>JAEAOA010002342.1:0-600000 GCA_016746295.1 Potamilus streckersoni | reverse complement strand
GCATATTTGTGTTGGAAACGTCGATTTTTATTGGCTCTTTCGCCTGAACATGAGCAGAAGGGTAAAAATTGGGAGTTCTTTTTTTTTGCTTAATGGACCCACCATTTCCGTGTCAAGACCACTCTTCATTCTAAATGCCCATCTTATCCTACTTTTTGCAAAGGTTCAGTGATGTCTGTGTGGATTTCAGACTAGTCTGTCTTAAATCTGAGGCCTCAAAGTCTAAAATCCAGACACAAAACCGGAGCATGACCTTGGGCGAAATTTGGCTGGAAAACACTCGGGTCCAAAAAGTGATGTTTTTCCTTCTGTATTTTGTAGTGCAATTAGAACATCCATATTATTTGGTATCATTGTAAAGCTACATCTGTCTGTCTTTCTATAATACCACCCACTTTATTGTGTCACACATGACCATAACGCTATAGAGCTCAGAAGTAGGCTACGACCTCCTGGACCGTAAATGCGGCACAAGAGGTTAATGAGTTAAAGAAGAAAATAGTTTCTTCACACATTTCTTGACAATATACATTTACCAAAGCTTGTGGATAACTTACACATTGGGCATGAAAGGATGCTACTGATTTTAGGGCCAAAGGTTAAGGTCATTGATTGAAAAGAAGAAAATAGTTTTTGCTTAATAACTTTTGTTCTAGATCACACATTGAGTAAACATGGTGAAGGGCTTATGCTTAAGGTAAGAAATAGACCTATTGATTTAGGGTTAAACAGGTCAAAGGTCAAGTTCATTCTAGCTCAAAGAAAAATAGGTTTTTGTGATATAATTGCTGTAGAGTAAGGTTCTTAAATAGACTTGCTTTATCACTTGCACTGGAGATAACCATAGACCTATAGATTATGGGATCTAATGGTCAGGAGTTATGCTAGGTCTGGTAAGAAAATAATGGCTTCTGTATGTAAGGTTTAATCCAAGACTTCAAACATTGGCTATTAGTCCAGGCATATTGGTCAATAAACTTAGCAGCCAATTATGCCCTATGCCCAATTATGCCCTAGTATTACCTCCACAGAGGTCAGTCAAAATTGGAGCTGGGGTTTAAATGTGCCATTCATGAAACTTTTGGTACATTAAAAATTTGTCACTTTTCAAAAAAGATATATTTCTTCATTGTTTTCTGCTAATGTTTAGTTTACCTGGAAACAAGATCACATAAGCTTATCATATGACTCTTCATCTCTGTTCACTGTGCACCATTCTTTGTCTGAAGATTTGCTATTAAAAACGGCTAAAAAATCATTTGACTGATTTCTGGCAAGTTTTGCATAGAGTATTCTGGTTTGAAGAGCATTCAAAATTTGTAGTAAAGATGTTAGTCTAGTATTAAATATGACCACCATTACTAAAACAAATGGAATAATCTTAAAATGCCTTAATATCAGAAATTATAGAAAATACATGTAATGAAAGCAGATTGATAGAACTTTCAAATTTGACCAAATAATGCTGATCCACCTCAAATATGACTGCTGCTAATAAAAATAGCTACATTTTTAAATTACTTCTCAAAAACCATGGAAGTAAATTTGACACGTTTAATCCAATGATGCCATCTCAAAGAAAAAATGCCACTGTAACTAAAAATATAAAAATGTTTTAACAACTTCCTCACAAAAAACCTTTAAATACAATTTAACCAAATTTGACAAATTATCCTAGGCTGGCATGAAAGTCATTAATATTTATATCAAAAGATGATGATCTGCAATCCGATATTGTCATCAATATTAAAAATATTAAAGGTATTATTATTATTTAGTGCAGACATGTGCAGATCTGGTTTTATCTGCTTATGTACATTATAGAGTGTAGTTTTAAAAATCGCCTATCTGGTCTTCACCCAGGATTAAAATTGCACATGCCTGATTTAGTGCATTACGACTTTTTCATACTGTTTCATCATATATAGTTTTTGGCTTTATAAAAAAAATATAAAATATGTATAATTGGAGTCACTCAGACAAAACCAACTGCAATAAATGGCTTGTTTAGTATCTTTGGTATGCTTAATAATGTGTAAAATCAATTTTGGAAAAGTTATAGGCAATAACTTGCTATGAACCATATACTGCCATCTTGATAAACTTGTTCAATTGTTGAAAAACGTTTTTTCCTCACTCACTGCTATAAAGTAATGTTTTGTGAAATGATGCAGTACACAGGAGCCACTAATGTAGCAGTTATTTATATGAACTGGATTTATCAGTATAACATCTCAGAGTTTTTCAAACACTTCAACAAATCATTTCTGATGTTACTTGGGATGGTGAGATTGTGATATAAAATCATTTGATATACTAAAACAATTACAACAATTAATTATGAAATTGTACTACTGATTATCAGGAAAAAAATATATATATAATAGAAATTACTTATATAAAATGTAGAGTACAGAATGAAAATAAAATTGACAGTGAAATTTTATAACAATATTTCACTCTATATAGACAAATAGCTATTAACTACAGTGCTCAGGTATGCAAATGAAAGTCTAACTAGCCATGGATTATAAAAAGATTTTCAATAGTCCTAATTACATTATGTCTTACTGCTAGACATGCCTGAAATGCTAAATTTTGTTTAATTATTCATAATGGATCATTAATTAATATTATGCAATGTATAAAATAGCACTGATTGATTATAGAATACAACATTAACATTATAGCTCCATTTTCAATTTACTTTTTGGAATTAATTCAACTTTTGTAGTGTACACACACAATCACATTTGAATAATGTGGTGTGAGAAATTTATAGATAAACCTTCTTTTTGTTTTTTTTGTTTTTTTCTCTTCAAACATTTTACTGTTTTTAAAGTTGGGTTTTTTGTGTATGTTTGGGGTTACTGATTGACTTGCCTGAAATGCTTATTTTGTTTAATCAATCATAATGGACCGTTAATATTCTGCAATGGATTGTACACTCACTGTCACACTTAAATATATACCATGATGTGAGAAATTTTACTGGGTTTTTTTTAAGTTTGTGGTATGATGCAGAAAAGCTGGATTTCTTAAGTTTGAGTGAAATCTGAACACATTTTGCAGTATTGGAGTGAGTGCTAAATGGAATATACTGGAATGTTTCTAAAGCAAAACAGAAGATTGACAACTGGAAACTTTTCTGCCATATATACTCACTTAAAAGTTGGGTCCGACTGTAAACACATAAACCCTGATAGGCCATCACATAATGTGGTGGAAGATCAGAGTCTGTGTTCCTTATTGTTCTGATTACTCCTAAAAAACTATAGACCTAGATCTGTGGCAGTGGCAGTAGATCAATCTACAGTTTACAGTTGGATCCACATTATAAGCAAGTACCTGTATATACTGTACCCATTTGTTGCACTTGGTGTAAGCAATATCAATGCAGTTATTTGTTCACAATTGTAGTCCACTATCTGGGCAATTCAGTCTTTGTTATTCAAACCTGTATTCTGAGTACCCAGGGAGTCAATTAAAATTTGGCACTTTAATATTCTGGCACACCCTTTGATTAATTCTTTGAAATATTTTTAATTGCCTGAACTGACAATTTATATATGTTATTGTAATGAACAGCAGATATACAAAATCCATTGAAGAGAAACTAATGGTAATTTAGTTGAAATTGGAGATATAAATTATGTACTCTGTGATTATATGTATTGATAAAAACTACATGCAGTCTGATAATCTAGAACACCCTCCTAGTCATGTGGATTTGACAGAAAAGTCATCTGCTAATCCTGTTTAACTATTCATAACATTAGATTGGATGCTTGTTTTGCCATTAGAAAATTTATGTGTGTATGCAAAAAAATCTTAAATATCAAATATAAAGGAGCTTTCCAGGCATGGAGTTGTATCAGTCTTGTAATGTCATGAACTCTATGAGGACATAATGAATGATGTCATGATTCGAATTTTGAAATTAAATTTTTTTAAAAAATGAAACATAATGAAAACAAGGAATAGAAAAATAAGGAAATGGATGGAAAAAAATCCTGAATTGAGCAGTTACTTTGTAATCTATATTATAATGATAAAAAAGAAAAGTTAGATATATTTATCAATAAGGACCTTGTTTTTCCTTGAGGCAGTTCAAAAAGAGTGTGATACATTAGTACTTTAGTACTTTATGTCAGTTAACAAATACTAGAAAATGTTATTAAAATAAATGTTTATATTTATAAATGACAATACAATGAACCCTTAAACATTCATTAATACCAGAAGAAAAAAAGTGCAACAATTTAAAAAATGATGATATGTAGGATAAGAAAAAAATAATGAAAAAAGAAGTGTAACTTTGTAAATTACTATCACCATGGATGTGTAAATTCATTTCAAACCATCACCATGGATGTGCAACTACATCACAAACTATCACCATGGATGTGTAAATTTATCACAACCTATCACCATGGATGTGTAACTACATCACAAACTATCACCATGGATGTGTAAATTCATTTCAAACTATTACCATGGATGTGTACACTAAAAAGTATAATCTTTTCCTAGAGAAGCTTATAACTATATCTATAACTGTATTAAGAATTTTTAAAAAATCAATATAATTTTAAATAAATACTTATATACTGTGTGCTGTGCAAAAATGTGATGAGGATTAAGTGATTGGTACCAATGTAAAAATTAAAAATTTACCACAATGCAATAAATTCATTTAAGAAGGATGAGATTCATTTGTATTATATGTCAATGACATATTCATTGCCTACTTCCAACATGCCATTACCTACTACCAACACACTGTCTAAGAACATGGTCCGATCAGCGTCCTTTTCACAAGATAAATATAAGGATAATGATTAAAAGTTAATTAGTTACACTAGCTTTATTGCTTTGTGTACTTAAGTCAAAACATTAGCTATTTTGTAGTTTAGCCACAGCTGACCAAAATATGAAAAACAGGTATTATAAAGTGTATCACAGGGAGAAATGGTGTGTCACATTGGGGAAAGGTGGTGGGGTCAACAGTTGCTCCCCCCCAAAATTTCTATTGTCAGCCAGTTAATGTGAAACTTTGATTTTATACCTGACCACTTTTCTTTTAATCCCTGATATTTAAACTGCCCAAGTGAAAGTTTTTTTATTAGTTCCAGTCACCACAGATTACCATTTATACATACTACATGTAACCAGCATAGATTGGATGTTTTTTTATAGTTTTTTTAAAAAATTCTTTAAAAAAAAAATTTAAGATTACTGAAAATTGTGTTTTATTGAAACACGACCATGTCAGGGGTTTAGAATCTTATTTTTAGGAAAGCTTTCATTTCATTAAAATCAGATCTCAATTTCACCTAGGACAGTGGTGATTTGATTTAGATTGTGCTGTGTTATGGCATGTATGTTAACATTTTGAAAATAAATTTACTCATTTCCTCAGGCAAATAATTTGTTTTCAACAAGCATGATATGGCACTTAGCTTTCAATACATGATGGGTCTGAACTAAAATTAAAGGGACTTCGGGTGTTGGGCTATCAAATTCTTTTAGCACTGCTAGTGTAGATAAAAGATTGGTAAATTGATTTTTGCATTTTGTGTTCACTTACTTGGCCTTCTGCCTATTTTCATAATTCACATGTTTAACACTTTTCCCATGATTTAAAATATCCAATGGTTTGTCTGGAACAGCTCCAATTTTTAGTCTAGATCTAGCATTTGCGTATCCTAGAGCAGACATTTTTTCAGGATCCCTCTCATAGCATTCCTTTGAGAAATGTGATGAGCACAGAGTGCTGTATGGTGTTTGAAATTGACTCACTTGCTATAATGTATCTGTACTTTCTTTATGTCTTTATCTTTTGGAAGCCTTTCTCACTTGCCCACCTTAGATGAGTCTGGACTCGAACTCTGATGCAGACAGAGGTGAGATGGCAGTGATCCATAATGGACAGGGCTTTAGACCACGAGGCTACTTGAGGCCCCTGCAGACATTGTAGTGATTTGACTAAAATTTTTAAAGCTACATTAACAATCTAAATCACTCCCTGTGGAAACAAAAATTTATTGTATGTACCTGCTTATAAGTTGAGTCCAACTGTAAACTGCACTGACCCAGATTTGCCATTGCATAATGCACTGGCAGATCTGGGTTAGTTAAGTTTGTTAAAAGTAATTAGTAGAACTAACAGCATAGACTCTGATCTGTGGGCACATTATGCTATGGCAGATCTTTATTGTTTGCAGTTGATTTAACTTGTAAGAAAGTATATGTGGTAATTTTTATGCTGAGAAGTTATGCCATGATATCTTGATAAAATTCTTGATTCTACCTTTCACTTGGTTCATGGAACTGAAAATTTTCTTCGGAACAAGAATAGTATTTAAAGGAACTCTTTGAAATTAGCTGTCTCTTTATGTAGCCATATTCATAAAGAGTAGAGTTGTAGTTGTACTTTTTAATAATGTAGGTTTGAGGTGCAGGCACTCTATATCACCTGACAACACTGTAGGAGTGTTGTCTGGTGGAGTATAATGCTGAAATCTTTGGTTAAAGTCTCAGACACAGTATACCACCAGACAACACCCTAGGAGAGCCATTCCATTACCTAAATACAGCAACAGAATAATAGCTGATAAAGTACACTAGTCTATTTCTCACATATCAGCTGTATATATGTACATAATCAGTGGTTTATATTAATTACCAGTCTCTGATCCTTTGTCAAATCAACTATTTAACTAAGTCCTGACCTCTTTGCCTTTTGATTAAACACCTTCAGATTCTTTTGTGGCAAACTTTGAGGTGTGTGCTACAGCTAGAATGCAATACTTAAATTAAACATGTTGTTTATAACTGACTCATTTCATATGGCCAATGTTCAGGGTTGCTGTCCTCTATTGTTATGAAGACTGGCTTTGAATACTTCTGCAAATATAGAACTATATTTAGGTGATTTCTTTCAAGAATTGTTTAAAAGGAGTTCTTGTGTGTTGTCCTAGTGATGGATCTTAAAGAATTAGCAATGTATAATTGATGAGGTAACTTTGGAGAGCATAGGCAAAGAGCTCACAAATGTTGAGAAATTTTTAACTACCTACACAGTTTATGAGAATTGACCTGACTTCCATGATACACACCTGTCCACTGCAGCTAAGAAATGTTCAGGCACATGGCAACAGTGATCTTGATAAGACCCAATTATTGTATATACTCCCTTATCAAGTCTAACTGCAAACTGCACAGATCCAGTTCTGCCAGCCCATAATGTGTTAGCAGATCTGGATCTATGTAGTTTGTTAAGAGTATTCAGTAGAACAAACAATACAATACCTGGTCTGCAGGTTTATTATTATTCCATGGCAGATCAGGATGTTTTGTTGTTTGCAGTTTGACTCTAGTACTTCTATGTATGTAAAGTAACTATACAAGCCTTAGACACTTAGTCAACAATGTTCAAGTTTTGTGTTCAAGCTTTTGACAGTAACATTTTTCTACATCAGTTGATGGAATCTTTTGAAGTGAAATTACTTTGGGATAATAATATTACTTATTTGTCTAAAATTATTCTAGGAGTTCTTGTTAAATCTGTCTTGCCTGCTTAATAAGCAGAAAACATGCTTCATTATTGTAAACAGTGTTTTAGCTAAAATGTTGAAACATGGGTGCATTCAACAGAAAAGATAACGATGATACTGTATTGCAGTGAGTCTGAAGTTTGTATGGTGATAATTGAGGAGTTCCTGCCTTGTCTATCTCGCCTAATTATAGTATGGTCATCAATATTAATGTTGTGTTTGGAAGTCAGATATGGCAGTTACATTAATAAGTAGATTGATGCAGTTGAAATGTTGTGTTCCATAAATTTGTGTTTTATTTGAGATATTTCAATTCTGTCTCTTGTGCTAAGTTTTAAATTAATGTTTAACTGCAGCACCTTGATTTTCAAAGTTCTTCTGTTTTCTGGATTATTAACATCAAATGACATAGTATTCATTGATTTGGATTAAAGTGACTACCTATAACATTTGGCAGTTAGAGAGATGCTGTTCTGTATAGTTGCTGAATCTATTGCAAAGTAGCTGTTTGAGACATATCACCGATCTTGATGACTGGCAGTCTAGTGATCTAATCTCTTTTACCATTTGATTTAATTTGCCGTAACTCCATTTTTTACATATCTTGCTCTCTCACTCTCACTCTCATCATACTAAGGAGTTTTTATTATTGAGATACAATTTAAGTCTTTATAGATTTCATACATAAAGTGTTGATGCTTATGGGATTAGAATAATACCAGATTTTTAAAAACCTAATGACTTGGTTTCTGTTAAATCTTAGCACAGTTTACCTGGTTTCACATTACCTGGTTTCATATAATAGAAATGCAAAGTGAGTGCATTTAGAATATGTCAAGAATCAATTTTAATGTTTAACGAAAAGTAGATTTATGTTGGTTGGTGTGGGTTTTATGTTAATATCAGTTGTATTATGCATAAGTTTAGATCTATTTTGAATGAAGCTTTTGTATCGATCTCAGACATAAAAAAAAAGTTGATCAAAGGCTGTCAGTGCAAGATCTAGATATATATTTGGGTGAATATGAAAGAACTACACATATTGTACATGATGTATCGGCCAAATCTCTGTGTGTTTCAAGAGAGTTAACTTAAAAACCAAGGATGAATTAGCCATACCCACTTATTGTACCCCAATAAATATTTTTAATTTCTTTACACATTTATGGTTTATTATGAATATTTCAGACTTTTTTTTATTAATAGTGGATAAAATTGACACTCCTAATTATTGGCTATGGGCTAGTGATATTTGCTGGTGTTTATGGTTTATGGAGTATGTTTCTTTTTCCTGTTGATCTGGTTTAATTTTCTTTTGAAACTGATATTTGACTACTAATGTAATGACATAGTTCAGAACTAGTTGTAACTAATCAGGCATTGAGAGAGGAGCCTTTCTTCAAGGTAGCTTTATTGTAACTGAAGTGATCTGAGTACTACTGGCTTTTGTACTGATCCTTCTATTGAATTGTGATATTTTTATTGGCCCACAAACAGCAAGCTTGCTGATATTATAGCCTCCAGGTAAAAACTCTGTCCTGTAGTCACTGTAGTCTAGCATTCTCCAGTTTGCCTGCTCATTATAATGTTTTTGTGTTGATTGCATGCCACATTGTGGTAAAATATCACAATAGGATGGTCTCAATTTAAATTGGCAACATTGAGATTGGTGAGTCGATTAGAACATAATAATAGGAGGAGTCAAATAGATACAAGACATATCATCAAACAGTCTTGAAGCCAGGCAACAAATGAAATACCTGACATATGAGGTTCTTTCTATATGCTGGAGGAAAATTCTCTAAATGACTTTGAACCAGAGGCATTTCTCTCAGAGGAAATAAGATTGATTTTTAATCTGTTTAAAACATTCATATTCATCTGGACTGTAGTTATTTAGATTGAAGGTAATAGTAATTAATCTTATGTGGTTTGGAGATTTCTTGGAAAAACATCTTAGAAGTTTCAGTGAGAAACTGTTTTATATTTGGATCTTCTTGTGATGTGAAATCTGTACATATGAGCCATGAGAAAATGAACCATTCAATATCCTTGGATTATACATTTTGTTATTCAGAGAAAATTTCACTCTTTAAAAATTATGTGGATCAGTGATAAAGGCTTCACAATTTTACAGTTTGCAATAGCTAGTGTTTACTTGATAAGAATTTTATAGTTTTAATCCAAATTTACCAATCTGAGAAAGATAGGACAAATATTAAGCCCCATTTCCATAGGAGGATGAAAATGTTTCCAATAAAAAAAGCACAGTCTGCTAAATATGGTAATCGTGAAAAGAGGAATTGGTTACGATCCAATTCTGTGCTATTGGGACCCTCAGAAGGTGAGGATAGTAATGAAGAATTAACAGAATTGTTGGATGTGGACCAAAGTTCTGATGATGATGATGATGAAGCTTACTTTGCTTATCCTGTTCAATTACTGCCACCCAGACTTCAAGAATTGGATTTCTTTAAAAATGCAGGTGAGCCAAGAAAGTATTTATTCTCATTTGTCTTGCATGTCGTACACTGATTTGGTATTCATTTACAGTAATGTCTCTTTTATCCAGTAGGGAGAATCAGAAAAATTTATTGGAAACCTTTTGGAATTATTCCTGCTTATCAAACAGTATGTTTAAACTGATGTTTTAATTAAGAAAGCCAGTGTTGGATCAACTAATTCAACTCTTATAACTTCTAAGTGCCCTTCAAAATTCTGGCATATTATGCTATGGCTTTGCCCATTCTTTTGTCTGTCTGTTAACATTTTGTTTGTCCAGATCATACATTTGTTCTGTTTGGAGAGATTTTCATGAAACATTGCTTGAGTATATATCATGACTAGACAGTGTACTGCATATTTTATTCAGACCCTTTGTATTAAAGTCAAGACCATGACAAGAGAAAATATAATTCTTTGATTTGTATCATTGTCAAAGAGTATGGTTTTTGACCAACAGGATATATTTCAATGAAACTTTAGTCAGTTATATGTCATGTATAGTCAGCACTTGACAAAGCCTAACCATGCCACTTGCCTCAGATTGAAGGTCACAACTTTGTAATTCTTTGGCATGATTGTCCTTGTCTGGAGTACAATTTTTGAACCAATGAATACATTTTAATGCAACTTTGCCTTTTTTATATCTTGACATGACGGTGTCTTGCAGACTCTCTTTTAGCACTATCAGATTATTCTCAAGGCTATCTAGCAATGATCAGATAAGCACATTAGAATAATTCAACTAGATGCTGTTGCATATACATGTATCTTGTTTATCAAATGTCATCTGCATACTTTAATGAAAGCAGATTGAGTGATTGAAATGAATTAATTTTGGTCAGAACTTACCCAAGTTTTCTTTTCCAAGAATGAACTCACTTGAGAATTTTCATTTACTGAATTCATGCAAATAATTCATAAAAGGTTCAAAAATGCTTTTAGCAGGGTTCTGTTTTGCTTAATGCACTTAAGTATTTTAATGAATTTGTGCCATTTTCTGATGATCCCTCCCCCACCCCATTTTAAGCTGACTTCATGAAGTATTTTCCAGATGAATTTTAGTAGAAGGGCCATGACATGTTCTGATTGAGTCACACCTCCTACCTCAGAGTGAAGTTAATGCAAGATGGTGGCCTGTTTCCTTATCCAGGCTGTCACATTTTAACCCCTGTAGATATTTTGATAAAACTTTACCTGGCCAACACATCTTTGGAAACAAAGGTCATATGACATGACAAACTCAAAGGTCAAGATCATTAGTAGGGCAAAGGTCATAAAAGATGGGCATATAATGTGCCATATTGTGGTACTCTTATTTTTATTTAAACAGTTGAGTCTCTGCCAGGAAGAGAATAACATTCTTGTTCTGTTCATTTGTTCTTGCTTTAAAACTGGTGTGAATATGTGATGTGTATGTGAGATCTTTTATTTCTGTCCTGCTTGTTTTATTAACTAGACTCAGCCTGTAACTCTCAGTTATATGTATGGTAGTTTGTATATTATAAATAGTGGTTGTTCATGCCTTGCATAATTCATTTTAACTCGTCTTTTGCTAGTAGAGATAAAGATTAGGGCTGTAACATTTACCAGATTTTATAAACATGTAGATGCAAGGCCATTATTTGGGGCAGGTAATAATAATGATGACCCAAGTGCCTCTTGGTTGAGTTTGCAGTATTTTGTTCCAAATGGTGTGGTGCTGAATGGGATGCCCACCCCAAGTGCTGTTTTGTCCAGAATAAACTTGTAATGGCCCTTGCCCCATCTACATGGTTTGCAATAACCAAAACTGTGTTGTTTTATCAAAATGATTAGAAACTCATCCTTTTCACCTGTCTAGTCATTAGGCTTACTGAAAAACACATTGCAGGTATAATGTGCTTACCGTACCTTGTTCTACGTCTTTTAGATCTCATCATGACTTGGTTCAGTTGTAAAATATGTTTTTGTTCGTTATATCTAAAAATTTATTTAAACATTCTTAGTATTGCAATTTTTTTTTTCCTTCTACTCCAATGATTTACAAGGTGCAAAATTTGATAAATAAATGCAACCAGATGAACTGTATGGACATGTACTTTGGATACTTCTTTAAGATCATCAGTGACCAATGGATTGTATGGTACTTAAAAATGTTTCTTTAAATAAAATTTTACTAATGAAAGGGTCTGTTAACAAACTTGTTTTTCAAAAGTACATGATGTGCATTATCAGTAGATCATCCTAATCATTGTGTAATTTCTTGCAATGATCTAATTCTCATTAGTTTGGCTTTTTCCAAGCAATGCTATACTCTCTGCGAAAATCCTACATGCTTTAAAAAAAATAATTAATCCAAAATGTCCTATTCAACAGTCTTCTTAAGCAGAGATGCAGAAATAATATATTATTTAATTGGAACGGGTAGTTCCTGCACCACTAGCGGTCACTTGCATGTTCATTTACATCTTTACCAATTTTGTAAATACTTCTGGCTGCAAAACTAAACTAAGCCATTTCCACCAGTAAATGTTGCCGACTGATTGAAGAGGTTAATCTTCGGAATAAGATTAATCTGTACAAAAATGTGAAAATGTGCATGACGGAGTTGCATTTGCAAATCATCTGTGGGTGTGGATTAGTATTTATTGTTTTTGTGGAATGTATAGAGTCCAGGATATGAAGAAAAAATTAACAATCTTTGGCAGCACTTTGCCAACTCTGATCATTTGGTCTGAAGACTATGGATTTTCCTCTAACCCTATACCCTATCAACACCTGTATTCTCATTATTCAAAATTCTTATCACTAATCTAAATACATTTGCTGCATGTTAGACAGGTACAATTGTTTGTATTTTTATCTTTTACGATTTATATCTAGACTGAGATAATACCAGAGAGGATGTAAATGTTTTAGAGTTATTAAGTTGCCAATTTGAACTATGAAACGCAAACTACCAGCTTTTAGTACTTTAGATTACTTGATTATTAAAGCTAAGATACTGAGGTACATCCTTAGATGACTCTGCACTGTATTTTCTTTCATTATTTAATGTTATTGGCCATCTTGTCTTTTGTAATTGAATGTCCAACACGTTAATATTGAACAAAATGAATTGGATTTATTCGGTATTTTTCTTTCTCTAAATCTATTTTAATAATTAGCTGTCTAAAACTGACTTTGGGATCCTAATTTGAAATATACTTGTAGAGTCATGACAAATTCTTCATTGCTGTATCAAAATTATATTGGGTGGCTCCCCTGCAACAGCGTGGCTTTAATAGCTACTGTATTGGAAAACTTATATTGAATTTCTTCTCCGGAGCAGCTAAACCAGTGTCTAACAAACTGTCAAGTTAGTCAAAAAGAATTTTACACAATTAAACATTGATATAAGATACCACCAGTTTCCGTCATAAAAATGGAAATTATTCTGAAATGGATTTATTTGAATCCAAGGCACCTGCTTAATTAATGTAATTGCCTTTTAGAACAACATCACGCCCAGTTGGGTCTCCTGTTTTATTTCAATAAGCAAAGCTGAGTTCATGTATTGGACCTTTGCCTATCATGTAGTATTTCAGTCTATTTTATTATTAAGTCATAACTTCATTGTCTACATTAAAAACTATTATTATAGTAAATTTCATGAGTATAAAGCTGCTGGTAATCATTGGATTTTGATAATGGCATAAATTATGATCAAGTATGTGTACATTTTAGAATGGGACCCTTTATCTATGTAGAACCTCTCCACTTGGGAGTTTCATTAACTCTTCCATTATGGTCAAGTGGAATACAACATGTATAAGAAGAAAGATTTGACCCACAATGTAAAGTGGTAATGAGACAACATGCATAGCAGAAAGTTTCAAGAAAATCCTGATCTGCTATGGGGATTTTAGTAGCCACTTCCTTCAGTGAATATGAAGGGATTGAGACACATGCACTTAGTAAATAATTTTTTCTAATAGTTAAACAAAAAAAAAAGGAAACAGATGCATTCATTAATGCTTGTGTTTTCATTTTTAATCTTATGAAAAACATTGAGCCTTAAGCCAGTTCATGCAAAATGTATTATCTCCACATATGACAAAGTATCACTTCAGACAGACATGACTAAAATGGTGTGTATCTTCTGCTGATTGCATATTGAGCATTTATAGTTATATCCATGAAACTTAATAATAACCATGTGATCTTGTGTTCTGTTTGTTTAGTGGAATAATGAATAGTTCTTTCATCAACTATAATAAAGATGTAGTGAAACTTTTTATTCATAAACTTGTATTTGATTGATACACTTTAATTGCTTTATATTAATCTATTTATTCAGTGATGTACAGTGTCTAACAGTTGACAATACAGTGCCATTGTGAGGTAGATGCTATTACTGGATATTTTCATAGATAAATAGTTAAATTGTTATTAAAGTGATGCAGAGTTTTCAAGTTCAAAACTTTTGTATGCAGATTAAATCATAATCACTTAAATTTCCAATATTCATCATCTTTCAAAAATGCAGCATAAGCCATACATGTATTTGTCTGAATAATTATCAGTACCATGTGTACAGAATCAAATAAGTGATGATTTACTACGGTAGATGGTGAGGTATGGTTGAAAAATTAGCTTGGTTAATATTTTATTGTGATTTAAAATTTGTGGGCATCTCTTGCGCAAAGAAACCATAAAAATTGATACCCAATGAATTTAAAGTGATTTGTAGTATTAGATCTGCATTTTTCTATTGTTAGAAAAAGACAACCTAATAGATTTTCCATTGGTGCTTAAATATATAATTGGATGTAAAATTCAAAAGTAAATTTAGTAAGTTTAAATGGAGAACTGTGAAAACCTGTTTTAATGCATTATTTATGTCACCATAGCTGATTGATATCTAAATTGATTCAGTCATGGGGTTTACAGTATTTTTCAGGTCTGATTTGATGAAGTACATGTTGAACAGACCAGTTATTTATTTCTCTATGCCTTTAATTCAGTGTGTACACCAGAATGGGGTATAAGATAAATATGAATGGTATTTATCAGAGCAACCAGTTATGATTTATGATTACCAATCTAAAGCTTATATACATTAATGTTCATTGATGGCATTGAATAAAATTCAAAGCTTACAATTGTGCTATCTTTTTTAACTATGCTATAAATTTGCAGTTATCTGAATACAGTTCATTAGTTTATTCTGAAAATTTTGACATACAAATAAGTCATGGTTGAATCACCATTTAGTGTTACATGATGTACTTTGTATTAGTTTCAGTGGAGTATAGTCTGAGGGTTGATTTTTTTTAAGGTGTTGTTTGGTATTAAAAATATGGTCATTTTCAAGCAGTTGCATATCCAGTAATTGCTGGGCTATTTGATTTATGATGTATGTCTTGTTGGGGTGAAAATAGTTGCATTAATAATTGTTGTGCTATTTTAGTCTTAAGGTTTTTGCCTTTAAAGGATCAGCCTGGTTCATTAATCAAACTTGTACATGAGAATTTAATGTAAAAATGAATTTCAGGATCAGTCTTGCTGCAAATATTTTACTGTATGAGACAGTTACTCACTACAATAATAGTCTAGATGCATGTTGTGAAATATGCAGTTAGAGTAAATGAATCTGCATACCCATTTATATATATATATATATATATATATATATATATATATATATATATATATATATATATATATAGCAAGAAAGAAGCTCTTCAGAAGAAGATAGGTTGGCATAGATGTAGTAACATCAAATACTACAAAAACAACATGGCGTTTGTATCAATATTGCACAGAGAGAGAGAGAGAGAGAGAGAGAGAGAGAGAGAGAGAGAGAGAGAGAGAGAGAGGTGCAATAAAAGTTTTGAAATTCTCAAAATCAATCACAAGCCAGGGACTTATGTTTTCTGTGCCCCTTTCAATATCCAAACAAAATAGATATAAATTAATCTACTCATTAAAACAAAAATTCTTCCTGATAACTGAAGTAATGGCCTACTTAAAGAGAACTTCATTCATCATCAGCCTAATACTCTAATTTATCCATGATGGCTCATTTGGTAGAGAACAGGACTCATAGTCCAAAAATTGAAGGTTCAGTACCTTTGTTAAGGTACTTAACTCCCATTTCCTCTGTATGATGTAGTTAATAGTGTTTTAAGAGTGTCATTAAAAAATAAAACATTTCAAACATTCCTTTTTCTAAGACTGCAGCTTAACTCTGGCAACAGATTATGCAGACTTTGTTTAGTCTAATTCAGATCAATTTGTTCTTGACTGAAGTCAAGTCTATCATTTCACTGACAAATCAATTTGTTCTTGACTGAAGTCAAGTCTATCACTCCATTGACAAATCAATTTGTTCTTGACTGAAGTCAAGTCTATCATTTCATTGACAAATCAATTTGTTCTTGACTGAAGTCAAGTCTATCATTCCATTGACAAATCAATTTGTTCTTGACTGAAGTCAAGTCTATCATTCCATTGACAAAGGGTGTTATTATTGGAATTCAGATGTCTGTATTTCACATTTTCCTTGTTAGATTAAATAAAGGTCAAGGCCATGAACTAAACCTAACTTATGCTATTCAGTACTGAAAATATTGGTTCACATCAATATGCTATTAATATTTTAACACAAAGATCTGTAAGATAAGATCAGATAAATGGGGAACAAGTGGCTATTTCTAGTTATGTGAATTTAAAAATGATCATATTTGGATAAATATTTATGTTTGTTTGTGACCAACTTATAAGTGTATACATTAACAATAAGTGGACATAGTATAAGTTATATTTTGTGGGATGTCAATTGAAGATTAGAAGCCATATGGCAGCTTGCAGGGTTTTTCTTCTTAATAAATTGTGTTTTATAATGAAAATGATAAAATGTTTTGAAGGTAAATAATGTAGTTTAAAAATAAATTTTTGTCAATTATTACCTTAGAGAGACAGAGAGACACAGAATTTTATAAAAGTGTTTAATGTCCATCAAGGACATGCATGTCTAGCCCAGTATTTAAATAGCAGGTTCATAGAGCCATTTCATTAGTTTTTTTAGACAAGCAATAATACAGTAATAAACATAACATACTTGAAGAAAAACAGCTATGCAAATTAATTACTTAGAAAAGTTTGGCTTGTAGCTACACTCTTTTTTTTAATCGTCTGCAAGAAAAATGATGATAACATGTTGTATCCTGTTTTACTGCTATGACATATTTGTCTCACAACATACTGGAGACCTACTGCAATTTGAAATTACTCTCTGAGCCATTATTGATGGAAAATCTTTGTACACCATAATTATTGTGCAGAATCAAATTATTATAATTATGGTTATGATCTCTTAGAGCAGTGATTATTGCAAATACTAAAATGGAAGCTTTGTGCATTTGTTTCCACACTGGAATTATGGTTTTGATAAAAGTGAACAAAGAAGCCAATATTTCATTATTTTATTATACAGATCTCTGTTTTATAAGAAATCTTGTCTTTTTCTTTATAATCACACAGTACTCCCTCCCTTTACTGCTGTTCATATATAGCCTTAATAACTGTATATTCAGGTATTTCTATACATGGTATTACTGTTAAGTAATGAAATGGGATCAGTGACAATAGACTGGCTTATAAATGTTACCACCTTACATGGACTGGCATCCTAGCATGTGAATATTGCATATACAGTCAAAATAAAATACATTAGCTCTTCCAAGACTTTTGGACAATAATGTTCTCTGTCACTATAGTTACTGAAAAGGATTTATAAATAACTTCCAAGGGATACATTTGCATATATTCAACAATGTCAAAGCTAAACAAAATGTTTGTTCCTCAGAGCTTTGCAGATTTGTTTCCTCAAAACCTTGTATATTTGTTCTTGAAGGCCTAGCAGATATGTTCATCAAAACCTTGCACATTTGTTCTTCAAAGCCTTGCAGAAAATGATATCATACTATCTTTTCTATTGTCTAATCTTATCTTTTATTCTAACAACCAGCTTTTGTTCAAAACAAATGAAAGCAAGAGTATGACCATATTAAAATATATGTTGTCAAGCCAATATATTTTCTATAATTTTTTCTTCTCTCAGATGGTTTGATACTTTTGTATGTATGCATGCTGCATTGTAATAATCCAGCCTCATAAAGAATATATTGATTCCATATAAATGCTACAATGTGTGATTTTAATATGACTTTGTAATTCCCTTCTTGCTTGATTTAGCAGGGCAATAGTTTTGACTGGAACTTTCTTGATAGAGCCCAGTCAAAACTGCAGGTCAATACCATTAATTATAATAAATGATAATGGCACATCATAGAATGCAAATTTCAGCTACCTATGGCCTCTGTTTACATAGAACTAGCATTAAATGGTACACACATCAGGGATTTATTGATTACTAGATAGGAACAATAATTCACTCAAGATTTTCAAAAGGCATGGAAAGCAATCAGTCCATAATTGCAATAGTTTCACCTGTATATACTCATGTATACATTCTTTTAGAAGTGTGAGTATACCAAAGCATAAACATATTGACTGAAGTCCTGAAAGTATGTAAATTACTTAATCATTATTGCACTCAGAGATTAAAGAAAGGTTGTTTATTAGTTGTAATTTTTTCCACTCCAATTCCAGAAATGGTACCTTGACATTTGTTTGATAACATACCCTATAATAAAAACATGCCTTCCTGCCTGATAGTAACTTTTTTGCTTTCTTTTTGGCTGTTAAATGTGATTTGACTAATGAATATTTAAAAACAATAGCCTACCATAGAGCATCAGTGATAGTTACAAGGTGTTTTTTTCATGCAAAGAAAATGAAATGTATTTGTGCATGATATAGTAGGGCATGAATTAACTTATCATCATTCATAGGAAAGGAACATTCATTGATTACAGCTTGATCTCTTCCTACATCCATTTGATTTGCCATCTTAGTATAAACCCTTAAAGCTGCATTCTCTCAAGGTAAATAGTATGTCATGATTTTATGGCTATAATGGTCACAGACCAAATTGGCATAAGGTATGATCTATAGTCTGTCATCTGTCAACAAACATCAGTCCATCTGTTATCACAAGTTTGTAACCACTATCCTTATCCTTCCCAAACTTCTTGAAGGATTGATGAAACTTGACATGCACATTTCCCCTAAGGTCTAGTTGGTCCTAAATGAAAATGATATTGATCATCCATCCAATGTGGTCACTAAAGCAACCATCTTTGAAAATTTTTTAATTGCTACTTCACAATTGACTATCAAAATGAGCATGGTGTATTCACTGAAAGAATTTGTTTGATGTCTATCTTGTCCTCAATGAAAATGGTATGAATATGATTGCAATGTCATACAGCTTGAAAATCTTGTTACTGCTTCTCTTCCTGAACGGAAAGTCATATTGACATGGTTTTTTCACCAGAAGACTTCATATGATGTCTGTTTAGTCCAGAATAAATAATTTCTGCTTGGACATCCAATAGGAAATCTTGTTATAGCCACTCCTCCTGAATGGATGATCATATCAGCTTGAGGATTTTACAAAAATATTTCTTAGAATATCTAGTTGGTCCTAATAGAAAAAGGTACTAATCTGATGTTAAGTATGCCTGCGCTGTGGCAGCCATCTTGAAAATCCTTTTTTCACCAAAAGACCTTTTTGGTCTAGTCTGTCCTAAAAGACTTCTTATGATGTTTTGTTGGTACTAAAATGAAATAGTGTCAATCTGACATCCAATATGGCCACTATAGTATCCAATTTGAAAATTCTGTTAGATTTTCTTATCCTAAATGGAAAGTCATATTGAGATGGGGTTTTCACCAGTAAATCTCTTAGGATGTTTAGTTGTTCCTAAATGGAAATTGTGCCAAACTGACATCTATTATGGCAACTACAGAAGCCATCGTGAAAATGTTGTTATAGCTACCTGAAGGGATGGTATAAAACTTGGAAGATACTGTATATAACTTTTGAAATACTATATGAAACTTGTATGATACTGCATACAAATTTTAACATATCTGTTAACAAGCAAAATTAAGATGTGTTGTAAGGTATATAATACTTAATACATGTAAATATTTTAAATTATGTGAGAAATGTTAAAAATATTTTAGATATAAACTTGTTAAAATACCTTGATCTAATTGCTTTTAGTTTTCGGAAGCAATGCAGCTTTAAGTTACTAAGTCTTATTAATGAACAGAAATACTGAGTACAATTAGTATCTCTGAGTATAACTGTATATCATTGAATATTATAAAGTGTTATTGAGTATCACTGAGCATCATTTGTTTCTTAGAAATATTTAGTGTTGAAATGTGTGGTAAACCTCTCCTTGATTTATTTGTGGCAGGTTTACTGGTCTTGGCTGTCGTTATCCAGAGTTGTTGGGCAACGGTGTAATTTGCTTAAAACAAGTAAATGTCAATGTAAAGTATCAAACTTATTGGTGGAATAAATAAATATCTGAGCAGAACAGAATAGTAGAACAGAATAACACAAGCCTCCATTACAAATAAAGACAAAATTTAATAAAATATCAGAACAATAAAATTTCACAAGCAAATTATATAAACGTTGAAATTGGAAAGATACACTTCTTTCCCTTTTGAATCAACTTACTCAAGGAATTTTAAAATACAAATAAGATTATAAATATAGCTAATTCTGTTTACAATAGAATCAAATCATCATTTAACTGAGTGAGAAATTGAATGACACTGCCTTGTATCAATTCATAACCTGGTATATCGGTTCCATCCAAAGTCCATTTAGACTGTTCCTCTCGACTCCCTTATGCTGGTAAGTCTAGGTCACTCCACTCTTTCTCTTCCTTTTTCCAAATTCTCTGGTATCTTGCCTATTATTACCCTTCCAATGTTATGTAGCCTATTTTGGGTGTAAATTGTGGGTCTTCCCTTAAGTTATCTCACCTAGTGTTTTCAAGCTTTTGGTGACTATCAAATTCTCAAGAGAAGTGTTTTTCCCTTGGATGATATTATAAGAAATTTACTTATTAAATCACTTGGAGTCTTCTTGAAGTTCTTTTGTTCATTTTCTCTTGTAGAAAAGTATAGACTAAATTACAAATTCCACTATTGCACATTTAAACTGATAGTTTTCAGGCGAATCCATGCCCTCTTCCACAGTGTATCCAATCAAAATGACATAAAATTCCCACTTCACTAGCATCAAAATACTGCAATAACAACAAATGGTTGCCCAAGTGTTTTTCTGGTAATTTTCTGAACAGTCAGCTTCCATAAAAGCCAGAAGTTGAACTCAATCCGGGTAAGTTTAAACAAACTAAGCCCTTAGTTATATATCGATAACTCCTGACTTTGGCTAAACCAATCCATACATTATGGCTTTTTAACTCTTTAACATGTAGACATGTATAATTAATTAGATTTATGAGGATAAATCTAATTAATTATACATGTATGGCTAAATGTTGCCTACAAAGATTAACAACAACAAAACAGATATTGAACTAAAAATTTGGTCTGTTAAACTATGTGATGGGGATCATAATGGAATGATGGAAGTCTTGAGAGATACTGAATGCACTTGCTTATAAGTCAAGGCAACTACAAATAACATAGAATAATGCACCTGCAGAGCAGGGTCTATGATGTTTGTTCAACTGATTACTTATAAACTGCACAAACCCAGATCTGCCATTGCATTATGTGGTTGTTCTAGACTTATAAGCAAGTGTATATAGGATAACTTTTAAACATGATTAGAGAATCTTCACTAGTTTCCACATGAATGTTTTTTATTTTTGATTATATGTAGTAATATTTTTGATGTTGTAGAGAACCAATTTTAATTTTACATTTGAATATATCATCCATATATTGTTCGATCAATGATTCAGTGAATACGTTTGTACTAAAGTGCTAGTTTTCATGGAGCAAATTATGCACCTAAAATTGTTTTTTTCTCAGAAAATTTGGCACTTCCTTTTTATTAGAGAATCAGTGAAAAAATAACGGGATAATAATTTCTTGCATGAGCATTTGAGGAAATTGATATTAGTGTCATTGTTTCAATTGCCATTGAAATAGATTATTTGACATTTGGTTAATAAAAGATAAACAGCTTTTTTGACATTTTATTATTAAAACATAATTTTCTACAATAGTCCATTGCAAGAGGCGACTTCCATGTCAAAGTCTACTTTGCTCAGAGTCAAAATAGATATAGTTAGATTATTGTTCTGACAAGACAATCCACCCCATTTATAAGGCATATGTTTTCAGTTTAAAAGGAATATCTTGATTGGGGGGGGGTAACAGGTTATTGTATCTACTATTAGTGTCTCCAGATTATCAAATACAAGCTTCATGTCCCCATAACTGATATTACAAAAGCAAGGTTGCAAGCCAGTTGCCTCAGAAAATCTACTTTCCTGGTTGTGCAGTGGTGAATCTAAAGGGGTTCAGGTAGGTTGAGTCAAACCACTAATGGGTTAATAAATCAGTAATATTCAGCAAAATGAAGGAAGATGGGAATCTTAAAAACAACCAACCATCCCTTTTGCAAGGTTGATCCATTGTGAAGGAAAAAAAAACAATTACTGAATCTGCAATGAAAAGAAATGTGCTGGATTTGATACTAATGTAGTATTGACATTCCTAACACTAAACTTTATGACATAACCCAGCAAATTTTGATAGTTTTCTAAAAAAGCTTAGACTTGCTCCTGAATATTTTCTGTTTCGATGCTATTTGAAGGTAGCAGAATAGTGGTGATAGATAACTTTGCAAGAATCTAATTCCAAAAGTCTGATGCCCTTCCTTTATGGTAAGATTATTATTTCTGTAAACAATGGATTAATAGACCAGATAAAATCTACTAGATAAAAAGTCAAAGACTGTTGGCTTTTATCCATTTGTTAGTGTAATTCAAGATAAATAATCCAGCCTAATAGGGATTCAATGGGATAAGGTGTAATTCTGGAAATTTACACCTATTCTTGATTGTTGTCTGGGTAAATATAGCTTATGATGGTTAGATTTGGTTCCAGCTAGAGATGTGATTCTTGCTATTCAGTTTCAGCTGCTTGCTTACCTACAACATATAAGGACATATACTCCATTATAAGTGGAGTCAAACTGCAAACAACAAAGATCCTGATCCCTGTAGCATGCTGTGCTGGCAGATCAGGATCTTAGCTGTTTCTTCTACTGATTTATAATTTTCTAACAAGGGGTGTATGTGTAGCACCTCTGGTCAGGGAAGCAGTCATACTCCTTTGGGGGTAGCTTGCTCACAAAAACTGCACAGACACAGATCTGTTAGTATGTTATGCAATGGCAGATCTGGGTCTGTACAGTTTACAGTTGGACTTGTCTTATAAGCGAGTACATATGGTACCTACTGGCTTTTTTAGCTGGCATGTGCAGGAATTGTAATTTTGTCAGTAATAAATCTGTTGTCTCAATTTGTTTTGAATTTTGGTCTTATCAGCCAGTAGCTAACTCCATAATGATCTGTTGTGCAAAAGCTAAATTTGTTTGGCAGGCTCAGGACCAAACAGGATTGATTACAAATAATCAAAGCATTTTAGTGGTTTAGCCTTCTCAGTTAGCTTAAATGAGCAATTTATTTCTTATCTACATCTTGCCCACCATAATTCAACCAAGAACATAGATAAGCATATTAATCAACATGTCTCTATACATGTCAAGACCTTTCAGTATGTAAGCCACTGATAAACCAATACAGCCCATTAAAAATACCAGGATGTAGGGTCTTTTCTTCACATAATTACTGTATAAAAATTTAGAAAAATTATAATGAACTATAAATTGAATCCACAAAAATCAATGTTTTTTTTTTTCAAGACCTACCTTATTTATGCATTAAATCATTTAGAAAATTCTCCACTTTTATTTAACTGGAGGAGGACTTGCGCTGCCTCCCTATACACCCACCCACCCCACTCCACACAAACTTTCATTTGTCGAATAGGCTTTGTGTATGTACAGATTTTGTGTTTCAATAATGTGTTGAGATGCTATTGACCACACCTTGATAACACATTAAACATGCAGGTTGCAATTTTAGTGACTTTTGTTTTATTTTGCATTAATTTATTTTAAACCCTTAGAAGACAGATCTCATATTTCTTTGTACCAATATAGCGTTTGCAAATCCACCATCTTTATGTCACTCATAAACCTCAGTAATTGGATTTCAAGGCATTTATCTGTGACTGACACAATCCACAATGCATTGATTAACTTGTTATATAAATACTTAAAGTTTCATTGAATCCTAACTATCCTTTTTTCTCTACCCATACTAAATTTGCCATTTGACTGTCACTACTTCTACCATTATTGACACTCAATGTATAGGTTTTGAGGTTTTATAAGCCTACCATTGTAAATCATATTAACCATGGATGTATTTTAGATATACATTATATCCCATTATCCCATTCAAGGTCAGTTTGCTCATTTCTTACATTGTGTCAGAGAATAGGAAGCTTAAGAATGGGCTACATTTCCTTTTGTGATTCCAAATGTAAAGATAGGCCTAATCAAACAGTGATTTGTACAGAAGTATTTATCAATCATGAGTGAGCAAATATAAGGACAGAAGGTATGGTAAACACAAGATAAGCAACAAAATCATTTAATGAGGATTACATTGACTGACACTAGAGGCTCAGAGAATAATGTACAGATGTCTTGTTCTGCCATAAAAAATTTAAGCCCTTTTGTACTTAAGGGTTGTTTCAAATTTAATTTTCGTGGTTGTAGCTGGAGATATTTTCTTTTGGTTCCAAGACTGTTTCACATTTCACTTAATCTATGGCTGAATTCTTTTTCTTATTTTCATATAATACACACACCCTATTTGAATGGTCATGAAATGGGGCTGAAGGAGTGGTATTTTCATGTCAAGATATGTCAATCCCTCCCTCTCCTTACATAAAAAGATAAATTCATAAGGAGGCTGAACACATTCTCTCTTTATCTTAAAACTTGCCCTACCATTTTGTCATTGCTGGATCTTTGTGTAATAACAAGCCTTGACTCCTGCAAGGCAATTTTTCAAAATAATTCTTTATCAGTGTTGGAGTCAGTTTCATCTGTTATTACTTTCTCATACAAGGAATTGTTTTTGTTATTTAGTTTTGTATTAATGTTCCTTTTTCACTGTTTTGAATTAACTTTTCCTGATTTAATTATTGATCCATTATGTACTCCACCTAATTTTCACTATTTTGGCTTACTTTTACTCCTTGTTCTTTTCATCACTATGGTGGCGCTCTACAGTTTCGTATTTAGTCACAGGATTAAAATTTTAAAGAAAAAGAGTTTCCCAGGGTTTCCTCACTAGTTATACTGGCTATTTAAAAAAGACTTTGTATATCTTAGGTACTGTTCAAAGAACCTTTATTTCCCCTTTTTTTGGTGTATGATTGATGGGTGTAATATGGTTTATAGAGTATACAACTTGGCCTTACTCCAGATGAGCACCTTTCAAAATAGTGCTAGCTCTATTTACTCATTTTCACTTCTCGAACTTCAGAAGTAAATTGTATGAAAAAAGAGCTGATAACTTTTTTCACATTTTATGTATTTGGTAATTCATTCATTGCACTTTCAGAAGCTGGTGATATTGTCTAGTTTAGCAAAATTCATTTTCCATATTTTAATAGCGGCCAAGAATAGTGTACTTTAGACAAATTCAGGTTGATTTTTGGAGCACAAGGGAGCAGTCATTTTAGTTAGCAGTGTGATAAGATCATATAAAATTTCCAAAAGTACAATATCCAAAGAAATTTCAGCCATGTTACATGAAAGTAGTATATAGGTATGCCAACATTCTCTCCAATGTGCATGTTTAAAATGCAAACAACTTCACCTTACATATATACCTCTCACAAAAATACATAATAACTGGTAAGTGCCACCTATTTGGACTTGTAACCATAATGTAACATTATGGTTAGTGCAGTAGTGGATCCAGTGGAGGTGGGGTGGGTGGGTTAATGTATCTGCCCTATGCCATCTCTTTCTATGAGTTAAACTTGAGATGCTGGTAGTGCACATTTTAGTAACCATTGTAAGAAAAGTGAACCAGACCTTATCCAAAATTAAACCCATAGGAAAAATCCTAGTTCTATCCATGTGTATAATAATTACTTGGGTATGTAATCTTCTTACAGTTAATGTTTCAAGATTAATTTCTCAGTTCTGATACTTTGCTTTTGTTGCACTGAAAGGGTGATAAATCAATGAATTGATAGCTTCACAATATCAACACTAACCAAAAGACTTAAACAGGAATTGTACCACTGCCAATAAAGACAGAGGATTAAATTGGTACCCATATTGAAGGAGAATTTCTAGAAGTCCATAACAGTGTATTTGTAAATGTATATATCAGATAATCTGATACTGCATGAATTTGTTCCTAAGTTGAGTCCAACTGCAAACTTCACAGACCCAGATCAGCCATTGCATAATATGCCAACAGATATGGGTCTGTGCAGTTAGGAGTAATCAATAGAACAAATAAGGTATACCCTGGTCTGCCGGATCATTACACTATCACAGATCAGGTTTATTGTTATTTACAATTTGACTTGACTTAATAAGCAAATGTTGATGGTATGTAATCTGTATTTAGTGACATATGGTCACTTTATTAACTTTTTAACTGCTTATTCTCTTTTGAAATGGAAACCTAATAATATTATGTCAAAGTATTAAATCACAGCAATTATGTATCACCACAGTCTTGAATAATACATATTAGCAAGTGAAGATGGCACTTGCATTATGAGAAATGTAATAATTATATACTCAGTTATACAAGTTTATCCTGTGAACTTTATTGTGTGTGTGTGTGTGTGTGTGTGTGTGTGTGTGTGTGTGTGTGTGAGTATGTGTGTGTGTGCAAGATTTGGATTTTTAACATAGCTTTAAAAAAATTTCAGTCATATTGCAACAATGTCTACAGTGTGGCAGTTTATAGTGCTGTCTGGCACTGGGCCATCATGCCACAGACATGTAGCATGTTGTTCCACTCAGTCACATTATCCTGACACCAGGCCAACCAGTCCTAACACTAACCTCTTAATGCTGAGTAACAATCAAGGCAGCTGTTAGTACCATTTTTGTCAGTCTTTGGTATGACTGGGCCATGGATCAAACCCATGACCTTTTGCATGCAAGGTGGACACTCTAACCACTTAAGGCCACCGGAAGTGTTCTGAACTTTGTTGACTTCAAGATACATTACATACAAGAGTATGAATGGAATCTGATTTCCTTTATTTACAGATTTTAAGACAGATCTATTCATTTGGTTAGACTGTACATTGAGAAAGGATTGATTTTTATCAATGTACAATCCCAGACTAGATAAATGTTATTGTTAGATCTAGAGATACTCATTGTTCTTTCAGTGTCAATGTTGCTTGAAATGAAATAGGTGCTTTGTTGAGTCCTTGTAAGTTTGTGCACAAAAATGTTTGCCACAGTTCCCATTATTTTGATTATAAGGGTGAAAAACTGATAATCATTGCTCATTCTTTTTTCTTTTGGTCCTTATATTTTTCTTAAATAAACAGAAAAATATTTTTTTCCTTATACTGCCATTTTGAATCATTTGCATGTGTAGTTTTTATTGACTTTATTTGAAGCAGAGAAAGCAGGTGATTTTGACTTTGACCTTGTAGGTCAAGGTCTGTTTCTTGGTAACATGTGTGTCACGTCTGTTACTTGGTAAGATACTTTTCTGCACCATCTATAAGCCTCATATATGTCATAGATGCCTAAACATTGACCTTGATTTACTGTGGAAGCATGATTGCAAAGTTAACTGTTTTTATTTAATGTGGGCTGGGGACTCTTGCTTAATGTAGGGTAGGGACATTTTTGTTTAATGTTTGGTGGGGACATTTTGTTTAATGTGGGGTGGAGACCCTTGTTTAATGTGGGGTGGGGACTCCTTTGTTTAATGTGGGTTAGGGTGCTATACCATTACTCAGTAATGTCATATGTACCAGGAGAAACAAATTTGCTGAATAGTTTGCAAGATGAACTTTCAACCAGAAAGGCATGGGTTCAAAAATGTCTAGACCAGGTTGGGTTGTCTGCTTCGATACTTCTTTTGGCAAGATACACTGACTCTAAATACTCAGGCACAGTATAATATTTTATGTGTTGATGTGCTATATTAGCCAACAAACAAACAATATTGACTAAACCTGTTTATGAGTAATTATTGCCCAAACCTGATTACCAGTAATTATTGTCCAAACCTTTTTGGGAGTAACTATTGCTCAAGCCAGTTTACCTGCTTTATGGTCAGTTAAATTTCATGACATTCCATAATCCCAGATTCTTGGATTCTGATTCAATACACTAAATAAACAAATGTTCTATAAAAACTCAGAATTGTCTGAATTAGATGCCACTGAAATCCTCATAAAATATATTTGTAAAATTAAGTCTCCAAATATTATAAATATCAGAAAAAAGTAAGAAGATTTTTGTTTATTTAAAAACCAGTATGTCATCAAAAATGTTTTCCAGTTGCAGTTTATGCTTATTAACATGGAGACAGAAAAGAAATAAAATTCAAATACAGTAATTATAAATGACATATTTGTGATTTAATTCACAGCAATAAATAATTAAAACTCTACATAATACCTTATAAGATTCAAAGCAAACATCAGTCATCTAAAGAACGAAAGATTGACAAGTAAATGTAAAGAATAAAGATTAGTTTATTTGAACTTTTATCTGCATTATTGGTTTATCTGAGGCACATATTACCAGTATATACTGCATTGGTACAAATTTGGTACAACCCAAAAATACTCCAAAGTTAATACTCTGCAAAGGATACCATATATTGACTGAAGAATTTCATGGGTTAAAAATACTAATGTTTGTTCTTTTATTAGTGACTTTTTCTTTCTGAGGTTGCTTCCCATGATATGATATGGAGGTAGAAATGATTTTGACATGATTTGTTTTACCATATGTACTTATAAGTTGACTAAAACAGCAAACAACAAATATCCAGTTCTGCGATTGCATAATGTACCTGCAGATCAGGGTCTGTGTTGTTCATTCTACTGATTACTCCTAACAAACTACATAGACTCAGATATTCTGGTGCATTATGTGAAAAGCAGATCTGGGTGTGTGTAGTTTGCAGCTGCTCTTGACTTGTAAGCATATATGTATATTTTACATGTCCATAACTTCACATACCACAATCTTATTTTTGTTTTGCTTTGAAAGAATCCCAATGAATTTGTTATAGGTTGGAATGGAGTTACAGACTCTGAACTTCACTGTGGTATGTTACTTTGCTCAAGATCCATCTGCTGTATGATTGATCTGAATTGGAAATTTTCAGTCAAATTTGAAAAGAATTTGAAACTGATGAGTTACAGTAACATGCAAAATATCTCAGAGTGGCTTATTCAAAAACAAAACTATTCTCTACAGAAAATAGCTAAAGAAATTGTTATTTGAGAAAAATTTACCTAAGATACAAATAAAATTAACTTTTTAAATCCCTAAATGACATATCAGAAAACAATTTTTTAAAGTAATTTGTTGATTAGTCATATAACAAAAATAGGATTTTTTTTTTCTTTGACTTAATTATCATTTTTTAATTGATGTCAAGTTTATGTGAAATATTACAATGGTATTCAGTTTTAAGATTCATTTTCACATATTTCCAATTCAGAAAGTTGAAATAGGACATGCTGCTCTCTGCATGCAATATTAGCTCATAAACTACATCATGCTATAGGCACTAGTCACATGAAAATCTTATATAATTACAAAGCTTAAGATTTTTGATTGAAAGATTTGCTTGTGAGTTAAGGACAATGAATGTTTAAAACAGTTTTCAGTTTATAGTACAGATTATCACCAGCATCTCCTCAAATCTGAACTTTCATATACAGGTGCAAAAACAGTAGGATATGGTAGTTTGGTGGTGTTTCAGCATGATTTTCAGGTTAAAAAATAAAGAGCTGCACTGATGTTTGATTATGATAGCAATTAAGTAATTGTTTTAATCAATTATTAATTTCCACTTTTTACCAGTGGCAACACTTAATGTATACAGATGCTGTAGAAATTTAAAATATAGGTTACAAATTTAAAAATTCTGTAACAGTAATTATTTGACTATAAACAATAAGTACATCTAAATATCAACTACTCATGATTGAGATGTATTGAACGAAAAACTGTATTTTATGTAAAGCCATGAAGCTTATCTTGATTAAACTTCTCTCAACTGTGAAATAATTGGAACAAAATGCATAAATTACCTTACCGTTATGTTGAATCATCAGAAAGAATTTAGACAATTAATTAGTGTCAATGATCATAGATAATTAATATCAATGATCATAGACAATTAATTAATGTATATAACCATAAATTTCATCAGATTGTGCATTGCTAATTCAAATTTGACCTTTAATGGGCCTAATTTTTCCTTCTTGCTTGCTTGTTTTTAATTTACACTTTGAGCATATATACCTACCTACCTATCTACCAATGATCCTACCTACCTGCCTATCTTTTTGTCTAGCTGCATGCCTTTTTGTTGGTCTTATAATCATTCATTCTTTCAATATCTACAGATTAGGTCAGATTTAAAATAAACTGCATGCAGTGAGGTTTACAAAACTGCAGGATTAAGCTTTGTTGTCTGTGCACTGTATATGTATTTGGTGGGGTGTGAGATGTAGTGATACATTTGATTGGTGGTGTTTGGGGTATACTGATATATGTGATTGGTGGGTGTGTGATGTAGTGATATATGTGATTGTTGGGGTGTGAGCTCTAGTGATAGAAATAATGTGATTGGTTGTGTTTTAAGATAGTGATATATGTTATCTTGGAGTGTGTGCTGTGACATGTATGATTGTTGAAGTTTGGGATGTGGTAAAAGTTTTGATTGGTAGCATTTGAGATGTAGTGATATATGTGATTGGTAGCATTTGAGATGTAGTGATATATGTGATTGGTAGCATTTGAGATGTAGTGATATATGTGATTGATGGAAATTAAGATGTAATGATCAGTGAAAATCCAGGCTGATAATCACTGTGGAAGTGATTAATTATTACTCCCAAGATAATGGTGGCTTAAAATGTGTGTGTATGTATGTGTATATGTTGTGTGTGTGTGTATGTATATATATATATATATATATATATATATATATATATATATATATATATATATATATATATATATATATATATATATATATATATATATATATATGAGTGTGTGTGTGTTTGTGTGTATGTGAACAGTCAAACCCTGATATCTTGATTATGTTGGGTGTATCGATAACCAAGGTTGATATAAGTGGGTTTGACTTTATATATGTATGCATGTGTGTGTGTGTATGTGTGTGTGAGTGTGTATATACAAATCATGTGGTGAATAACAGTCCTTTCAAGTGTACTGGAAGGATCACATATGTCAGTGAGATTGACTAAAACAAATGCAATAAACTGACAAGGAACAGTGCAGAATTATTACCTAATCTTACCTGAATGCTTTCAACTCTTAATGTGTCTTTTTAAATGGCAAATACAAAACATACACAAGACAAACAGATCAAACATAAAAACTGTTGTGTTTGCAAAACTTTTACATGACTATTTCTACAGGAATGAAACCTTTAAATTTATTATGTTTCATATAGTTCATTTCAGCTTGTTGTGGATGCCGGATAATATTTTATATTCACCTAGAAATCGATGGACCATAATGACATCTGTTATTTTATATAAATTTATGTATGCACAAATTATATATGAGAGTTATAAGATACAAAGTTTATGACAGTGGTTTATTTAAATTAAAAGTTCATGTGAACTCAACATTCAGTTTGCATGATTTAATTTCTAACAGTGGCGGGGCATTTGTCATTTATATTTTGCTTGTATATTGATAAATATATTTATATTTTTATCCATGGGACAAAATTGCTTGTCATTTAGAGAACTTCATAATTTGTGCTACTGTTAAGTTTGTTTAAGGAGGGTAGACATAAGGTTACAGGTTGGCATTAAAGTTTGAGATTATTTAGCATTATCTGGATAGTCACTGAATTGTTGGATAGTATTCCATTTGTTGTATATATTTAAAACTACTATAATATTATCACAGAATACTCTGCTGCACATCTGAAATCTTAGAGACCCATATATAGAAACAGTTATTCACTTTTTGAATGTCTCTTACTGGAAGAAGCTACATATAAAAGATGTGAAATTTGAAATTATCAGACACATTGATTGTGACCTTTCTGTATTGTAATTTTTTGTGATAAACCCATTCTAATGCTTTCTCCAAAATTTATGAGAATTTTTTTTTGAGAAAGCTTTTCTTTCCCCAAAGGATTAAAGATTTTAAATAAAACTATAAGGCAGGTGCCAGGGCTTGTCATGGGAAAAGTGATGCATTTAAAACAATGTTGGATATACATGTGCATTGATTCTGTTTGTTCTATCCTAGTATTTCTTGATCAGTAAGCATCAGCAATGAAATCAGTAATCCATCAGCAATGAAATAATAATGTATTTATTTTGTTCATTTTCAGACAACAAGTTGCAGGAAGAGCTGCTCAAGACCACCCAACTTGTTTACATTAAAGAGGATGGCAAGGGAATGGTAAGGCTGAACCCAACATGTGTTGTCTCCTGAACATCAGTGAGACAATGCCACACCACCCTTTGGAGCCCCATCAATACAGACTAAAATGTTGGCAAAAAGTTTGAGAAAAACTATAGCAACCTTTCTAATTATGAATCCAAAATTTTCTTTATTTTTTTATATTTATGTTTAGGAAACACCTAATGGAAAACAAAGAGAAAACATCCTCTTGAAGGGAGTTTTAGAAGTATCTCATGTATGGCAAACCAGATTTTACTTAAATATGTGCACATCATCAAAGATATAAATGATGTCCATATCATAAACATTCTAAACTAGTTAGCTCCCTTTATGTACTTTGCAAAATCTCAGCTGAGAAGGTTCATTCTTGCTTTTAATATGAACGTAAAGCACATGCATAAACTACTCTTAAGTCTTATTTTAACCAACATAGTTAAGCTGTAGTGTAAGTCTAGCATAGTGATGATCTCGAAGAAAATAATCATGCTTTGCTCATGTTTTAGCATTCGCTTCCTTCATTCTAATCATGCTTGGAGACAAGTGTGCTTAACAATGGATATTTTTTGTAAGTTTGGTCCAAAAAGTAGGGTGTGCAGTTATAAGCAGTGGATATTTTCTGTGACTTGTTTATTTGCTGAATTTGTAAAAATATTATACTAGTCATTTCCTCTTGTTTTAAGTAGATTTCAAATTTGTTGTAGAATGCACTGATTCATTGGAATCTGTATTGACTACATAAGATGAAACAAATAAAATATTCATGCAATTGAACTTTGGCTACATAAAGCAAATTCAGCAATCAAGTAAACTGTTTGAAGGATGCAATAAATTATTCTGCATGAAAAGTTTTAATAGTTTCCAACATTGCCACATTTTATATTCTAATGTTGGCTTAACTTATTTGAGATGACTGTTGTACTGTCCCATCATTATAATTACTTAGTACATTTTCATCATTCACAACAAAGTTAAGAATAAACCCCATACTGGACCTCTTGCTTTAAAGAAACAACAAGCAAATTATTATTTGTAATTTTTGCAAATGAGGTATTGATTTTATTTTGTTTAAGAAGCATCTTTTTCTTTACAGGTCCCAAAGCTGCGAGAGCCAAGGACTCTTTATGCTATGACCAGTATGATGGGGCCTCAGCAGGCAGCAAGATGGTAAGCATTGGAGTTATTTTGTGTTAATAATCAATGTATGGTCAAACCTGCCATAAGGGTCACCAGAGTTCAGTGGTCACTTGGTCACAGTGGATATTCTAATTTCCCCCACAGCAAATTTCCTATATAAATGTCATGTAATTTCAGTGGTCACCTGTCATTTGTAGTCAGCAGCCATGTTTTTTTCAACCAATAATTAGGTTTTGACCTGTGTTTGGTGATCACTTAAAGTCTGCAAATTAAACTTTGTTGGGTTTTTTTATGAGCAGAGCATCAAATATATAACTATGTATTACCCAAACAGATATTTAAATGTTTCATAATCAACTGTATGTCATAATCCAGTGCTGCTCAAAGGAGTCAACATGCTGGACTTTAACCTTACAGGAGGTATACTGCACTAGTGATATCTCTTATGGTTTAGTAATACAAATCTTCTCTAACCATTCCAAACCCATTTGTGATATATGTACATTTATGTTCAGGTGAAGGGTCAGAGTCAATTGCCTATTGAAAACTTGGAATTCACTGCCACTGTTTGCTGGTGGCATAGGGTAGTGACTTACCAGTGGGCCTAGTAATGATATTACATCAAGTCATATCTGCAGAAAATAAGTAGTAAAGTGATTTAATTTTTTTAGAAATGTAGAATATTTGAATAGTTATCTGTTTAATCTGCAGCTGACAGTAATTAACAGCCAGGTTAAAAGCTATAAATTAGTGAATGAACTTATTGCTCAATGAATATATTGACTAAAGTTTTGTCTTGATGCCTTCTGTTTTTAAAATTAGTAGGGGGTACAGTCAAATGGGTTAGTGTGAGAATACTATAAAAGATGCAAAGGAAAATTTGTATTAGTCAAGACCATTCTGCTTTACTGCTTTCTTATATTGTATCCCTAATTTACTGCATTCGTGTTCAACTCAAGCTGTAATGATTGTAAGAAGGAGGCAGACTATCTGTAGTTTTGTTTATACCAATATCCTGTTTATTTTTAAGGCCCTCAGACATTCAGGTGATCAACAAGAAGATAACACACATTCGATATATTCCTCCTGAACCAGAACCATTCTACAAATCAAGTGAGTGTTCTGTTACTAGTAGATCTTAATATTTTGCATGCCCTGTTTTCGTCATTATTGGAGGAATGACAAGAAGAGTCAGACATAATCGAAGATTGTTATAGGAAGGATGCAGTCTGGCTATTCTTGAAAGTCTTGGCAAGTGAAGAGGTGGCCTTGTAAGACAGGTGGCTGTTTAAAGATGTTATTTTGGCACTAATTTGATGCAGGGGATCTTGAAAAAGTGTTTGTTTAAGGCAGGTTATTATTTAGTGAGGTAATCTTTACATTAAATTTGAGCGTACATGTCAAACACTATAGTGTCTTTTTAAACCATTTCCACTATTATTTTTTAGATTGATAGCATGATCAAGATGTACATATTGTTCTGCGGTCATGTTTTTTTCACCCATTACTTAGAAAAGGGGGCAAAGAGATGGTAAGTAGCCATCTGCCCATATTAAAGCTTGTACACAATTAGGCCAGGGGACATAAAAATTGTCAGACCTTAAAGTTTGTAATCACTTAAGCAAGAAGGCAAAGAGATGGTCAATGTCCATCTGCCCCTGTTAAAGCTTGTAAACACTCAAGCATCTACATTCTTCATTTGATTTTAGTCATATACATGGTGACACTTAACAGCTACAAGAGTTTGAATGAGTTTGATGATTAGCAGATATGGATTGTATTTCTATGAGTTATTGATAAACATGATATAGACATCCTAATGGCTTGTGAACACTGGCACATTCACATGTTTTATTTAATTTCAATCATATTCACTGCAGAGCTTTATCTTAGCAAGTACAGAGACATATTTGATGAAGACCAGATTTTGAGCATATTGTGTAGAGTTATGACCCTTGACTAACTTAGAACAAGCACAGGTTTGGCTTGTAATCACTGTCAGTTCAACAAAGCTTCTGGTGAGTTTAATGATTGGATTTTTACTATTTCTTACAAAGTTATGACTGTTGATAATTTAAAATAAGAATCATGATGGCTTGTCAACACTCTAGCATTCATAGTATTTTTTTTTCCCAAACCAAATCTGTGAAGCTTATTAGCAAGATTTTGGATGATTTAGCTAAAGAAACAAATTTGGCGAAACTTGAAAAGACATATCTGTTATTGTATTTTGTGTTGGAAATCATAGAGCTCAAGGTAAAAGCAAGGGAAAATATCATCCTGTAACCTTTGTGTTTTTTGTGTGTGTGAGTGTGTGTGTGTGTGTGTGTTTGTGTCTGGACTATAACTTTTTCACAATGAAAGATATTATGATGAAGTTTTTGTTATAGACATCATAACTTCACAGTGTGTCATATACATAATTGTTGGATCCATGGCTCAAAAGTCAAAGCATTTGTAAGGAGGTGTCAGAAGACAGGCATATCATTGCTTTATTATTGTTGACTTTTATCTACTTTATTATTAACTTCTATCTACAGATTGAAGTTTAAATTATGCACAAATTTAAATCCTAACATTTGTACCGCATTTACCCATGTGGGAAGTACACACAGCTCTGAACAGCATGAACCCAGAACTGCCATTGAATAATGAACCAGGAAGTCAAGGTCATTTTTGCTACTTGCTTTAAAGCATAAAAAAATGGAAGATCATAGACAGCAATCTGACGGCACATAATATGTATATATGCACTTTTTATAAGATGAGTGCACAGACCAAAATCTGCCATGACATACACTGGCAGATCTAGATCTCTGCAGTCTATTAGGAATAATCAGTAGAACAAACAACATAGACCCTGATCTGTGGGTGATTTATGCTGCAGCAGATCATGCTTTATGCTGCAGCAGATCTGGTTCTTTGTTGTTTGCAGTTTGGCTCAATTTATTGAACAGTTATATATGGTGATTGATGGCAGATCTGTATCTCCATGTACACTGTCATTGGTCACTACAATACATACAATATGCACTTACACTAGCATTTTACTTCTGTTGTTTTCAAAAACTATAATTCCAGTTTGGAAACAAATTATAAAACATTCAGTTTTAGTTTTATTCATAATATCATCCCTTCTGTAAGAGACCATGTCCATAATCAAAAAGTTAATTACATTAAATGATTAGGTTGCATGAAGATTTTCCCTGGATTGCAACAGAAAAATGAGAGACCACTCAGATAGTAATTTCTGATTGCATAGGACATCATAGTTGGTGGCAAGACCAAGAAGATCTCATTGTATACATTGTACAACTATACCCTTTTTTGCCCTAGATGGATGCAAGCTGTCATTATTATTTTTCTCACTGTTTATTAAAAATATGGTGTAGTTCCACAAAGCTTAGTTTATTCAAGTCATTCATTTGTAAATAGTTAATGTATTTTATGTATGTTGTGTTTATTATTTTAAAATATATCTCATACACATATTTACTGTGGAAAAAGCTAGTATTAGATTACTTCCCACTAACTATAGCTACACATGGGTAAATGTGGTTCACATTTTCTCGCAATTATTTTCTAGCTGGTTTTGAGAAAATGCCTATGGTACGAGGAGAGGAGAGAGGAGGTAGATTGGTCTATATGTATGAACCCAGGAGCACTTTTGTAAGTCAACACATACTAAACAACTCTCACTATCTTCTGTCATCAACATTTTGAAATATGTTTTTGTTTAGCTAATGACTTTCAAGATGGGTTAAATTACACACTTTGTATAGCTACACATTATGATACTCTTGCGTTTCTTAATGAAGGAATATCTTTTCACCATAAATTTTATTATTCAGTAAATGGGGAGGACTTAATTATCTGGTAAATTGTAAACAAATAATAATCACAAAGATATTTATGTTGTTGAGGTTTATCTCACAGAATAATGTGTTTGGCAATGGGGTGCAAGTAACTACATGTATTGCAGTGGAAGGGCAACCCTCATTTTGCCAGTTATATTATCAAAAAGCTATGTAAAATTCAGCAATATGAGGGTTTTGGGTAGACATTGTTGCAAAGTCATGCTAGACACTGTTTAGTAGTGAGATAAAAAAAACCACCTCAAACAAATGAAACAATACATTTGTTATAATTCTCTTCTATTTTTGATCATAAAATTGTCAATACTGATCTTTACTTCATTATGACACATTATATGATTCTTGCATGTTGCCACTAGTTGTTTGCTTACACACCAGAAAGCCCTTGCACCATTGTTAACCAAGTCATTGGAAATTTTTCTGCAGTCAATACAGATCTTGTTTGTTTGGTCACTCTTTTGTTTCACATCCCTTTATTGGTTCACTCTTCCCCACAGGTGATAAAAGTTTCTATTTAGATAATGTACTATCTTTCTGAAATATCTTGAAACATTATAGGTTTAAAGATGAAAAGAGTAATTAATGTTGTCAGTTCTAGTCAATATAGCTGACAAATGTAGATAGTGAGGTGTTTGTATATTCACTTCAGAATAAATATAGGTTATAAAGGACTTACTTCTCTTGAGATGGAAAAAAATTTCTAATTTTCCAATAGGTTCCAAAATTCAGCTGAATTTTACACTGAAGCACAAATGATGTTGTAAAAACTGAAAAGAGAATTATTATACATTACATGCTAACCTATATGTTGGAACATGACTTTTGTAATATGGTAGTTACCATGGATATTGTTACATACTACTTAGCAATACTTCTCAGTATCACTATAAATATTTATGTTGTCTTGTTCATATTGTCATAATTTACATTGTAATATGAGGTCATTAAATCATTTAATGCAATAACATTGCAGTTTCATATAGCATCATATGAGTAATGCAAACTCTTTGCAGCAATGCAGTAAACAGAATCTTAGATTTATGTTAATTGGACATGAAATATTAAGTTTTTGAAATTGCATACATATGGCTTACTAACACTGTTTGTTGCACATTTTGATAGTTACTCTGTAGAAATAAAGCAGTTATCTCCATGTAAAAGTTCTTCATTATGTCACAAAGTTAGCAGCCTAATTAAGTTTCTGTACATTCTGAGAAACACATAATAGTCATGACTGTAACTGATAGAGAAAAGTGTACCAGTCATGACAGTTACTGATAAAAAGCAATGTACCAGTCATTACAGTGACTGAAAGGAAAAAATGCACCAGTCACAACTGTGAACTTGTCACAATTACAAGCTATTGTTTCACATTTTTACAATTATTCTGTGTATTGCATTAACACATGGTCTATTTCTTTTGTAACCATAGCCTAAGATCCCCAAGGTATACTATTTCTTGTTTCAAATTGTATATCTTAGGTAATAGGTGGACTTGCTTAACCAATTGAATATATGTGTTCAGTTTTTATTAACACTCTTGATAGAAATGGTTAATTAATAACATTCGTCTGATAGGACTGCAAGTATCATAGAGTTGTACATCTAATGATATGTAAGTTATATGTAAGTTATTAATGTATACATATTTTCTACTGTTTATTGAAAAAAGTCAGCGTTATGGACTAAATAACTTTTTCATGTATGACTTCTTTCTGACAAAATGGTATTCAGTGCATAAAAACTACTCTGTATAAGGAGTTTCCTTTTGAAAATGATATTTCACGGGAACATTTATTATTACATTCATCCATGTAACTCTATGACATTATCTAGGAAAAGTGGCAAATTACTAACATCATCGATTTGTAAAGCTACCTCCTTTTATTGATATTGAGGACACTTACAGGGAATTTTTTCACTGCAGCTAAACTTCATTCCCCAAAACTTCTTTACTCAGATCAGATGTATATGCAACAGCTGTTTAAATGAATCATTCAGTAATTGTATGTTGGAATAAATTTGCCATAATATGGAATGTGCATAATCATGTTTGTTGTAAAAAAAAATGTATTCCCCTTAGTAATCTTTGTGTCTGATCCTCAATATTGTATGTCAACCATTTATCCATTCTTCAGACTGGAGCTCTTTAGCACAACTATGCTGACAGTTTTTCATGCTTTGCCATTAAACTTGGTAAATATTATGGTCAACATCTGAAGATGTACATTTCAACAAATCACTTTGCTATTGCAGCTGATGCAAGCAGAATTACCATTATTGTCTTGTCGAATGTGTGATACAATTTTGTTAGCACTATTAGTTGTGCAGTTTTTCATAGCTTACCATGAAATTTGATAAACATTATTGTAATGATTTACTTTGTATCTGCAATTTTTCTTAGAGTAATTGTTCATTTGGTCTTTTAACTTAATATATGATGACATAATCTCATTAGCACAAATGGTCCTGCACTTTTGTTGTCTTTTTTGTCTCATAATTTAATGTATGACACAATCTCGTTATGGCAACATGCTATACAGTTTTTGAAGAATTGCAATGAAACTTGGTAATCATTAACTGAGGATGTGCATGCACTTTATTCCCACAATTTCCTTTTTTGTCTTGTAGCTTGATGCAGTGTATGGCATCATCATGTTACATTAATTAGTCCTACAGATTTTTAATTGATTGACATAAAACCTGGTAAATATTATGCTGATCACCAGAAACACATTAACAAATTACTTTGCTTCTGCATGTTTTATTATTAGAGTTGTTGCCCATCATACTTTTGTCGTTTTGCAAAATACAGTAATTGACATGGTCTTGACAGGGCAACATGTCCAAGATCTGCAGTTTTTGATGGAATTTCATGAAACTTAATGATTATTATGGTCATCATGTGAAGATGCATGTATCAGCCAATCATTTTGCTTCCATGATTATTGTTAGAGTTATCACCCTTGTTTGGTAGATGAATATGACAGATTCATCGGCAAAACTAGTTTCCATTGTTTTTCTTGCACTTTCTTTTGTCGCTCTATAACTTAGTACTTATTATGGTCATCATTTGAAGGTGCACATTTTGACAAATCTTAACAATGTTTCATTGATTTTTGTAAGGGGTGTCCTTTTTTTGACTTGTAGCTGGATGCAGTGTATGACAAAATTTTTGTGAATGCAACAATTGCAAATTTTTGGATTGTTTTAAAACATGTTACACATTATGGTCATCATCAGAAGATATAGATGTTGACAAGTCATTGTACTTACACTATTTTATAAAGAGTTATGTGCTTTTTTTCTTTACTCAAAGACTCGTCTCTGTCATCAAGTAGGGGTGGGAGACAGAGAGACAGGGGTATATTTACATTTGCAAATTCATCATTCCTCTGGTTGCAATAGGAATTATTTTGATATAACTCAAAATTTCACTTGTTCAAAAAAGTATGAAATTTATCTTTTATTTCTTATCTGTATAAATTATTTTAAATGGCATCCTTATACATATGGTACTCAAAGGGTTCTGGTGTATGTCATGGTTCAGCATTTCTTATCATTAAGTATTTGCATGTGTAGATAGTTTTGGGTGTTTTAGTGAAGAATTATTCAGTAGTAAATAATTGTATGGTTTGGTTTTGTTAATTGCATTTGAACTGATCAATTAATATCACAACAGTATATAATTTGTATAGATCTATAATCACAATTAGAGAAAAAGTTTATGCAGATGTATAATATAATGGTTGGCTCCTTCTGTATATATTGTTATAATAAAAACAATTAAATAGAGTATTAAACAAAATAATTTACATATTTTAGTTTTCAAAATTGCTGATTTGATAGTGAATATTATTCATAAAATATAATTTATTCATTTTCATCAAATTTTATATTCCACAAATAGTATACCTTTGGAGAAAAAATACATTTGTTTCATATGGTTCCTAATTTCTAAGTCTTTTTTTCCATTCAGTGAAAATATTCATATTTCTGAAATATCATCACCCAGAATGATGATTAAGTAGAATTTTACAATGATGGAAGTATGCTTTCATAATTAGATTTTTAAGTTCGCTGAAGAATTACATATTTGTCTCTTTATGTACTTTAAACAGAATTATGTCCAAAACTGTCTGGAACTGCCAGCATTAATTGTGGATTTACTGATTATCTGCAGATTTTGTATATCTAATATAAAGTAAGGTCAGCATTATATATATATATATATATATATATATATATATATATATATATATATATATATATATATATATATATATATATATATATATATATATATTGATGTCAATCATGTGCTTTTACTAAATAAGGTCTTTTGGAAATAGTGGCCTACATGCCAAATAATGTCAGTCACAGGCTTTTACTACAGAAGCACATCTGATAGATAGGTTTACATACCAAATAATATAAATCATAGGCATTTACAATAGAAGCTCATATGAGTAATAGGTTTATGTACCAAACAATGTCAGTCACATACTTCTACTATAGAAGCTCTTCTGAGAGATAGAGTTACATACCAAAAAATGAAAATCACAGACTTTTAATAAAAAAGTCTTTTTGGAAAAATAGGCTTGCATACCAAATAATGTCAATCACAGCACATTCTACAGATATACCGTCCACTAAACCCTAATGTGAAAATAATATCTATTAAGATGCAGCCTTTTTTTCTTGTATAGTAAGTTTTGGTATTTAAAAACATGGTTTGTGCTAGCTGAGAAGGAAAGGAAAAAACAACTGAGATGAAGATTATTGCCAGAGCATTGGCAAAACACATCCCTAGAAACAAATCGTATTCCCTTGGATTAAATTTTTCTATCCTGACTACAAAAATGGGGTGGGGTATACAAGCATACTTTATGATATACATTGTATTTGTCAGTGACAGCCAAGACTGAAATTGTAATGGTGGCCATCTGTTGTTTTGTGTTTTACAGTTTGTCCGATCAAGAGTTGGTGGGATTAGGACAGGGCCAGACAGAGTAGCTGTAGAACTGGACAAGACCATAGATGATAAGACCTTAATATTTGAAGCCAGATTTGAGAGTGGAAATTTGGCTAAAGCTGTTCAAGTGTAAGTCCAATGACCAATGAGATTTTCACCACAGCGAAATTTTGCATAGAAGAAATTTAAGATGTCATCTTTAAAGAGTCCAGGTCTTCATGAAACTTGAGCTTATGAATCATAATTTCAATTAACAATAAGTAGTGGACCAGTCAGTTGAAAATGAGGTTTAGGTATGAAGTTGTATGTAATAAAATTGTTCTTATTTATTTCTTTTACATGTTTGTTACATGTATCAGACCATAAGATTACAACAAATTCTCAGACTTAATCCTTTAGCTACCACTGTCATATGTATACATCATCAATAAATAACATTGCAAACCAATTGCTGCTTATAAGCATTAACACTCCATGTATAGTAAAAGTCATGTATGCATTCAGTACCAACTATTTCAGACATAGGTGTCCTCTTTTAGAATTTGATTACACATACCTTTAAGTGGTGATTATTCACTTTTGGATCATCATACATCCATAATTCATTGGAAGGTCATTATTTACAAGCTCCAACAAAAACATTCCTCAAAACTCATCTTAAAGTATGGGAAAATTTTTGGACAAGATCACCCTAAAGGTGAGGATCCAGTACAAACCAAATTGATTATCAATTGCTATGTCACAATGAAATCTACACGTTAAACAATTTGTACTTCCCTATGATATGACAATTAGACCCAAGATGCTCTTTTCTTTTTCACAGTATTATAGAACCTGGCCACTATTATAAAAAAGTCCATAGAAATTAATAATTTTTTTCTTGAATTTTGATTCTTTATTACTTTTAAGGTACAGATCATTCAATATTCAGGATTTAATAGTCTTTGGTTAAACAAAATTAGTATTAAATTTTAGAACAACAATTAATATTAAATTTAAGATGAGTAAATCAGACCTCTTGACTGCACTACTTCAAGTACCAGTAAAGTATATATGCTTACGTTAATTTCACAATTTGATTGGTTTAAAGTACGGAAAGATGTCATATTTTGAATTATCATGATGAATGAGAGGACAGTTTATTCTGCATTTTTATATAAAAGTTTGTAAAATAATTGGTTAATTTTAGATACAAAGGAAGGACATTTCCATACTATAGATCCATTGATAGTTGAAGTAAGTAATGATGGATTGCAGTGTGAGTGTTAGTGCATCTGAAAGGTTTAATCCAAATGGCAGGGAAAGTTTGATGGCTTCAAAATTAGTGCAGTTTAAGCACCAGATACAAGCATTGTTAAGGTTGACACAGCCCTGCTTTTGCAATGAAGTGTAGATATCAATATATTTCATGTTAATCATTTCAGTGATTTTAGCCAATTATTAGCCTTTATTTTCTCCCTTTTAAAAATTACTTGTATTCTTTTCCCTTCAGCCCTTTTATGTATATTTTTTTTAGTTGCTAGTTGTTTTTTTTTTATTCCAACATCCAGTTTCCTCATGCGTTTTTTTTTTTTAAATTTCTATGCATCCTGTAATTGTAACAGTAAAATGATAATAGAGCAGGCTATGTTGTAAAGCTAAAAATTTAATTTAATTACCTCTCCATTTGTCTAATTTTGTGGCATGTTTTGTTTTTAAAAATTAGCATTAATCTTACAATAATGCATTTCACAATAGACCTTGATGGAAAACAGTATTCCTTCAATTATACATCCAGTTTTGTACTATTATACAGATGATTAGGTTCATTAGATAAATCAATAGAATGATAGACAGACAGGCACTGGTATGTTCGACTAGTAGACCATTAAAAAAATTATTTAATAAAATTAGGCTTCTCACATATTGACAAAAACATATAAGACAACAATTTTTTTTTCAAGCTTACATTGGCATTCCTTTAATTAATCTAATAGCATTCATTGTGATCTTTGTAGATAACATTAAGTTACACAAGCTGTTATCATGAATAGTCTTAAAGGCAATCAACTGAGATGACTTTATTCTTTATTAAGCAATGGGCTGTGTGCTGTTGGTTTCTCTAGATATATAAAACTAAGATTAGATAATGCTAATTACAGTTGATAACTTGATACCATTAATTAAATCATTCCAACCGACAAATATGGTGTGTGTTTGAGGTCTATGATCATTATTTATGTATCATTTATTCATTAATTAGGCATGGCAAATTGCAGATAGTGAAGAAGGTGAAATGAAAGGAAAATTCAAGAGCAAACTAATTGGTACATTCAGATTTATTGTCATTAAAAGGGTTTGGTAAAAGAACTGGGGGCCAGAAATTGGGCAAACAACATCTTGGCAATATATACTTTGGGTTATCATGTTGTTTATCAAAAACAAAATCCCTTTTTGCCTTTATTACTAGTCCCATTCTCTTGTTGACTTTTCTGCCAGGTCCCATGAAAAGTGATTCCATTTATGTAATGTGTCAGCAATAAATGCTACTATACAAACAGATTTACCTACTAAAGCAATTTGCTGCATCAGTTTGATGTAGTGCTTTTAATACTCCCTGCAAACCTTTTTGAGATATTTTGATTAAACTTGGAAAGATTTGTATCTTGACCAGAATTATGTTTTACCAATAAATATGTCTGATTTGATTTTAAGAGTTATTACAAAATGTCTCCATCAGTCTGTCATTGTGTCTTGTGAAAATCTCAAGAGCCATTTGAGATACCTTCATGAGACATCATATGCATATTTTTTTAGAACTTTTGCTCCACATAAGATTAGACTTTATCAGATTAGAAAATTTCATTTAACTTCCCCAATAGCTACATGCCATTTGAAAAACAAAATAATGAAATTGTAATTTCAGTGAAGTATTTAATCAAGCAGCAAGTTAAGAGAGTGTAAACTTGAGTTAATTGGAGCAAGATCTGGAACAGAAACTTTCAATATTGTGCAACAAACAATTTAATAGATGCAAAAAAGTCATCAATAAATCTTCTTTTGTACTGAAATTATTATAGAACTTCATACTTTATCTTCCATTGTTTGATGGGTTTTATATCCATCATACCTGACATGTTCAGATAATTTGACCCTCGTCTTTCACTCTCTGATCCTTTGAAAACTGTACCATATGTCACTCTAACCTTCTCTATCTCTCTATCTTTATGGAATGTCATTGCAGTTACCCTTGAATATTACAGAACAGTGGAGCATGGAAAAAGAAAAATGAACATAGTAAAAGGATTGCTATAAATAGTATTTAGTAATGGATGAATCAGGAAAGCCATATTACATTTTCGTCCTTCGTCCCAAACCTATCTCGATGGAAGTGGAGAAATAAGTGTATCTTAACCAGCATAGCTTTGGTAGTTATTAGGTCTTACATTATAGCTGGCTTACAGCCTAGAAGGTTAGTTTTGATTGCCCCAACTTGAAGCATACCAAGCTAGGAGCTTCTATGACAGTTTATGGTAAGGAATTCCAAATGCCAGTGGTACAGGGAAAGAAACTTGTAACTGTTTGTAGTGGTAAATATGTGTTGGTATTTCATTTTGTGGTATGCTCTAGTTCTGCTTGAAGCAAGAGTCATGTATTGGTCTGTAGGAATGTCTACAAGGTTGTTAACAATCCTATATAGCATAGTCAACTGTGTCTTGGTTCTTCTGCATTCCATTGATTCCCATTGCAGGTGGTCCAGCACTGTGATGACACTTTTTTTATTCCTATACTGATTCATGATTTATCTAGCAGATTATGGAAAGATATCCTTGTAAAAGCCATGCATGATAAAGTGTTCTCTCTCAGTTTTGATTTGATGGTTTCCTGTTAGTGGTATAATACTTTTTTGTTGCTGTTTTCCTAGTTCTACATTTCTCAAGGCTTTTTGATGATCACAATGTGAATACCTACTTTGTAATTTACAATGCAACCTATCTTAACCAGATGGCACTGAGATGGATAAGTTTGGCTGTCATAGGTAAGGTACTGCTTAAGGGAGGTAAAGTATTGGAATAATTAAAAGAAGGGAAATAAGAACCTAAGTATATATTTGAGTTCATTTTTTAATGTAGATGACCGTTATGATGCTTGTACTGTATAATTTTACATCTTTTATTTACAGAGGGGATTATGACTATGAGCTGTGGTTAAGGTACGATCTGTACACAAAGAAACACACACAGTGGTTCTACTTTGCCGTCTCCAACACAAGACCCAATGTTACTTATAGATTCTCCATAGTGAACTTTATTAAGGTACTGTCAAATTTGGATTAAAATTCATAATAGAAAATGAGCATTCTTGAGGCTTCTGGTATTTTTATCACAATAAAATAATACATGTACAGTAGTCTCTCACCATATAAGACCTCATTATAACACAGTCTCCATATATCATGTGTATGTACTTGGATCCCATGTACAGTGGTCCCTTGCCATAAAAGACCTTGGCATAACACAGTCACTCGTATATTACATGTATGGCTATGGATCCCATGTACAGTGATCCTTCACCATAAAATACATTAGTATAACACAGTCACTCATATATAACACATATGGCCATGGATCCCCTGTACAGTGGTCACTTGCCATAAAAAACTTTGGTATAACACACTCCCTCATATAGCACATGTATAGCCATGAATCCCATGTAGGATAGTTCCTCACCATAACAAAATTTAGAATCAAGCATTCCCTCATATATCATGTGTATGGTCATTGTACAATGGTCCCTCACCATAAAATATTTTAGTATAATATATTACCTCATATATCACATGTATGGTCTTGGATCCTATTGTTTGCATGAATGACATTATGATGTTGTTTGTCCTTCAGGTTTAATGATGACTTTGACATCATTAACTGGCTTGGTTTCTGTATGTGAGTGGTTGAGCAGGCCAGTTGTGGAAATTTGTTATTTGGATTGTTTATTAATTTGAGTTCATACTTGTTTCCTATGCTTCTGCTTCATATCAAGTTCCATTATGTACCACAATAATATAATGTCTTGTCTAGTACAATGTGTGAAGTGACATTGACAGTGAATATCTTTTATGTTATTGAGAAAAAAAATCATTGATGGTATTTGATTTTTTAACTTTACCTATCTTTTATAATCACTGATGTTTTATATACATCATGGAGGATCATTGAGCATTTCCAATGTTTGTCTTTCATTAGTACATCTTTCCTGAATGTCACAGAATGTATGTCAACTTTGTAACTTTTGAAGACTTGACACATTTTTTTTTAAAAAAAAATTTAAGAGAATTAATATTGCAAAAATTAGATTGACTTATGGCTCTTGTATGACTTAGAAATTTGCCTTCTACATTTCTATAAAAATGTTTGTTTCTCAAAACCCTTTGAAGAAATTCAATAATGTAAAACACATTTTCTTTTTTATAAGCCTAATATTAAAGAACCAAAATAAAATCATTTTTGAAAACTAGTGAATGAAACATTCCTTAGTTAAGCATTTTGTGGGTGCATCCATGCCACTTTTTAAAAATACCCCACCTTTTCTATAAAGGGATCATATAACATAACATGGCTCTTTTCTGTCTCTACCTCCCTGTTATTCCATGTCCATCATGAATTTATTTCCACTCAGTAACTTTTGAAAGACTTAAAGGATTTAAATGAATTTGGCGTAGGGCTTTGCATTTAAAACATCAAATGTCAAAATGAATTACAATATATTCTGACAGAAATTGTGATCCCTGTCTGACTCGAAGCTTAGCTCTTCAGTTACATCACATTGGTGTTGGCATCTGTGCTGTATGGACACTTTTCTAGTCCAGTGAAGAGTTTCATTTACAACTAGTCTTGTTTTCAGTCATTGATCTGTGTAAATGGCATGCATTTATATGGAATTAGAAAGATAGCATGGATTTATTATTTTTAACTCTTTTGCAGCCAGACAGTTTGTATAACTTTGGAATGAAGCCCTTGATGTACAGCGAGAAAGATGCTCTTCAGAAAAAGATAGGCTGGCATAGATGTGGTAACAACATCAAATACTACAAAAACAACATGGTGTATGTATCAATATTGCACAGAGAGAGAGAGAGAGAGAGAGAGAGAGAGAGAGAGAGAGAGAGAGAGAGAGAGAGAGAGAGAGAGAGAGAGAGAGAGAGATCAGGCATATTTATCTAGTTCTATCTCAGGCAGGCAGTATAATTTTGTCTTACCCCAGTAAAATCACTTTTGAAATCACTAGTAAGTCTAATTCAGTACAATGTTATATATTTTAAGCTTTCATGTTAACTCTGATGACATATACAGCACATGCCACAGACACTGTTTTCATATCCTTTCATAAAGTCATAAAGCATTTTTTAAAAAACAAAATTAATCTTAGCAGTGAGATTATTTCAGTACATGAAGTTTGCCATGGGTGAAAGAGAGAGAGTCTCTATTCCTTGTGTATGGGTAGGAAAGGCAGAATTCAGGCCTTCATGATTAGAATTTGAGTCAGGTACATGTCAGGTAATTATATTCTCTTGTGTTGATGTTTTTTCTTTTCTACTCACACATTTGGAAGATTCCATCAGTCATGTTGTTCTGACCATCAGTGTATGTATGCATGCTTACATTCATGTATATTTTTGTAACTGCATGAAATGACTGACCATGAATGAATCTTTTAATAGCCCTGCCATGGGGGAAGAGGATCATGTGTCTTTGCTAGCCAGTGTTCAGATATAATGTAGATGTGGTTCACATATCAGAATCATAGACAAAAAGATGAATATAGTGTTATCTATATCCATCCTTCATGTTGCAATAAATCACAGCTTGTACATTGTGAATTTCACATTTCTGCTTTGTACATTCTGAAATATTTCGTAGACTGAAAGCAGTTTTCACCCATTTCTCTCAGAATTGGACCCAGTTATGGCCCTTGTAAGACTGAGCTTTGAAAATGCATCATTAAAAGTGTTTCTGCTCAGAAACGTTTGATAGACTGCTTGGATCAAAAGCAAATTTGATATGAGGCTTTGTATTAAAAATTGTTTAGGTTAGTTTCAGTTTACTTCTGTCAAAATTTGAGTTATAACCAAATGTTTGCCTAAGAATTCAGTGTCTGCTCAATAGCTTTCAATGGACTGGATAGATCAGAAGTTGGCCAAATTTTATTTTGATTAATGTATGTCAAAATTTGACAGAGTTGCAGTTCCTGATTGTATTTGCCCTTGTACCATATTTGATAAGTTTTGAATGACTTTATGGGTTTAAACCAAAGGATGATGTTGTGATAAATTCCCTTGTCTGTCCTTGTTTTTGTTTTAAAAAGATTGATATTAGGATATCTGTGAATATTTATGTTAATGTGTTATTTATTATACAAATCCAACTTCTTTACGATAATCTTAGTTGTAGATTTCATACTGAAATTATCTTAAAAAATTAGCTAGTGCATTAGAAATTGCAGATTATAAACTCAGTTCAACATTTTTCAGACTTCAAATTAAATATGAGGGCAGGCATGTTCTCTGAATAAATTAGGATTTGCTTTGTGTATATTATGGACAATGAATTATGCTCTAGTTCATACTATGGTTATTTTGATTCATACTTAAATGAATGTAAAAATAAGTTGGTCAATTTTGCAAATTCAAATATTGCATCCAAAAATGGCAAAATAATTAAAATTATTTGGAAATGTGTATTAGATAGAGCAGTCTAATCACAGAACAAAAATACAAGCAACCTATCAATCAATCAATGTAATTTGAATACAGCCAATCAGAAGATAATAATGTTGTTGTTGTTGTTCTGGGGCTTAATGCCATTTTTTAGCACATGATAGGCTATACATGGTGTCCAGTATTAATGGTGGAGGAAGAAACCAGGAAATCTGCAGAAAGAACCACCAACCTTCGAGAAGCTAGTGGCAAGCTTTCTCACATATCCACATTCATCAAATCTTAGACTCATACCCACACAGACAGAGGTGAGATGGCAGCGATCTGTAATGGAAAGTGCTTTAGACCACTCAGGGCCCCGAAGATAATAATGATGACTTGATTTAAAGAGAGTAACTCACATTATATTTACTTTCTTTCCTTTTACCAGGTGGATACTCACCCATACATACTGAACCCACATAGTCAATATACATGTAATATGCAATAAGTAGTAAATAGATGGGTACTATATTTAATGATGCCCAGAGGTATTAATGAATATAAATACAGTTGTTTTCATTCTCATCTTAACTGCATCTTTGAAGCCACTTGATATATTGGGTTTGGAAGAAGGAAACAGTGCTGGCATTTCTAATCTCAGCTGGAATACTATTCCAGAGCAAAGTTCCATTGCCTTGAAAACTTATTTTGAATAACTCCTTAGTTGGATTGGGAATTTTATGCTGTTTAGTAGACAGTGATTGTTGGTGGGTAGTATTAGCAGGTGCCTAACATGGCACAAACTGACCCATTGTCAAAAAAATCATTATAATAGCAGCCTCCAATGGACTATATAGTCCAAAAATCCAAAGTAAAATCTGTGTTAAGAGAAATATCAGTATTATTGCAACATTAATTTGTTTCATTACTTTTTCTTTCCTGGTGTAAAAATGTAGCAGTAGTGCCTACATGTCCCAGCTAGTGTACAGCATTTTCTATTCAAGAAAAGGGCTTTTATTCCTTAGTTTTCATAATATAGTTTATAGTTTACTGGAAATAACAAATATGTCAACTGAACAGTATAATTTGTTTCAGAGAAAAAGATAGTGTCACCATAGCTAATGGACTTGGTCAATACATAAATAAAAACACTCAAAATTAAATCAACTTGGGTTGATGAAAAATGGTAGCAAATCTATTTTTTTAAATTCAAGCAGGTGGATGTTTGTGATCACTATCAGTGAATAATATACTATATAAAAAATATGAAGCAACACAACAAAAATTTCAAATAAAATGGCTGCATAAAATTTGGACCTATATAGTTTTTATAAAGGTATCTTATGGAAATGTGTGTGTGTGTGTGTGTGTGTGTGTGTGTGTGTGTGTGTGTGATTCTGATATTGCTAGGATGCATACTTGAAAATAACATCTCACTTTTTGAAACATCACATCTGATACTCATTCAGTGTTTTGAATTCCTTTGAAAAGCAAAACTAAATCCCAATACTAGCTCCTGTTTAGCTGATGTTTTTCCTCCAAATTTTTAATGGACTACTTCAACTGTTTTCAAGTGTGAGTAATCAAATGTCCTAACCTTTGAAATCAACAAGTTATTTAAGTTGGAATTAGAACTAAAGAGAATGTTAGCTTCTTTCAGTTTTTCATTTAGACGAGAGTTTCATTCAAAATATAATAATACAACTGTAGCATTCGATCCAAAGTTTGTCTAAATCATGAGGTGAAATTAACTATTCAGTCCTAGACATATTAATTGACTTGTCTTATCCTTACTAGATGTTACAGTGCTATAAATACATGTTAGAATGTAGCTTAGAAATGCATTTGTTCTCTCATTTTTTCTATCTCTCCACAGTTTATTTAGGTATTTGATCAGTCCAGCTTTCAGTTATGTATTTTGATTAATCCAACTTTCAGCTGTCTTTTTCAGTCTTAAGTCAGACTTTTTTGTGCTTTCACACTGTTATTTATTATGCAACTTAAACATGATACGCTGACATTGCCTTTGTTGTTGATATACACCAACTCTGTATCAGTGTAGCTTGCAATTATTTTACACATAATATTGTATGTACTTGCTTACAAGTAGAGGCAGACTGCAAACAACAAAGAACCAGATCTCTCATAACATATTGCACCTGCAGATAAGATTCTGTGCAGTGTGTTCTACTGATTACTCCTAGCAGCTGTACAGACCCAAATCTGCCAGTGCATTATGCAATGGCAGATCTGGGTCTGTGCAGTTTGTAGTTGGACTCTAGTCATAAGTGAGTATATGCCATATGTGAAGTTCATAAAAAGTAGTGCTGGTGAGTGGAAATAAATTAAATTTGTCTTCAGTTCATAGCACTATAAACAAAGAAATTAAAAAGTTCCTTTTCATTCTTATTCAAGGAAATGAAAATGAAAAGAAAAATTTAATTATATTGAAATGCACCTTGGTCTTGCTTGCTTTTCACTTCTCTACATCAAAACTTGACTGAGTTTTGGCCTATCATTTACTTGGAAGTTTGTTATTGCATCACAAATTATATCTCCACATAATAACTTTTGATGGACTTTACAAATTGAAACCAAACTAATCATGGACCTTTGCATTAGTATGATTATATCAAATTTAATATTTACTCTACATTGACAAGATCTAGACCAAATATGTTTTACTTTACATTAATAAGATTAGACCAAACTTAATATTTACACTGCATTAACAAGATCTGCACCAAATTTAAGTTTTAAGTTACATTGACAAGATCTTGGCCAAATTTTACTTAATTCTGTTTGCATTTAACATATTTAATGCTCTGTTTGATTTAGAAATTTGATACTACATCATGAACTGAGCTGTCTTCAGACGCAACATATTGGAATCTGTGTCCTCCACATACATATTTTTGGTATATGTTGATGCAAGAATACCTAAGACTCAAACTCGCACTAATATTAAAAAGTTTTGATAAAGATTTATGAACTTACTATTTGGGCCACATAAAAATTGTGAGATGTAAATAATGTAATTCAGAATGTAAAAAGGCTTCATTGTTGAGTGTTGGATGGCTTATGTAATAGGATATGAATTTACCATATAAACTTGCTTATAAGTCTAATTGCAAACAACATAGATCTTGATCTGGTATAGCATAATGCACCTGCATATCAGAATCTCTATTGTTTGTTCTGCTGATTACTCCTTACAAACTTTACAGGCCCAGATACAGTTGGACTTGTCTTATAAGCAAGTATATACATTATGTATTTCTCTTCCATTTCAGCTATGAAACTTCCAGGGGAGAAAAATCATTCTACTCAATGACTTGGAATGTTGAGTTTCCCCACAATCACGACACTGTCTATTTTGCCCACTGCTATCCCTACACCTATACAGACTTGCAGGTAATTAGACATATACATGCTAGGAATGAAAGAGGATATAATGCTATGTTACAAGCTACCACTTAATTGTGGAGCCTGCCTTGTCAGAGCTTGACATAGTGACTACATGGCATGCATGTGCTTATCCATCAATAAATTTGTCCATATTATATGTCCACACACCTGTTTCATATACCCAGTTAGGGGTCATTATTAACATTTTTTAGAGTAATCTCATTGTTATCTTTTTTATTTTTACTTCATAGCCAAATGAAAGGTGAGCTGGACAAAAATGGTCTCTTGTTACTGGATCCTGGTAGTTGTAGTCAGGCACAAATAGCAAAATCATAACATATTTTTGATAGGGTAAAGCAAAATGAATTTTCATCATGAGATGTACACAGATCTTTCAATCACATTGCAACCCATTCAAAACTACAGTGTTTAGCCATGCATTATGGACAACAACTGTGAAGAGCATGGACCCAGTTCTGCCACAATATACTGTGTCTGCATATCATGGTCTACACTGTTTGATTCAAGTCATAAGTGGAATAAGCATGGTAAATCCAGATCTGCTATGATTTGAGTGTTGTTTGCATTTGGAAGGTTGACTTGAATAATAAAGTGTTTTGTTAAGGATTAGCACTTCTGACAAATATGTGTTGATTTCAATAATTTAGAGAATTTAATCAATTTTTACATCAGCTTTATGGCATGTTAATTCAAGTTAACTTGGAAGCTAGGAATTATGGGAGATATTGAATGTCTATATATATCAGAAGAAAAATATAATTATGCTTTAGAGTAATGTAAGGGATAGAGTAAAATACCAATGTATGAAAGAAATGCTGATATTGTAAATGAAAATTAATAAGGGTGTATATATATATATATATATATATATATATATATATATATATATATATATACACATATACAAAATCTCATGAAATGATCATAAATTCTATAAAATGCTGTAAATCAACTAAATTATCTTCTTTATTACAAGATCTTAATAAAAAGTAATAAAGCAGAAAATTCATTCTGTAAACTACATTTTTCTTTCTGTATCAAGAGAGAACAATACTTGGTCTTCAGCTGCTAAAACTTTCAAAGATTTTGTTAATTATTGAATAAAAGTATTTGAAGAATATATGTTGACAGTGTTTTATTTTCTGTAATTTTCTTTGTAATTATCCTAGGAGAGCTGTTTTGAGGGCCCTAGTGCAGCACAAATGCAAACTTAGTCATCTCATATGTTATTATATTGTTTTGAAATTCCAAAATATGTTTTATTTCCAAAATATCCTTGTTGCAGAAAGTTTGTTTTGCTGATGCATCACACGCATTTATCCTTAAAGGCAAAACAACATTGGCCATATTCACTCTTTAAATTATAACTTCCAGATCCCAAGTCAACACAAGGTTATATTCTACCTTTCATAGACCAAAAATAATTAACCGTGTGGAAAATGAAAATGCCCCATCGACTCATTAGTGAAAGAATTCCTTAAAGATCTGCTTTGTTCTTTCTTAGAAAGGAAAAATTGTGACATACATGATTTTTAGTTTATGGTGAAAATTACATGAAGGTTGAATAAACATATTGCAGTTATAAAGATTAGAAAATGTATATATTTTACTGGGAAAACTACATAAGTTTCCCACTTGCTCATGTCCCACCACCCTATCACTGATAGTCTAATTGTAATTATCTAATGATTCACATCTTGTTAATGTTTCATATGTTTGGCCATTTGGATTTATGTGTCAGCTGATCAACATATGACACTTGCAGAGCAAGAGCTATTTCATATTAAATGCCTGTCAGGAGAATGAACACAGAAACATCAACAGATTTTGGTTATACAGTTTAAAGGCCCTGTCAGGAGAATGAACACATAAATATCAACAGATTTTGATCATTCAGATTGAATATACTGTCAGGAGAATGAACACTTAGAAATATAAACAAATTTTGGTTATACAGATTATATGCTCTATAAGGAGAATGAACACATAGAAACATTAGCAGATTTTGGTTATACAGTTTAAAGGTCCTGTCAGGAGAATGAACACATATAAACATTAACAGATTTTGGTTATACAGATTAAAGGCCCTGTCAAAAAAATGAACACATAGAAATACCAACAGATTATAGTTAAACAGATTTAATGTACTGTCAAGAGAATGAACACATAGAAACATCAACAGATTTTGGTTATACTGATTATATGTCCTGTCAGGAGAATGAACACATAGAAACATCATATAAGGGTTTCAAGGAAAGACTTGTAAGTTATGTACATTTATAGTAAAAAGGCTTGCAGTAAAATATGCACAGGGGGTACATAAAAAAATTGTGATGTTTGTATATTGTTGAAAATAGATTTTAGAAAACTACAAATTACATATGTTTTAAGACTTGCTTTACAGAGGTCGTAAATGATGTTATTTGATACAAAACATTTCTTTTAAATCAATATGTCATGACTTTAGCAAATTTTATAAGGCACAAAAAATTATATCTGTTGAAACGATGGTGATGGTTTCTGGTTTATGTTTGCATACATCCTATTCATCTTTAATTTTGATAACATAAAAATGTTGGTTGAGTCTCTTTTAAAGTAGAAACAAGCCTTGAGTTAAATGTATGATGTAACTTGAAATCAGGAGAAGAGGTTAGTCCTTTCCTGTTGAAATTGAAATAAGTCCTTAGTTAAATGAATGATATAGCATGTAAGGTCAAGAGAGGAAGTTGGTACTGATCGTTTTGGTACTTACCTTTAAAATTCCAAGTTATAGTACTGCTGTGCTTTTCTGACAGTTACCTGTAGTCTGTTCTTTATTTTTCTAGGATTACCTGCTAGATTTGTCCAATGATCCAGTCAAATCTAAAATTTGCAAACAACGTGTATTATGCAGAACATTAGCTGGCAATCTAGTCTATGTTCTAACAATTACCTCCCCTTCCCAGAATGCAGATGATCTCAAGGTAGGGTGGATTCTCACTGAGAGTTAACTGTATTTCCTTTTTCATTTGTCTTGTTTTCTATTTTATCTTTTATCATTTAAAAAATTCAGTTATGATAAATCAGCTTTTTCAACTGAAATTGTAAAATTCTAAGTTGGAAAAAGAGATCAGCTCATAACTTTCTTCATAACTTTCTTCGTTGTCTTGAAAGAGTACAGAAACATCATGGTTGTGATTTATTCAGACTGATAAGAATTGCTGATGGTTATTTTCCAACTTTGACTCATACATGTGCATGTATCATATTGTGAATAACAACAATAACTTATCTTCAGGATCAAAAGAAATGGATGGATAATTAAATATAAAATGGGTGTGTTAAGAAATTGTATTAAACTTTGAAGAATTTATACTGATTTTATTGACCAACAAAAAAGACATTTTATTGAATTTAAGGACAATTTTTCTTGTCAATATTTTTTAGTATTGTAATTTAGATATCATCACTATTGTAACTTTTCTAAACAAATCTTTGTTTATGTTCTAAATTAAATATTTTATGTCCAAACTTGGTTGTAGCATAAAAAGGCTGTAGTAGTTACCTCCCGGGTCCATCCAGGGGAGAGCAATGCCAGCTGGATGATGAAGGGCTTCCTTGACTACCTCACTGGCAGCTCTGCTGATGCCAAGGTGGGTGTTGTTCTAGAGCTGACTGAATTGTCTAAGTAATAAGGAGGAGTATAAAATAACAATCTCTGTTCTGCATCATTGCATGACAAATAATTGCCAAACTAAAACAGGTCAACTTTGGGCGCATGGAAACAGAGTTTTATATTGATGATGCCAAATCATCATTTAAAAGAGTTTTGTCCATCCTTCTAACATCAATGTCTGCAGCATAACATTAAATAAATTCATTATGTGCCATTATATTGATTTGACCTTGAATTAGTTTGTTTTTGTTCCCATGACATCATTTTCAAGAGTTATTGTCCCTGATTACAACATATATTCCTGATTTTTGGCTTTTGCAGCATTACTTTACCATTTGTTGAATTTCAACCCAATTCACCATGCAGCTTTCTACTGAAGAGACATTAAATGACTGATTTGCAGTATTCCATGTATTTATTTAGAGGAGTTATGGTACTGGAATACGCATCATGTCTTGACTGCTTAACTTTAAAATCCTGATAAGCAGAATGTAGAGTGGTGCCATTTGCAGTATACCCATCTCTGATAACTTTTGTTTTAAATTAAAAGTAATTGTTACAGCATACTTTTAACATGCAAAGGGAAATTTAAAATAATGGTAGATATAATTAGCCTTGAGGTACAAAAGTTGATATTAAAGCCAATATACGCTTTAAAACTTTCTCTCAAAAATGATAAAATCATCTCTTTTTTTAATTTCAGTTGCTAAGAGACACATTCATCTTCAAAATTGTGCCAATGTTGAATCCAGATGGTGTGGTTGTGGGAAACTACAGGTGCTCTCTGGCTGGGCGGGATTTGAACCGAAATTACAAGTCCACTCTGAAGGATTCCTATCCATCCATCTGGCATACAAAACAGATGATTCGGAGGTCACTTTATGTTTTCTTCCCTGTGTCAATTTTTCCTCTTTTAGTTTAGGCAGGAATTGATTTAGGGAATAGTGACCTAAAAAGTATGCATCTCATTCAACATTATATTAATACCTGTTTTCATCATTGCAATTTTAGGTAATCAAATATGTAAAAAGTTGTGTTTGCTAAAAAAGATATTTCATTTTAAGTGTAGCATTAGAGCAGTTGAGCATCTTGGTCTATCTTTAACTGTGTATTCCTATGCTAAAGATGTACTTGTATATTGTAGTGAGCTTCATTGCTGGTGACATGCACCTTTAAGAAAAAGGTGTTTATTTGGCAATATAAAAACTTGTCGGTAGCCATGCATTGTAAAGGGAAACAAAATGGGTTTATGTTAGAATTTACCATAAATTCATCCTAACTAGAGTGCATTCAACTTCTTACAATTTCAGTGTGAAGTAATCTAAGTGGCTCAAATATTGGCTTATGGTGAGTTTTGAGGTGGAAACAAGCTATAGAACTGGGCCTCAAGGTTACCACAATTTTTAATGGTCAGACTCAAATATTACTAAACTTTCTGTTCTTAGATCAACCAATGCCAAATATAAATTTCAGTCAGATGTAATATAACTGACCAATCAGGTATCAGAAGCTTGAGTAAGTCTGAGAATTTTATTGTAAGTTGAGGGTATGGAACAAATCATCAACTTTGGATTGGTAACTTTGATCATTGCGTATATTAAAAAAGGATTTGAACTAAGGATCATAAAGTTGCATAACAATTAGATTGATGATGTATTATTGGGCCTCAGAGTCCCAGATCCTAATTGTAGTTTCATCAGTGCTTAAAACTCCTCATCTATAAACATTGTAAAACAATATTTCACATTGATCTTGGATTGTACATGCCGAGTCCTGCTAACTTTAGACCAGGGTTCTCAAACTCAAACTAGCCTGATTGCCACATGAGGGCATTTTCGATGGCCCAAGAGCCACCTTTATTATCTCTTAGGACACCTTGTGATGCCAATCATTTTGTGAGCTACAGGATATGGCTTGGTGGGTCCCATTTGGCCCATGGGCCATGGGTTTAAGACCCCTGCTTTACAAAATGCAAATGTACAAAAAATATAAACTTTATATAGTAGGTAAATTGTTATAAAATCATTGATAAATGTAAAACAGTATTTTGTAAACAGCCTGTAGGAATGTTTTCACCTAAAAAAGGCATTCAGAAAATATAGCAAAATCCTTGGCATACATTAAATGACTTTGGAACACTTTTTTAATGCAGATTTTCACTTTTTCAGGCTTCTTCAAGAGCGAGATATCATTGTCTACTGTGATCTACATGGGCATAGCCGCAAACAAAATGTATTCCTTTATGGTTGTGAGAACAGACATAATGCAGAAAGGCGTTTACGGGAACGAATCTTTCCTGCTATGCTCAGCAAAAATGCAACTGACAAGGTAAAATGCAAAGAAATTAAAATTCTTCAAAATTAAAGTTTATCATTCAAAGTTCTAAGTAAATATTCATAATCATGAATAGTTTAAACCTTAATTGGGTGTTAAGTTACCATAAATTTTTTTTTTCAAGCTAAATTTGGGGAGAGCTTTTTCTGTGGTGTGTCATCAATCCTTTAAAAAATTTCTTGTTATTGCTGCTTCTTCTAGACCATTAAGAGAATTGTTTTTAAAAAAATGGTGGTGCTTTTAACAGTCAATATGGTCCATGATATGAACAACCTTCTTGTCCACATTCGCATTCTAGAGTAGATAATAAACTTGAAGAAGTTGGACATTATTTTCTCTCGTAGCATTTTATCCATTATGGTATGGAGATTTTTACACACCTCAATCATGTGTATTTCACTCCCAAATGCATTGACAACATTGTTCATGCTTCAGGGGGGATTTCCAACAGATTGTTTCTCTTGGCAAAGAAGTTACTTCATTTCTTCTGCCTGTTCAATGCAATGACAGATTTGTTACCTCATGGCTGCACCATGCATTCATTACAAATGGCCCTTCTATCTCCATGGCAACTTTTCTAGATCAGAATAATGCACTCTAGACTCCAATCAAAAAATTCCTTCTCCACTAGCAATACAGGAAGTGGCTTCCAACAGAAAAACCCACAACTGGAAGTAATGATTTTTACTCTGCATTTATCTTGTGGACATTTTAACTTAGACACAAAAGAAAATATTTTTGTTACCAAATTTGGTATGTTGGAGTTTTTCATGAACATTTAAGGTGATTCTAATACTTGGCAAGTTTTAAGGAAAAAGGATCAAAGAACAGGCTTTTAATGAATTCATGCAAATTCGTTTAGGCCAGTTGATGATTATTCACCTTAAGGGACTCTCGCTTTTCTTGTTAGAATTGTAATAATGTTTTAAAATATGACATTAATTTTAATGTGCAATTTGGACATTATTCACACATGCTTGCATGCTTAAGAATTTTTGAAAAATTGGAATATTGAAAACATATATCTCTTTTGAAGTCATTATTTTTTTAAATACTATTACCAGAACACACCATTATCATTATGGTTACTGATGTTCTGTTATGATTGCTTAGATGAATGTTTTACTGTACCCAGTGATTGTTTATTATAGTTTCACTTTGGATCCTGCAAATTCAAGATTCAGAAAAGCAAAGAAGGCACAGGAAGAATTGTGATGTGGAACATGGGAATCATGAATAGCTACACAATGGAGGTATGTCACATGTCTCATTTGTGGATTGGTCCTTTGAAAAGGATATTAATCATTTTCCATGTATTATGACCATACCGTTTATTTTAAACTTAGTGTTGTCACAAAATGGATGACTTAATTCTGAATGATTTTGTTTTATCTCATTATTACACCAATTTAACTAGCAAAGTAAATAGTATTTCAGTTATTAGAATTTGCACTAACAATACAGGTTTGAATCAGATAATTGAATCAGTTACTAAAGTGTGGTCAGGGGTAAGACACTTTGCTACAATTACCAAGCATGAAATAATGTGTTACTGTGCTGTAGAACACTGAACCAACCAAATCAAACCAAAGATGTACCATTATGCTACTGGTCCATAATTAGCAGTACTTCTCAATAGGTTATGCTGCTTTTTGGTATCTACACCCAGAGTTCTAAAATTTCACGATATAGTTGTATAATGCATGTGGATAAATGATTTTGTAACCAATGTACTTGCTTTTAGGACAAGTCAAACTGCAAAAAAGAAAGATTTTTATTTGCTGTAATATAATATTCCTGCTGATCAGAATTTATGGTGTTCTAATGATTACACCTAATGAAACTACACAAACCCAGATCTGCCATCGCATAATGTGCTGGCAGATCTGGGTTCATCTTATAAGCGAGAACATACAGTGTATTTAATTAGCGGTCACAACCATAAATCATATCTCTTTTTTCTCATCTAGGCTACTTTTTGTGGGTCCACATTAGGAAAGAATAAAAACTGCCATTACAGTGTTGCTGACTATGAATCCTTGGGTTACCATTTTTGTGACACCCTTCTGGATTATTGTGACCCTGACACCACCAAGGTAAGCACCATATTGCACCAGCACCACCATACAACAGTGCCTTATGCACTGACGTACAGATACTTAATTGGGATACAGACTGCTAGTGTGTCCTTAATATATTGGTCATTCTGTATTATTCCTTCTCTTCTCCTTTAATATTCAGTTTGCATTGGTCAGCAAATTAATTGTATTAATTTCATTCTTATCTATGAAATAGACATAATTTTGGTTTAATAAAATTAATATTGCATGGTACTAGGGATTTATGTCAGTTTATAGACTGGTAAGTCACTCCATGTAAAATATATGGACATGGCACTATGGGTTTTTTTGGCAATTTATGGACTGGTAAGTCACTCCATGTAAAGTATATTGACAGGAATATTGCATGGCACTATGGGCTTTATTGGCAATTTATGGACTGGTAAGTCACTCCATGCAACTTATATGGACAGGAATATTGCATGGTGCTATGGGCTTTATGGCAATTTACGGACTGGTAAGTCACTCCATGTAAAGTATATAGACAGGATTATTGCATGGCACTATGGGCTTTATTGGCAATTTATGGACTGGTAAGTCACTCCATGCAACTTATATGGACAGGAATATTGCATGGTGCTATGGGCTTTATGGCAATTTACAGACTGGTAAGTCACTCCATGCAAAGTATATGGCCTGGAATAAAGTTGATATCAATTTACTTTTTGAGTTGACCAACTGAATTTTTGGGGGGCCGTTCAGCAACATGCATTTTCTGTTATGTTATGTTAACTTGTATGTTTTGTATGGCTTAACAGAAATTTACCAGCGCATTACTTGTATACAGAAAAGCAGACCATATCACTTTTTATGGACTAGCCAAATTAAAAGGAACTTAAATATATTAGGTGTACTAGACTTAGGACCATTTGCAACTCATATAGTAGCATATTATGCAATGTTGGAGGTACCTTTAAGTTACTACAGAGAATGAACTATATAAAAAAATATGCAACATTCTAGGCATATATTGCCACTGAATACTAATAGACTTTACAAAATATTGAACTAAAGTGGTAGAAGTAGCTTAGAGTTTAAATGTGTAAAATGGTTTAACTTCATTATCTGGAACAGTTCACTTTTTTAATTACAAAAAAGATGTCATAACTTCAGAATTTTTAACAATTAACTTTAATTATTTTAATTGCATATCTGTAATTAGGATGTTAATTAATTGATATGATTTTTATTTTTAATTATATGGTATTTTGTGACATGTATGTTATTATACCAATCATTATAATCCAGGTAATATAGATCTTTTATGAATTTTCTTTTTCTGAAATCTGTTGCTGTCTTAGGAAAACATGCAAAGTGCTAATTTATTAATTCAGAGTTTGGAGAAAATTGCATGAACTGTTGTAAAAATGCAATTTTAAACAGATTTCTTTGCATGAACAGTGTTGTATTTTTTTTTTATTACAAATACATTGGTAAATAGTAATGATAAGTATTTTCTTTTGTACTTTAAATATACTTTGTACATTTGTTTCATATATAGTTAAATGTTGTGCATTCAAGTTTGGATTAAATAGCTTATCTTTCAGCAACCATTCGGAATTCTTGATCATAATTTCAAAACTAGATTTTTTCATGCTATAAAGGATATTGAAATTGTACACTGTCACTTTTTAACTTCTACTCCCTTGCTTTCATGTCATGGGCTGCATCACGATTTGTAATGGTCCAAAACTGGCTGACATCCATCTAATACTAATGGTAATTATGAACCCCATTGGTTGTGCATTTCTTAATTAATCACGAGTATCATTCACACCAACCCCTTTGACCACACCTTGCTTTCTTTGATATCTGTATGTTTCTAGATTGTTTTTTGTTTTTTTTTTGTATTTTGGTCTTGGTTTCATTCATGGTTTAGTTTCAGATTACAACATTATGTTGTTCAACATTCTCCTACAGGCATAGGTTCAGCTTTTGACACAGTCCTGCCAAAATGAAATGGAAGACAATGGTTTATGCTAGTAATGTTTTATCATTCAAAACATCATGTGTATACTTTTTGCAATAAAACTACATTAAAGATATGTTACATTGCGAGAAAAATTAAAGAAAATACACTACAATGATAGAAAGAAAACCACTTTCAGAAAAGGTTCTTTTTTGTATAGAAAATCAATTTGAGAGACAAATCCATAGTGTATTTTAACCTGATTTGGCAAGAAGATAAGAATATGTTAAAGAATTTATTAACAGTTATAACTGCTTTCCTTAGTTCAGTCTTGATCAAGACAGTTGAGAATAATAGTTAGTTATATTTTCCAGTAGTACAACACACGATGATCATATTTTCTTGAACATCATTTGGTTATTACCAGTTTGTTCAATGACCAAGTCAATGTTCTTTAGACACTATGTACCTAATTTTGTATTGAAATAAACATGCCTTAATGCTTGTTTGCACAAGGAATTATTTTTCTTATTCAGTTCACAGTCACCAATATTGTTGAAAATTTTGATAATTACTGTTAGGATGCCCACCCAAGAGAGACTTTCTTAAAAATTAATGGTTGATTGTAAATTTTTGTCAGAGTAATTGCTCTTCAACCATGTACTTCTCAACCCGAGCTCATACTCATTTTAGGCCTGGTTGATAACATTTTCAAAAAGTGTTTTAAATTGATATAAAAATGTCATTTTGACCTTCATATTGTAAGTCAGTGTGTTACTGTAACTTTATATATTTGCAACTTTTCTCACTCATTCATTTTTGTATACATTCACTGCTTCTTTTGCTTTCAGGATAGATGAAGGGTTTTTTTTATTTAAAAAAAAAATGGATGAACATATAGTCTGCATGCATTAACAACCCATCTAACACATTAATCACCTAGTTACCACTAATCTACACATACCTTTTGCTTTTAAATCAAATATTCTTTCTTTGGGAAAATTTCTATGCCATCTTAATGGAACTTTTCTATTCATAACCATATCTGTATTTGCTGTATTTACTCGTGTTCAGTGCACACTCGGCTACAATCATATTTGTGATGTCACATAGTGTGTTAGTGCCTTGTGATCATAAAATTCTTGAGCATTGCTGAAACACAAGAATCTTTACTTTTGTAACATCATTTTTGATAGGCTAATAATGAAACTCAAGTGCAAACTTAAGACCAGAAGTTTTTTTATTTTAAGGTCAGGATTTATGCTATTTTGTCTTATGATGATTTCAAGCAGATGGCATAGACCCTGGTCTTGTTATGTATTATGTGATGACAAGTCTGGGTCTATTATGTTTATAATCTGCTTATGTAATGCACATGTAAATATGACATTGCTACAAAATCCTTTGATGCCATGGGAAAGAACACGCTTATTTGCTTGAAAGGGTGCTCAAGCATTCTGAATGGTTGCAGGTACTAATTTAATTTTCAGCCAATCAGAATGTTTTGTCTAAAATTAGCTGCTGAATTTGTTCAACAGTTACTTTAAACACAAAAAATTCTTGTCAAAGTGTTTGAGCAGGAAGTTATTTATAGTTAAATGCAATGTGGTGGGTACTAAATCAGTCACTCCACAAATTTGTTAACAGAAATTTCACATGGTCTGTTATTTTTGCATAACAGTAAGGTGGATTGAAAAAGGAAGAAAACAAAATAAATAACAAAAATGGCTTTCCTAGGAAACTGGAAAAGGAAAATGCATCTAAAAAAAATCATTATTACAATATCTAATAAATATGTGTCCCATAGCAACACCTCGTGATGTCACAAAGCAAAATCATTGAGTGATTTATAGTACATGTATTTGCATACATGTCATAAATAGAATCTCTAACTTGTCTTCATTAGATTCAAAATTTATGAATTTTATTTAATAATACAGTATTATTGCAAATAGCTGAAGACATCAATTATGTACCAACAGTTAAGTTATTGATTTAGTTAATTCTCATGTAAAATTCCCAGTTTTTATCATGCCTGAGGACTTTCTTTGATAAATCTGGTTGCATTACTCTTAGAATTCACTCTGTTTCACCATCATTGCATGTATGTTATAATTGTCTGTAAATTACAGTACTTTGTTATGAATTGTTACAAAATAAAGGAAATAATTAACATACCATATAAATTATTCAGTCCATCCTGTGGCATGGCTACAACTTTACATAAATATATTGTACTTTAAGAGACAAATAGTTGTAACTGCTGATCACTGTGCATTCCAAAGATTGATTTCATGACAGAAAACTTCTCTGAGTAAACCATATAGTCAATTGTTGGTATTTAGGACAGAGGGATGATGAAGATAACAAAAATGATGTTGGGATGCTAATGATATTATCATTATTATTGTTGTCGTTGTTGCTGTTACCATTTATTATTATTATTATTATTATTATTATTATTATTATTATTATTATTTTTTATTCCAGTCTAACAATCTTCTTCTTGAGTTGGAGGAGAACTTGAAGATTGAAATCCGTGATCGGATGGCCAGGCATGGAATTATGGCCCCAGCTGATGTTGACCTTGCTGATTATTACTCATCCGACATTGAGTCCAGGTTAGTAATGGACTGAAAGTCATATGAAATACAAAAAGTCATAAATTTGTAACCTTCTATTAGAAAACTAAAATAACCACTAACAATTTGTTCTCTGTTGGTAGATGTCCTTTATATTGTTGTTAAATCTGTAAGTGAAATGAAGACAAACCTGGGTAAACCTTGTTTTTCCATATCTACAGTATTCCTGTATATGACCAAGTTTGTCACAATTCATGCATTGTTGTGTTTATTAATCATGTATATTATTGGTGATTTTGGGTATGTGTCCTGCATTACTTGAAAAATGATATATGAAATTTAATTATGATAAAATGATATCATCTATCATACTGAAAGTATCACTATTAGATTTTCTGTTAATGAGAAATATAAATTTGATTGTGAAGTTCCAACCATGTGTCAAACCCAATAGTGAAAATTAAGTTAGCAACATGAGAGGAAACTTAGAACATCTACTCTGTTGAAACCAATTACATATTTTGAAATCATATGTATGTAAGGATGTACCATGACATCTAGCTGCAAAACATGGGGGGGGGTCCACTTAGTTGATGGTGGCAGGGGACATAACTGTGTATTTACAGGCAGTCAAGTTACATGTACTGTAATACAAGCAATATGTGCTGTGTAGATCTGATAATTTTTTCATATTAACTTAGACCTTTTTACCTGCTCATTTTTATATGGCATAATTTTGACTTGTGAATTGTCTTGCATATTGGAGTTCTGAATTTGTTTTCTTTACACTTTTAAAAAGTAAATGAATTTTTAAAAAAAAGAAATATTTTTTCCATTAAATTTCTGTCGCTATATTATATAATTACATATAATTTTACAATTTGAAAAATTCTCCTTTGTTTCACTTTTTAGCTGGTATAGTTTTGGGTTTCGGTCAAAAGACTGTAAGAAAGTCATTTGAGTGAAAGTTCAGTATTCAGATTATGAATGTTTGAGTTACTGAGTGGTTTTTTTTTAACTATAAAAATATTAGAAGTAAAACATTACTTACAAGTCATCTGATTAATCCTTCTCTTAGCCTGAAAACTATAGATTTGTCTTTTTTATAGCTTCAGAGTGGTAGTGTCAGTGGCTTTGCTCTTGTAGCAATCAGCTAAGCCATACATCATTACATCTGTATGTCCATTTGTCCACACAGCTGTTTATCTCTTCCAAGTCCATTTTAGCATAACAGCACAGTACCTATTAAATTTAAAACCATAAAATTTGTCACACTTGATCATTATTATAAGTAGATTACTTCTGTAGGTTTTAATAGCATTATCATTTTTTTTAAATTTTCAAAACAATGTTTTTTTTGTGGACTTTGACATTTTTAACAATAACTCTTTAGCATAATTAAGCAAAACCCACTTGAGGCAGACAATCAAATTTGATAGAAATGTCTGCATGCATTAGCAAATGAATTAATTAGACTCGGATATTATAGTAATTTCAAATAGTTTTTTTAATAAATTTTTGAATTTCAAACTGCAAATGTTTTGCTAACATCAATCTAAAGCTAGTTTCATCTTCTATTTTTTGTTTGGTTGTCTTTTTTGAAAACTTGTATCATGTTATGTAAAGATTATCTCAACCAAATCTCCATATTCACAAAATTTCTCAATTCAAATGCAAATATGAAACTTAAACATTCTTCCTTTTGAATTGCATGATTTTTGTTAAATTTGTAGATTACTCATCATTTTAACAGTTTTCCTTAGCTAAATGAAGTATGTGATGATCAAGTCTTGGGATGGGAATTGGTTTGTTCTTTATTTAATATTCAAATTTGAATTTGTGTATACACTCCTTCAGGAGAATGTACAATTTCAGTGACTTGAAGCATTATAAAGTTTTCATAGTAACAAGAGTTTGACAGATCTATAATGCATAGGCACACATTCACATATCTTTCCTATCTGAACAATTGCAACTCTTTTGAATGCAAGCTATTAGAAAGCTAGAAATATATACATATTAACTTAAATGATTGTTAATTATAATTTTAGTGATGGTGGATCAGATAGTTCTGTGTCAGATGGTCCACCTATTCATCTACAATATACAGCCAGCAGGGTAAGTAATCTGCTTCAATTTCTAGACTCTTGTATGTTAAAATACTGCACAATTTTTTATGCATGTACAGTAGGCATAACTGCAGGCAACATAGTTTTATTATGGCTGTTATTTTTAGCAGTAGGCTAATGTGGCTGATATTTTATTGTCAATATGTGGAGGGATTTTATTATTTTTCATATACACAGTCTGTTAGACTAACACATTATAGGATTGCTACATATTTTGAGGTAAAAAGTTAAAAATTTAAGAAGTGATAGTCATCAGCCATAATATTTTTCTCTCTGCTTGGGAAGTTTTTCTGTTTTTTTTTTTGGATTATATGGCACAAGATGGAATTATAATAGTATTTTATACTAAATTGTTCTGGTTATGTTTGTTACTTATTGGACTTAAAGACATATGATCTTTATGGTATTCATCCTGCATTTTTTTTTAATCAGTCATTTGTTTATGTGTATCCAAATTTAAATTTTCTTTACACAATGTTTTTTAAAGTATTTTAAGAAAATCAAACACAACAAATTTCAACCAAATTTAATAGTGCAACCTAGTAACACAACTTAGTAAATATACACAAATAATTCCAATCTGCCATTAAAAAAGTTCTAGTTACTAAATCTCATGGAAAAATTCCTCAGTAATAGTGTGATTAAATTTGACAGTATCCTCATAATGAACCTAAGCTTTTTCTTAAAAGCAACAATTTATTTTTTCATCTGAAATGATTTATAGGTTTCATCTAAATATTTCCACCCTACAGGATCTTCTGAAAAAATCAAACAATTATAAGTTGCATCTAAATAATTCTGCAGGCTTCATCAAAAAATAAATAAATAAATTATTGGTTTCATCTAAATATTTCTATCCTGCAAGCTTCATCAAAAATAAATGAAGAAATTATTGGTTCCATCTAAATATTTCTGGAGGCTTCATCTAAAGATAAAGAAATTATTGGTTCCATCTAAGTATTTCTATCCTGCAGGCTTCATCAAAAAATAAAGAAATTATTGGTTCCGCCTAAATATTTCTGGAGGCTTCATCTAAAGATAAAGAAATTATTGGTTCCATCTAAATATTTCTATCCTCCAGGCTTCATCAAAAATAAATAAAGAAATTATTGGTTCCATATAAATATTTCTATCCTGCTGGCTTCATCTAAAAATAAAGAAATTATTGGTTCCATCTAATTATTTCTATCCTGCTGGCTTTATCAAAAAATAAATAAAGAAATTATTGGTTCCGCCTAAATATTTCTGGAGGCTTCATCTAAAAAAAAAGTAATTATTGGTTCCATATAAATATTTCTATCCTGCTGGCTTCATCTAAAAATAAAGAAATTATTGGTTCCCTCTAAATATTTCTGGAGGCTTCATCTAAAAATAAAGAAATTATTTGTTCCATCTAAATATTTCTATCCAGCTGGCTTTATCTAAAACTAAAGCCGTTATTGATTTCATCTAAATATCCTGACAATGCAGGCTTTATTTAAAAATCATGTGATTATTGGTTTCATCTAAACGTTTCCACCCTGCAGTTATATTGCATGACTGAATTTCAACCAAATTGAGTCTTTCAGTTCATTGGTAATTTATGACTAAAAGTGACTATTACTTGACCAAATCGGTCAGTCTGAACAGTTTTGAGTGCCATATCTTCTCATGTACCCAATGTACCCATCTGTGTACAGTATAGACTCAGATATTCCATAGCATAGCATACCATCAGGTTAGAGTCTTTGCAAATCTTAAATCAAGACATTGATAAAATTGTGTCAAGAGTGGGATCATTTAGAGAAAATAAATTGGGTTGAAAATATCAGTACCTCTTTTTGTTTATTGAAGAAAAAACAATTTGAATATAAATCATTAACCTCCCTTGCCATGGGTCTTCCATACTGGGATTTGAAATTATTTACATTTTCTAGTATGTTTCTCCTCTTAAATTTTTTTTGGACATTTCAGTCTTAATTTTTCATCTTGGTTCACTGCTTTGGAAATTAATATCACCGTATTATTTGCTGATGATATAATCTACTCATTACATTTGCTACTAATGATCATGACAATTTCTTGATTTTCAAGATCGATAAAAGATTTATGTCAACCAATGAAATTGATTGTCTTATGCTTCTTTGGCAAGGTTTGAACTCTTTTCAGTAAGAGAGCTTGTGTGGTTGTGTGGGATATGCTTGATTCAAACTAAAATCAGCTGTAATGATCTTTTATCTTTTTTCTCTGGTCTTATGTATGCGCCCTACAAACTCCATAGAGGCAGTTTTCTTGCACCAGAGATAAAAAGTAGGGTTTAGTGATGCAGGCTAAAAATTAACACAACTACATGCCTCATATTATACAAAGCAAACAACTTTTGATCTGTAAGCCCTTACACAATAACAGATTTGGATGTATATTGCATACAGTGGCAGAAATTACTAGAAAATGTACACAGGTTCAGCCGATCTAGATATAAATAGTACACACTGGCAGATCTGGGTTTACATTGTACACATTGCCAGATCTGGATATACATTGTACACATCAGCAGATCTAGGTATACATTGTACACATTGGCAGATCTTGATATTTATTGTACAGTGGCAGAGCAATGTATTCTATGTATACAATGGGAGATCAGAGTATTGAATGTACACAGTGGCATGTCCTCTTATACATTGTACATGGCCAGATATGTCTATTCATTATGCACAATAGTAGATCTGTCTATATATTGTACACAGTGGCAGATTTGGGTATACATTCAATAAAGGGCAGATCTGGGTATTCATTGTACACATTGGCATATCTGAATATTCATTGTACATGGGCAGATCAGGGTATTCATTATGCACAGTGGCAAATCTGTGTATATATTGTACACAGTGGCAGATCTAGGTATGCATTGTGCGTAATTGGGAGAACATTATGGAGGGGTGATCCTGATACTATATTTAGCTTAGTCAGATGTGCACTGACATAAGGACTGCCCTATAAAAAGGAAGAACAGAAATACAATAATTTTTGTCAGATCTTCTTAAAACAAACAAAATTGTGTTCCTGTTTTCTTGTAGGTCTCCACTGCAGTTCAGGTTGATGTAGGTATCATTTAACCCAAAATGTTACTTACTTATATTGACCTACTATAATTCATTACTAGATTATTGTTTGAACTCATAGTATAGCATTATAGTTCACAGTGATATAGTCATGTAACTAGCACTAATTATCTCGACATTAGATGCTTCAACAATATTAACCTTGATACAAGTTTTTCTGTCAAATCTGCTTTCAATATTTGCATGGAAAAATGGTAACACTAATAATGTTGACTCAAGGATATTTAATTGTTTGTATGTCTCCACTGCAAGTGTGGTACTCCATTTTGATTTGCTTCTGTCTGTCCATGCATCCATAGTCACTCCATGTGTTAATCCATCTGTTAGTTCTACCTGGATAAGTTATAAAACTCTGTTATGAAGAAGACTACCCACCCACTTACCCAGACAAATTAAATTTTATATTGTTTCTGCAGACTGATAATATATTTTGCTTTATTATAGCTGTTTTTACACTTTTTTGAACACTGTTGGACTTTTGGTTATTTTGTATGGTAGAAATTTTTTTATCACATTATATATCACCAAATTTCAATAACCATTTGCTCTTAAAAGTTGGTGAATATTACTGAAGTTTGGCTACTTATATTTGCTTCCTTTTTTATATTTACTTTCCTTTTCATCTTTTATTGTAAGAAAACCTTGAAGTCGCTGAACAGAATTTGACCAAATTTTGGCAAAACACATTCCAGCTTAAAAACTTTTAAATACTTCCACTATCATATATAGCCACCATTACTAAAAATAAAAAGACATTTAATCGACTTCTCAAATACTGCTCAACAGAACTTGTCCGAATTTGGCATAGGTCATCCTAGCATTGAGGTCATTCATATTTTATACCAATGATGCAAATCTGGATTTGGTTTTGGCTGCCCATTCTAAATACAGGAATACTATGAAATGTCATTTCTCTTATTAATACTCATATAACATAATTGTACCAAATTAGATAAGGGCTTTCAGATTTATACAAATGATCCCTGATTATCCTTCATTATGGCTGTTATTAGAAATATAAAAAAAAAATTAAACTATTTTTCAATGTTTGCAATGCAGATTTGGATCATATTTGATTAAAACATCTTGACATTAAGGGCTTTTAAAACTGTACAAATGGTGCCAATTCAAGATAAAATATATCTAACATTAATAAAATTATATAAAAAATTCTATTGTTTCTCAAGAATCATGTAACAAAATTTGTGCTAATTTGACAGAATGCATCCTTGTGTTAAGGACTTCCAAATTTGTACATATAATATCAATATACCTCCAATATGGTCACTATTATTAAAAACTTTACACAATTTTTCTTGTAAACAACTCAACAGAATTTGATCAAATTTGACAAAACGTTGCCTTGCATGATGTTAATCCACCTTAAGTTATAAATATAATTTCTAAAAATACAAGATCTTTAGAATGTCTTCACCCACATTGACAGAACTAATTGAATTTTACAGAAAGATCCCTACCTTTAAGGCCCTATCACAAATGATGCCAATCCACCATTAAATATGACAGATGTTACTAAAAATTAAAAACACCCATTTAAATATATTCTCCTAAAAACCAACTCAAAATAATTTGACCATGTTTGGCAGAAAGCATCTTATCACGCAGGATCAAGGCCTCTGGTCCATGCCTAGCATATAAAACAATTTCTCCACATTTTTGTAGGGACCAGAATGGACCCCTTGCTCTATTATTAGCATTTGTTTTCACATTGTCTTTGGTTTACTGGAAGCTACATCAGTATCCTTGGTATTAGAATCAATATTTCACTGCTGGGCAGTTTGAATGTATTTTACATTTTTTAAGACAAATTTAAAAATAAGAGACCAAATAACTTTAATTTTGCAATTTTAAAGGTCACTTTGATACTGATTTTTTTTTGTTTTTTAATGTACTCTTTTTTTTCTCACCAAGATAATTTTTGTATATACTTACATTTAAGTTGCAAAAAACCCAGACCCTGATCTGCTTTCACATGATGTGCTGACAGATCGGAGTCAATGCTGCTTGTTCTACTGACTACCCCTAATAAATTGCATAAACTCGGATCTGCCAGTGCATTGTGCAGCTGAAGATCTGGGTCTGTGCAGCTTTGCATTTTGATCCAGCTTAGACTTGAGTTGGGGGGGGGCCTAACCATTAAGTGTAACTTAATAATATTTTATATTGTGAAGGTAATTTACTTGATTATAAGTTAAGAAGTGAGAGCTGTGAAATCGTAAATGATTTTATATATAATAATGAATATACATGTAATAGACCACTTCCCAAATGTCTCTGTTCAATCATGATTACATGCTCCCAGGTTGCCAGCAAGGATCAAAAGGTACAAATCCAGTGATTATTCTCTTTAAACATAATTTCATTAATGGAAATATGATTGAAGTAGTCTGAGAGAAAGAAAGAAAAGACAAAAATAAAATATGACAGAAGGCATGACAAGTTTTCGGCTCTGTTATTTAAATTACAATTGACAATTAACTAATAATACTTTTAACAATGAAAATCCACCTGAACTGCAGTCACCTGTTTTATATGGCCAGAATGCCTTTGCACAACCCCTCTAGGATGACCACCACTTTAATGTGACCAACATAATATGGTAGTGCAGAAACTGTCAAACTTACCTCTCACTAACAGCTGCATAATAGGCTTTACAGATAGAAATCTCATGAATATTTTGTTTTAATTTCTAAATTTAAGATCTTCACATTTGTTCCAAGATGTTATTTAAATACCTGACTTGAATCTTTATAGATATGGGTAATATGATTACTGCCTATTATTAACACCAATAATTATTAAGGTGACAAAAACTTACAGCTACAAATTTGTTCAACTCATGTCAGCATAGTATCTGGTGGCTATAAATTAAAAATGGTATGTCAGCCATCATGACACCTCTTTCTTAGATTGTGAAATGTATTTAGAAAGGTACCAGACTAAAACTAGTTGATCACATGAAGCCCACTTTGTAAACAATGAGCATTTTGTGTAATATCTGCATATTGCCAGTGAAGGAATACAGTTTTTGGTTTAGAAAAAAAAGTGAAAAACTTTCCACAAAATGAACAGAGAAAGATATCTTTAATCACTACTGAGAAATTTGATATCAGAAAGTTTCAAATAAACAGCAGTTGTACATTGAATAGCTGTAAAACAATAAAATGGATATACAATGATAGTTACAGTCAGATGTTTTATACCCTGATTATATTGATTTTATCAACAAAGTGGTTTTTATCTTTGATAATTATTCATAATTATTTTAAACAATTATTAGATTTACCACACTGACTCCATGTGTGTTTTATGTAAAGGAAAATATTGAACATTTGAACATTAGTTATGAACTTTATATGTAATTATTACACACATCTGTGTGATCCCTCTAGAAACACCCCCCCTCTTATGTGACCACTTTCCTGCTACAGAAGGTGTGGCCTTAAGAGAAGGGTACAGTTGTAATATTATTTTCCATGATTTTTTTTAAAAATCTGTTTAATTCCTTTTTCATTCTATTTTTTTTTTCTTGTTTTAATCAGTTCTCTTTTTTAGCAATGATTTGTTCATGTTTATTTTTGCTCATTACTTTATGTAAATTTTCAAAATTTAGGCATACATGTTTGTAGAATATTATAGTTACTAGCTGTTATTAGATTACTGGTAGATGTTTCATAGCGATAATTTTGACTTTAGCAGATGAAGTAAGCAAGCTTTTTTACTTGCAAGAAAAACTTGCAGTGCATTTTATTGAAATAAGAATAAAAACTAACAGAATTAAATGAATTGGGACGAAATGCTGATTTTTTTTTTGTCCCTCTCAGCAGATTGAATTTTTGCAAGCCACATTGAACTTTTCTTTTTGTTTTGAAAATAACTTATTCAGTAAATCTATATACCACCATCAGTTGGTTATTTAGTAAAGGTGAGTACTTTTCATTGGAAGATATTAGTGTTCACTTTTGTTACTGTACTTAGACAAGCTTAACATTAAAACAAGTACATACTGTATAAACTTACTTATAAAATGAGCCTAACTGGAAACTACACAGACCCATTTCTGTCATTCCATAATGTGCCGGCAGATCTGGGTCTGAACAGTTTGTTAGGAGTAGTCAGTAGAACAAACAATATAGACTCTAATCAGCAGGCACATTATACTACAGCAGATCAGGATCTTTGTTGCTTATGGTTTTACTCAATTTATAAATGTCTGAGAATATACTTGGTCTTAATTCCAGGTCATGGGTAGTCAGGAAAATTATTAGAAATATTTTCATGATATCATGGATTAAAAGGTGACATTTTTGTACCAATTTATGTCAGCCATCATCAAATATACAATGTCACCATTACTAGTAATTTACTCATTCAAATATACATATCTCCATTACTAGTAATGTACTTTATTCAAATATATAATGTCTTCATTACCAGTTAGTAGTTATTTACTCATTTCAAATACACAGTCTCCTTTACTAGTAATTTATTCAGTTTTTAAATATACAGTCTCCATTACTAGCAATGTACTCAGTTTAAATACATACTGTCCCCATTACTAGTAATATACTCAGTTTAAATAGTCCCCATTACTAGTAATTTATTCAGTTTAAGTACATGCTGACCCCATTACTAGTAATGTACTCAGCTCAGATACACAGTCCCCATTACTAGTAATTTACTCAGTTTAAATACACAGTCCCCATTACTAGTGATATACTGAGTTAAAACACTGTCCCCATTACTAATAATGTATTCAATTTAAATAAATGCTGTCCCCATTACTAATAATGTACTCAGCTCAGATATACAGTCCCCATTACTAGTAATTTACTCAGTTTAAATACACTTTCACCATTACTAGTAGTGTACTCAGCTTAAATATACACTGTCCCCATTACTAGTAATGTACAAGTAATGTCTTAGAAGTAATTAGTAAAACAAACAAGCCCAGATTTGCAGATGCATTATGTTATGACAAAGCTGGATCTTTGTTGTTTCTGGTTTGATTCAACTTAGAAGCAAGTATATATGGTATCTTATCCCAAATTGAACTTGCACATCATATACAGTTTGTGCAGTATTTGCACTTTTTGGTCTTAGACTTGCCTTGTTTTTATGAAAAAATGTTTGCATGACTACCCATTATCTACTCCACCATGGCAAAGAAAATTTGGTTGCCTATATAGATGACCTTGTATGATTTCTTTACCAGTTTAATGATATTTTGCTAGTTTTAACAGTTGGGGGAGGGGTTGACATAAAAGGTTGCAGTGGTAGTATACATGTTTTATGAACATACATCCAGTTACTCTATGTGCTGATAGAACATGTCTAGTAGATTGAAGCACAGCAATGCTTGATACATACATCTCAAATACATAATCATGTTCTACAAAAATAACTCTTTATGGTCATTCACCAAAGTAATAGCAAGTACTATTTTCTGTATGTAAACTAAGCATAGTATTTCATTTAGTATTTGAATTGTGCAAAGCAAGACTACCAGTAAGTCTCAAATAATTTTTACAGCTTATTTGGTTCCCTATTTATTATTTTTTCTGTACATTTCATAGTTGTGAAACTTGTAGATCTTTTCAGCTTGATAGTAATTTGAATTTTATTTACTTTGATCATTCTCTTAAGATTTTTTTTACTCCATAACATTGAAAGAGTAAGTGAATTAATGTATTTTCCCACTTGTGGTAAAAGTGTAATGTTTGCAGATCTTACATTCCTGAATAACTATGCTAACAGTTAATGAAATTTTGTTTACTTGCAGGTGGATAACTGTTAATTGGGTCTTAACTTTGTCTTTTGGAGCAATCACAAATCTTAGAAAAATAATACCACTGCATGAACAAAAATGAAGCAACAAATTTTCAAAGAAAATGTTCTGAGTTTTTTATTCTCCAGACCAATGTCATTATACCTGATTCCAAGTTCCCCTTTCGACTCACTCATCACCTTCTTAGGAAGAATGCCAAATTTAAAGGCCATAATACAAATATCTACAAAGAACTCTACTTATATTATAAGGTTCATAAATCTTAGACAGTGTAGGGAAAGTTATGTAAAATTAAACATGCAAAAATGTACACATTCTTATGAAAATTCTGTTGTTTTCTTAAACATTAATGGGCAGAATCTCAAAACAGAGTGTAAGAACTTTTTTGGCAATTATTTTTCAGTGTAATCTTTTCATCAAAGGGGCAGAAAAAATTAACAACTGCATTGTAAAAGTGAAAAGTATTCAGTTGTTTCTGCAAGGATAGAACATTCATAAAATATATGCATGATTTTTGGTTCTGACCACAAAGGTATAATAGTTTGACAAGATATTTACATTACTGTCTATAGGAATTGAAATAGCTGCCTGTGCCCATATAGCATCGTTATATAATTTTCATTTGTATTGATGTTTTCCAGTTTGGATGGTATGAAGAAAGAATTATTCTTTTCTCTGCAACCATTGCCTTGTCAATATCCTCATTTTATCTGTAACCATACACCACATCTTACATTTAGATCTGTTCTTAACATAATCCATTTGATTTGACTTTTTTTCTTGCTGCTTTGGAAATAAAAATATTTTGCATGGGTAAGTCTGATTGCCACATTTATTATACTGCATGAATAAACTGTGTGTTATACCTTTTCTTATAGCAAATTAAAATAATTCTTTCCTGTGAATGGTGGCAATACATAGGTATCACCTTTCTACCAGTGTTGTTGATGTGAGTTGAATTAGCACCTTGACAGTGCTATGTTGTAGCATTTGAAAGCATGGTAATAATTACCTTCAACATCAGTTGTATTAACTGAAAGTGTGATATGATATTGATATAAAACTGAATTTTGTACCCATATATGCAAGGATGTCATGTCTTTTCTGCATAGGCATTATAAAAAGCTACATTTTAGTAAAATTGTTCATATGTGAAACGATGATCAATATACAGTAGAATGCTTCTTCTGACCTGGAAATCATATGACTATAGTTTGATTTGGTTGGAGTTTCATTATTGGCTTCATTATAAGCCAATAAAAAATGATGTTACAAAAGTTTTTTATGATTGAACACAAATCTTAAGTTCAGGCTCCAAGAGTCATATGATCACCAGGCCTGATCTGACAGCATAAGTAAACAAGAATGGACTGAAGATTTTGTTGTGATATTTGCTCATGTACAGCACATGTCCAACTACAATCAAATTAGATGTAGATGTAGATGACTGGCTCTTCATCAGTGTTCCAGCTGTTTTTTTCTACTTCAGTTTCATGGAACAATATAGACCCTGACCTAGAGAAATCATAAATATCTGAGCTTGAGATTGACATTGAATTTTCTGTTTCAGCCAATCAAATGTTATCTTTCAAAAAAGTAAAGTTACCTCTGATTGGTTGAAATAAAATCTCAAGCTCAGACTTGAGCCCAAAGGTTTTATGATCTCTAGGCTTGATTAATCTGGATATTTACTGTATATGGTTGGGCATGTATGGTACACAGGTAATTATTGGTGCTTATGCCCTTTATTTAAGCATTCTTTATACACAGTAATATATAACCCTGTTGTTAGAGTAAATACAGTACATTTATTGGTATGCTATCCTATAATATTTTTACATGACTGTATAAACACTGCCATATGACTGGATCACCTTATAGGCTTCATTTTCATTTATTCTTTTATATAAATATTAGTGTTTAAATCAAGAAGAGATTATCCTGCATATTTTTAAAGATAGCCATTAAAAATAACCCAATTTGCTAAAAACAGTAACTGCAATCAAAGTGAGAAAGAGAGAAATTAAAAATTGTCATCAATATACTCTTGAAATTATTTCATAAACCTAATAGAATATAGTTTACCATTATTCTTAAGTCCTTTGCTTGATATGTAAATTCACCATGACACCACAGTCAGAATATATTTCACCTTTAAACTTGGTGAATGTATTATAGCCCAGAGGTCAGAAATTTCTTTCCTTATAAATAGTGTGAATATTGATACATTGCTTTTAGTACTAATCCATAATACTTCATATTATTGGGAACACCATAATTTGATAATTCCTAATTTTTTGTTTTAGTCTCCTAAAAAGAAAAAGAAGCTGAAAACAAAGAAGGAGAGGGACAGGGCACATAGTCTCAAGGATGACCAGAAAAAACAGCCACAAAATGAGAGGCCATCAAGCGTAAGTGCTTTAAAGTACAAATTTGTTCAAGCTCAGTGTCTTTGCTAATTTGCCAAAACAAACAAATACAATGCAGTATAATATAATAATAAACATGTTGCAAAATTATTAGTTTCTTAAATTTTATGTCAGTGTAATATGATAATAAAATTATATTTGCACAAATGTTGAATTTCAGTATAAACCATATGCTGTCTCATACCTGTGCAAACTTCTATAGAAATTAAGGTTCACAATGACAAAAAAACCCAGAATATCTGTACATGTGTTGTGCACCTGTTCATATTTGTCTGAAGTCTAATGCATCACCATCACTTTAGTATATTCTTCCAGTTTTCTGAAAAATAATTCACCAAATTGAAAATGATGGCTACAAATCTTAAGAGCTAAGAGTAAATTATTTTAAATACCATATATGCCAGCCTATAAGTCGATACAGAATATAAGTTGAATTCACTAATTTTGTACATTTTCCATCCTTTGTCCATATATGAGTAGATTTGGAGTAAAAGATGAGGCCAGGTCTAACCTTTATTTTTTTTTATACAAGTAATTTCCGATTTCATGAATATTAATGGTATCACTGTATGATATTCCATATTACTGGCAATAGTAAAATTGCATCACTGATGCTAACATGCTTGTTCCAGTTTTGATTGAGAGAAAGATTGAGAGGGAGAGAGAGAGAGAGAGAGAGAGAGAGAGAGAGAGAGAGAGAGAGAGAGAGAGAGAGAGAGAGAGAGAGAGAGAGAGAGAGAATTATAATCTGTATAGTACAGTTACCTGACAGTTGTGATTTTACTCCTGCACAAGGCACTGCTATATTCCCTTATAAATTGACACAGCTGAATGAACAGTCCATGCTTGTTTTAAGTATGATTCATTGCAACAAGAGCCAAATGGCTGTGCATGCTATGTACATGTTAATTAAAGATCTAAAGCTTTAACCCTATTATTCCAGTTAAAACCAGTCTGAGTGCATGATTCAGCAGAGGAGATAAACTCAGTGAGGCTAACAATAGGGAAATTAGGCTATCCATAGGGAAATCAGAAATGTGAAGAAAATAAGGAGACAGAAAACACAAAAGTTGCAAATGAAAAAAAAAAAATACTTTTTATTATAATTGAACATATCTATGAAATTCCCTTATCAAATTTACACATATGAACAGTTTTATAACACATATTATGTAATGTGTCAGTTATAACTGAAAGCATATCTATGTTGTAATTCATTTTATTACCTGTAGTAGAATTGTTCCACACCCTAATTTAGAAAATAATAATTAAGAGTTCACTTAATCATTTCCAATATCTGAAAATCCCTCAAAGTCTTCATCTTTTGTATCAGAACAAAACAATGGCAGCTGTGTCAGGGCATCCAATGTGATCATTGGAAATGTTTTATTATCATCTGTCTCCATCTCATCCTCATCTGGCTTTTTTGTCCCGATGACAATTTCTGCTTTAGCATAGCCATTCACAACAGCTGATTCATGAACCCTGTCCCATGCATCCTTAACCCAATGTGCAACCTGGAAATATGTAACGCACAGCATATGCCCCGTGTTTGTGAAGCTGTGCTTCGTTGCTGTCAACCAATGTTCCCACAACTTCCAAAGCTCTTCTTTGAAACAGCAATTGACAAAAATGTCTAATGATTGTAATAACTTTGTCATACCACATAGGAAGATGCTAATGATGTCTTCTTGGTTTAATCTTCACCTTTGTTATGGCACTGATGTGTGAAAGTATAGAATCCATAATGAGAAGAGACTTAGTGAGGAAAAGTCCACCAACTCGATGTGTGAAACATCTGTCTAACCATTTTCCCTTCATTTTTTGTCCATGCATTCTTTTGGATTTTCTTCAATCATTATTCTACTGGTGAATTTTTCCTTTGGCATTGTTTTCCTTTTAAAAGTCGACATTGCTGGCAACTGATGCCGTCAGCATAACATAAGAAACCTAAAGTAAAATTTGACTTCACATGACCATTGTCCTAATAGCAGCATTGTTAGATCCTTGAAGCTCAACTGTTCTGTTCATTCACTTTATCCATGTTTATCACGTTAGTCATTTCCAAATTGTCAGTCTTAATCTTATCTTGGATGTAATCATGGAAATTGCGAAGTTTTTCCAGAAAGTCTACTGGTAGTTTCTGTGCCATAGTAGTGCATTGTCTTATACTAATGCCCCTTCTTTGCATGAACCTAAAACACCATGATGTACTTCCACTGAAACTTTCAATTACTAATCCAGTTGCAATTTCCTTTGCCTTGAGTCTTGAGTTCAACAGAGTTCATTCCTTGACACACGGCATGTTGTGTCAAGACATATTCATCTAATTTATCTTCAATATTAATCCATCTAAACAAAGAGCTTTTGAGTTAATATCAATCCAGAAAGAAAGCAAGGAAAATTTAGTTGGTAAGTTAAAAATACTACCTATTAAAGACAGAATCTGTTTAAGAAAAGCCAAATTAATGTACAGGATAGCCAATAATAATGCTCCTGAATATTTACAATCACTATTCAAGTATAGGCTACCTGGAAATACTCCCCACCTGCGATCAATGTCTACCAAACATTACAAAATTCCCAAACCAAATAAGGAATTATTTTTAAAAAAGTTTCCAATACTCTGGAACTTTGCTTTGGAATAATATTCCAGTTGAGATTAGAAATGCCCACTCTATTTCCTCTTTCCAAACCAAGTATATACAATGGCTTCACAGATGCAGCAAAAATAAATAAATTCCTTTGAATGAGGGCCTCAAGGTAGATTAGTTCTTAGCTAATTGAGTTACCCTCTTTAAATAAAGTCATGATGATAATAATAATAATAATAATAATAATAATAATAATAATAATAATAATAATAATAATAATAATAATAATAATAATAATAATAACAATAATAATGTCCATGGCTAAATTCATTATTTTAATCCAGAGAAGGGAGAGGGTATCATTTCATGTCATTCTTAATCCACATGATATTAAAAATGGGTAGTGTAATTGATGCAAATTAATGATAAAGAACAAAGAGGTACCAGCAATACAGTAACTAGTATTGATAGCCAAAGCCAATATATGGGTTTAAACAATTGTGGCAACTGGCCAAGACTGAATATAGGTGATCTGTTGACATTACAATTTGCTTTAAACTGAAATGCAAAACTAAAAACAGATCATTGATGATATATGTATACTCCATCTATATATCTGATTTTAGTTTAGTTTTAAACCATTTTTATTTGAGGGAATTTGTCAAATACAATTATAAACATATGTGTGATTCAGTAGAAACATAATCTACGGTATTTTGTAAATAATTGTAGAACGCTTGAGTTAATATGAATTACATCCCTTTGTAGGATCAAAGCTGCAGGACTTGATCAGATTGGTCCACAATTAAATCTTCTGCCTCTTCTATTATAGATAGCATAATATTCATAATCAAGTATTGCAACCTCATCTGTCCCCAAAAATATGGAAAACTGCAAAAGTAACTCCTATTCACAAATCTGATTCTAAGGATGATGCTGATAACTACTGGCCAATTTCAATACTACCAAACTTGTCAAAATTGATTGGAAACCATACCTATGACTCATTCATGTCATATTTAACTAAACACTCCCTGTTACACCCTAATCAATCAGGCTTTAGACAGAAACATTCATGGGTGACTGCCTTGATCTCCCTAACTGATAAATGGCTTCAAGCACTTGATCAAGGTAGAAAAATAGGATCAGTGTATTTGTAGATTTCAGGAAAGCTTTTCACATGGTGGATCCTGAAATCCTTTTGAAGAAACTGAAAATCAACCAATGTGATGAAAGCACAGTTAGATGGTTTACTTCATACTTAAGTGAGAGAATACAACATGTTTATATAAATAATGTTCTCTCTAAGCCTGGGACAATTAGATGTGGAGTACCACAAGGCTCAATTCAGGGCCCATTACTGTTTATTTTATTTATTAATGACCTACCACTTGTACTAAGGGACTCAGTATCATCTACAGATCTCTATGCAGATGACACAACATTGTCAGACATCCAAAACACAAAGCAAGAACTCAATATTTCTTTACAGAATGCCCTAAACAAACTGGACAACTGGTGCACATGCAATGGCATGGTGGTAAATACTGTTAAAACTAAAAATTACTTATCTCAAAATGGCAAAAAAGGACAAAACTTGATAGTGATAAACTATGTCTGATATTGAAGGATATATTTTTGCAAATAGTCTGTCATGATAGACTACTTGGTGTTTTGATAGATAATGACTATCATGGACTGAACATATCAAACATATCAGTAAAAATAGTCAATTCAAGCTTATGGTTTCTCAGTAGAATAAGATATTTTTTTCCTGTAAGGCACAGAAAATTATTTTATTATGGTTACATACAACCCTATTTAGACTACTGTAATACAGTGTGAGGTAATTCAAATGATAAAACCTTAGCAAAGCTGGCACATCTTCAAAAAAGAGCATTTAGCCTAATATCAATCCAGAAAGAAAGCAAGGAAAATTTAGCTGCTAAGTTAAAAATATTAACTATTAAAGACTAAATCTGTTTGAGAAAAGCCAAATTAATGTACAGGATATCCAATAATAGTGCTCCTGAATATTTACAATCACTATTCCAGTATAGGCTACCTGGTAATACTCCCCACCTGCGATCCATCTCTACCAACAGTATGAAATTCCCAAACCAAGTAAGGAATTATTGTAAAAAAGTTTACAATACTCTGGAACTTTGCTCTGGAATAGTATTCGAGTTGAGATTAAAAATGCCCACTCTATTTCCTTTTTCCAAACCCAGTATATCAGTGGCTTCAGAGATTCCTTTGTATGAGGATCTCAAGATAGATTAGTTCTTAGCCAATTGTGTTGCCCTCTTTAAATAAAGTTAAGTTAAATTAATTAAATATTCTCAGCCACTGCCTTTATTCTGCTGAGAGAGGCATCATTGAATACAGCTGCCTTACAATGCATGCTGAATGCTTGAGCCAAAATATTCCAGCATGTGCTTTCTGTTGGCATGACATTATTGGCAGAATTTCTGAAATCTGCCATGATGCAGTATCGGACTCATCAAAAAGGTCTTGCTTAATAAGAGTAAAGACATTCTAAGGATCTTTTTGGGGTCTCATGACTTCTAAAGACATGCTTGATGATCAGCATCGATCCTTAACATCCATTCCTGGCAGCTAAAATGTCTATTATTCCATGTGAAAAATTTGTCAAGCAGTTGCAACCCCAGTCTAATCCACAAAATCAAGCTAGACCACCTTCTCTCTTATTAGGTCTTTGGTGCCCAGGTTCCCGACAACTCCAAAAGAGGAAGTTCATAATGTTTCCAACAATGTGAAAAAAAACACAAAAACAAAGGTTTTTATGCAGGTTCAGATCTGGATCGGTTCTTATTACAGTTTGATGCACATTAATTATGGGTAAATTCAGTATATAGTACTCTCCCATTATAACACTGTTCATGAGAACTATTAAATATGTTGCCTTATATTGAGGTGGTTTTATGTACATGTTACTAGTTAATAATGAGATCCATGATCATACTTTATATTGAGGTACACTATAGTTAGGGTGTACTGTATTTTCTATTGACTATTTTATAGGAGCAGCCAACATCAGAAAAAAAGCCCATGAGTGGTCATCAGACCTCGCATGCACGGCAGGAAAAGGTAAGTCTTATAATAAACAGCTAGATATAGACCTCTCTTAAATTACAAAAGATTGTATTTAATGCAATGCATCTTTTATATTGTTAATTATGTCCAAGACATAGTGTGCTAAAAGTGCTGTAGAAAAATTAAATGTAAGCATTAAAATAAAATAGAAAGATTTATTGAAAATAACAAACATTTCAAGACTATTTTTAATGCTCAGAGTTACATATTCCTTTTTTTACAATACTTTTGTGTGTGTGTGTGTGTGTGTGTGTGTGTGTGTGTGTGTGTGTGTGTGTGTGTCATTGGAATAAATGCTTAAATACCAGCATGTTTAGTGCTAAGAGTACTACCAAGTAATTTACCTTTAGTAATTTAATGCATACTAATTTACCTTTAGTAATTTAATGCATACTAATTTACCTTTAGTAATTTAATGCATACTAATTTACCTTTAGTAATTTAATGCATACTAATTTACTGATGTCATTTATTTTACTTTGATGATATTGTCTTGTATCTTTGTGTTTATTGTTTCATTTTTAAGTTATTGCAACTGGAATTTCATCTATGCATTTGTTGCCTTATTTATCTTCTAATAATAGTGTTTTATTCTTTCTTCTCTTTTAAAATTACTCAGACTGTTTTTTAATATTTAAGATGTAACCTGAACACTGATACTCATAAGATTGTAGACATTATGACAGTGTTTTTGTACCAAGCACTTTGCACTTCACTGTACTGTACTATCTCTTGAAATTAACATTTCCATTAACCTTGCTATATAAGTATCCAAATGATACATAAAGTCTAGTGTTTGTTCAATCCTCAGGAGTTCAAAGGTCATCAAAGAAAGCGTAATGTCTCTTTAAAATATTCAAACCACTTTCTTCTGTCCTCATCTAGAGGGTCATCAGAGAAAGTGTAATGTCTCTTTAAAATATTCAGGGTAGGTTTGTAGTCCTCATATAAATCTTTTGATTATGTCAATTGAATTGAATGCATTTTGGCAAAGTATTTTATGTTAAGTTTAAATCATCACTATATTCTTAGTTCCCATATAATTTGCTTTCCATTGCAGTAGTACTGTGACATCATCAAGGCCAATCCTGAAGTGCTAATTATCATTTTACTTGAACCAACAATTAAATTTGCTGCAAAATAAGGATGCTACTAGAGCCAAAGAATGTATTTATTAGATAATATTTAATTTATTACAATATATCAATTGCCAATACTTTGCATGAAGTGATGCCCCCCCCCCAACCCAGCCTCTCTCCCTCCCAATCACTGTCTAGAAAGTTAGCAAGTATGAATTAGAAATAAGACTTTTGGTTGCTCAAACCAGTCCTATCTACCTTTTTGCATGAAAGATTTGGAAATTTGCTGTTTTCTTTCACTGAAAGAGTTTATAAAATATGTCAGTATTTTCAGGTACTAATGACCTTGGCCTTGAATTTCTGAGGATTGATTTTCTTTTTTATTGTGCTAATCTTGTTAATCTGTCTGTCTACTAACCAGTCACATTGTACACTTGTTTTCAGTCCTGCTGTTGGGTTCCATATTAATGCCGATCTCAACTGGTATTATAAAATTCTTTCTTTCTGAAAGAAAGAAAGAAAGTATAAATTCAGACTGGAGTTGCTTGCAATGTTCATCATTCACATACATGTCAATTCTGAGCTAAATTTACAAGAAGTTTGGAATTCAAACTCAATCCCAAGCATCAAAGTTGCAATTTTTGTTGTGAACCAAGGCATTGGCACAAGAAAAATGAAAGAAACCACTGACATACTTTGATGATATTTTGCTGTTATGATTTATATTCAAGTTTTAACATCTTATCAGCGAAATAAAAATGTTTTGAAAGGCTTACTTCACATGTACAACATGTTAGATGTACATTATGGAATTTTTATGTCAAGAAATAAAATTATAGGTTAGAGATTAACAATAAGAGTTTCTTGAGATGGGGGTCTTAAAGAGGTTAAAAAAATTGCAGAACCTGATAGCTTTACTGAAATCATCAATGTTGTGAATGTCAATGTTTGCAAGCTGAAACTGTTGTACAAACATGAGCTTAATATTGTCATTTTTCAGAATACTCTTTATTGAACTTATAAAACAGAATTCTTTAGTATTTGTATTGAGTGAAATAAAGACTTGAAAACTGCAAATAATCTTCATTTTTTTTCAAATAAAAGATTATCTGCATGTGTGTGTTACATTTGTACTTTCAAAGAAGCTTGCTTGTTTGAGTATGTATGTATTATGCAATCTCTTGTTTAGCTTGCTTCACAAATACTAAACATTAGTGCAGTATTTACTTATGTTTAATGCATGCCCAACTGCAAACAGTGTTAACTTGGATCTGCCAATGCAGTTTGTCTCACAGTTGACAGGGATGTATGTAACAGGAGATAGGGCTACATGGCTATGTTTAATAGCAGATTGGAGGGCTGTATGCAACAGCTGATAAGGTTATATGCAACAGCATATAGGGCTGTATATGACAAAAGATAGGGCTACATACAACCATAGATATAGCTGTATGTGACAATAGAAAATACAGTGTGGCAGTTGATAGTGCTATATTTAATGACAGATAGGGCTGTATTCAAAAGTGGAAAGGGTTGACAACAGATAAGGCTGTAGGCAACAACTGATATTCATGTGCATGATAGCAGATAGGGCTGTATATTAGTGAACAGGCCTGTATGCAACCAGTAATAGGACTATATACACCAGTAGAAAGGGCTGTATACAACAAACAATATGACAGTGTGTAACAACATATGGGCTTGTGTGAAAGCAGAGCTGCATGAGATGCTGATAGGGTTGTATGTGACAGTAAATAGGGCTGTAAACTCTTTGCAGTTGGGTACATGTGATACATGAGTTAATATGGTATATGTGTGTTACATAACATTCTAAACCTTGTAAAGTATATCAAGCAGTATTTTACTTGTATGCAAAATAAAGTAGTCCCTCATTATAACACTGTCCATAAGTGCTGTAGAGTTTAACACATTATAATGAAGTACATGAATCATATAATTTCATTACCACTTAATGAAATGAGATCCATTATCATACATATCATACACACCTTGTTGCAGGAACTGTGTTACAATGTAGGGACTTATAATGAGAGAGTGGTGATATATTATGTAGTGGGCCAGTTTTATCAAATTGGTTACTGTTTTTTAATAGTTTTTCATCACTTTTTAAAAGTGTATTTTTTAAGTTTTCAAAAAAGGTCTTTGTAAATAAAGTGCTACACAGACTGCATTTCATTTTTATTCACAGTGTCTATCATTGTAAGAAGTTGTATTGGATTCAGAGAGAATTAGAAATTTTATGATAAGTTTCAAATATAGGCATCTTGTTACCAACTCCCTGAAGTATATTCTGGACTATTTTCATTGTTGTTTTTTTTAAAAACATTTTTAAGTGTAAACAAGAACCATAAAATATACTGTGCTATAAATAGAGAGAGAGAGAGAGTGAGTATAGCAAAATATACTGTGCTATAAAAAAAGTGACATTACACAGACATAACAAGTATACTGTGTTATAGAAAAGTAACATTACACATACAGAAATATACTGTGCTTTAGAGAAAGTGACATTACACAAACAAAACAAATATACTGTGCTGTAGATGAAGTGACATTGCACAGACATAACAAATATACTGTGCTGTAGATGAAGTGACATTACACAGACATAAATATATACTATGCTGTAGATAAGTGACATTACACAGACATAACAAATATACTGTGCTGTAGATGAAGTGACATTACACAGACATAGCAAATATACTGTGCTGTAGATGAAGTGACATTACACAGACATAACAAATATACTATGCTGTAGATGAAGTGTCATCACACAGAACTAACAAATATACTGTGCTGTAGATGAAGTGACATTACACAGACATAACAAAGATAATGTGCTTTAGAGAAAGTGACATTATGCAGACATAACAGATAACTTTGCATAAAAGACAAAGTGACAGGACACAATAAATTTGCTGTGCTATAGATATAGTGACATGACACATACAAAACAAATATAATGTGCTATAGACAATGTGACAAGACTAAAAAATAACATATACTGTGCTATAGACAAAGTGACAAGACACAGACATAACAAATATACTTTACTATAGACAAAGTGACAAGACACAGACAGCAGACAACAAAAAATATACTGTCCTGTAGACAATTTGACATGACACATATAAAAAAACTACTAAAGACAGTGACATTACACAGACATAACAACAAACAAAACTAAGTTAGATGTTATTTTCACAAAGATAGGGTATTCAGTCATGTAAAACCACATTATAATTTATCCTTATCAGCCCACTTCTATAGAATCAAGTGAAATAAAAACCCTGTTAGCATTAAAAGAAATAACTTAGTAGGTGCTATTGTATTCATGACCTTATTTGTGTTTTATGTGAGATTGTAGTATATTGAGGTGCATTATAATGAGGATTATTGTATTGATGAATGTTGATCTATTTCCACTGATCATGGAGTCAGTGTAGAGATCAGTACATTATATAATCGCTTATAAGATGGGTCCAATTGCAGACTGCACTGACCCAGATCTGTTGTTACATAATGCACCAGCAGTTCTGGGTCTGTGCATTTTGTTAAAAGTAATCACTAGATCAAACAGTATAGACCATAATCTGCAGGCACATTATGCTATGACAGATCAGAATCTTTGTGGTTTGCAGTTTTGGACCACTCCAGTGGCCTAAGTGTGGGAATTCATAGGTTTGAACATCTGGCTGAGTCATACCAATGACTTATAAAAATGGTACTAACAGCTGTCTCACTTGGCACTCTGCATTAAGTGGTTAGTGTTAGGATTGGTTTGTCAGGATAATATGACTAGGTGGGACATGATTCCATATGTCTGCAGCATTATACCCCAGTGCTAGACATCACTATAAACTGCCAAACTGCAAACATTATAGAGATATGACTCAGATTTTTAAAGCTACATTCAAAATAGAAAAAAAACAGTTTGCAGTTTGACTTGTCTTATAAGCATATATATATATATATATATATATATATATATATATATATATAGAGAGAGAGAGAGAGAGAGAGAGAGAGAGAGAGAGAGAGAGAGAGAGAGAGAGAGAGAGAGAGTATGTCGTTATTAATAAATACAAGTAGAGTACTAATATAACAATAGTGTTCTTTAGTTAGACACAGTAACTCTTGTAGTCACTGGGAGGGTGCTAACAGAATACAGCATTCCATACCTATCTCACTTTCAGTTCATCATTTCAGACTAAGAAATGGTAAAGTTTATTCAGTTCATTCTTTGACTTGAACATCTGAGTTCATGTTAATGAGTGTATCATAAGTTTGGTACTGTTAGCAAGAAAAATATACATATTTGGATTTTTATCCTACTTTAGAAAAAATCAGGGTATTGTTTTATTTTTTAAAATAAATGGCAGTAATGTATTGTTGCCATAAATCATTAAATTTCTCTTAGAGTACAGCAATTTCAATGCCATAAGCATCCATCTTTGATTTACACAAATGTAATAGATTGAGCTAAATTTGTATCACAGCCATTAAACAACTATTACATAGGCCACTGAATATATCTATATGAAAAACCAGAAAAATTTTGAGGTAATTTCCATCAAACAGAATTAAAATACCTTTGATTTTTAAATGAGAGCAAGATTTTATTTCATTTTTATTTTATTGCATTAAAAACAGTAATTTCAGTTAACTAGATATTTATTTCTGTCCAAAATTAAAATTTTTAAACAGTGGACAAAATCAAACTTGGGGAAAAATAGAATGAGCTGACCAAATTGTGCAGCAAAGCTTTTCTTGTCTGAAATGTTTGCAAGGATATTGTATGATTATTTACTCCCATTTCACTTTCTATCATCACCCTTGTCATGAGAATAGTATAATGCACAGGTCATACGCTACACCAACGGCTCTGCTCTCAAGCGATCTAGATCACAAGATGAGCAAATCAACAATGGGCATTCATCGGGTTGCACAGCAGCAGACATTGCAGATCAGGCTCATTTGAAGAGGGTATATCCTGAAAGTGGTCATCCTCCTTTCCATTTGACTACTGTAGATTGGGGAATATTTGTGATGGTCACCTACCCTCTCATTTTCTTGACTATTGTGGATTGGGGAATATTTTTGTGCACTAAACATTTTCAGATTTATTTGTGAAGACTTGAATTCTCAACCAAATAATCAGAGATTTAATTTCAAAATTAGGGTATGTTTATTGCTGTAAAACTTAATGAAAACATTCTATGAATTAGGCTCTAACATTAATATTGAGAAATTCATAACTTTGGTAATCATTTGCTGAGTGTATTTACCATGGCATTTTTTAAATTGAGAAGTAAAGTATGTCAAAAAAGTAAATATCAGTTAATTGAGGGTGGGGTGGGAAAGAAACAGTATTTTATTTCTCAGTATTATCTCCCTCAAATATAGTCCCATTCTTTGGCATAGGGTACCTGTAGCATTAGTTGTGAGATGAATTTAAGTCCATAAATGGATAAACAGATGTAGAATGTTTAATTAGTGTTGTGCAGGTGATGCTCACAATTGCCAATTTACATGCTTTCATTTTAGTGTCATTTAAAATGACAAATTAACATTCAGTTTGCTATGTTTGATTTTTTGGCCATTGCTGGTGCCACATGCTGTGACTCTCACACAGCTCATGTATGTGCATGTATGCACATCTCATAGCTCACTGAAAAAATGCAATTTTTTTTATTTTATGACAGTTCAAGCCATGACCTCAGGAACACATCTATGGTGTAATTTGAGCATCACCTGTATTGACACTCAGTCTGATGTCAATATTAAATACAGTCTCTGAAATGGACAATCAAAATATTACAAACGATTTTGGTAAAAACTATCAGCCCATAAAATTATCACCACCATCACTTGCACATCCAAGAATTGAACTAATGAATGAACTTGTAGATGCAATTCATCAGAAAGTGTTAGCATTTGATATTTATTTTTTGTAGTGGATGGAAGTTGTCACTGGCAAGTGATGGATGGACATATTTTCCTTGGTAGATGGTTAGCAAGGAATTCAATGTTATGTCCTCTTCTCCTTGGGAATTTAGTCCAAAAAAATCTCTTGCTAATATTTCTCGATCTGCAGTAGTCACTAGCTAATCAAAGCAATTTAGTATAGCTTTAAATTTTGGAAGTATTTATATTGTTTGGGTGGTTTAAGTTAGCAACTAATCAGTGATGGACAAATGTTTTTTTTTTTTAAAAAGAGAACATTGTGTGTCATACTTTATTGTCTTGATTTCGAGATGCATTTCTAATTATGTTTTTCAGATTTAATAAAAATTAAAATTGCAAAAAATGATACATATTTGGTGGCATTAGTTTTTCAGATTTACTTTAAACAAATAATGTTCATATACACTTTAGTAAATAAAACATGCATTTCATCAAGTATTAATGAATTAATAATACACAACAAATGTATTTGGATTGTGAAATTTGGGGAGTACCATATGAGTTCGCAATTCATTTAATTAAGTTCATCACTGGTTAAAAGCATGTTACCATTTATGTTTTGTCTAATATTTTTATTTTCAAGCATTAACTTGACATAATTATATGGCTTGCAATATACAAATCCTTGTTAAAAGTGGAAGGGCATCTTGCTGCATTCCCAATTATGTAACTGTTGCATTAACATCATTACATACCAGCATGGTGATACTTTATGCTACAAGAGTATCTTTAGGGACCGAATGTAAATGTTGCAACCTCTAATGTACTTGGTAAAACAGAAATATATTCTGATAAATCTGAATAATTACAAAAATTGTGACACTGGTAAGTAAGTAAATAAACAATTTCTATCATTAAGAATAATGTTGCAATAAAAATTATGCATAACAGCCACAGATTCATTGGGTTTGATGGTATAATTAAAGGTTGTCATGGAAACCCCTACTGATACAAATACAATATTCCCTTGTTATAATGCTGTCCATGAAAGCCATAAAGTATACTTCCTTACAGTGAGATCACCTTATAATGAAATACAATATATACTAATTTCACTGCCATAATCAAATGTGATCCATGACTATGGTCACTTTATAACAGGAATAGTGTTATAATGAGGGAATGCTGTAGATCATTAATGCTAATCTTAATGATACATTGGTTTGTTAAGGGTTGTTATGTTAGTAAGAGTTGCTGCAGCCATTAATCCTGTGTGGGAATGGGGAAAATATTAATGATAGAGTAGCTGCATCACTCCTATCTTGCATTTATGGGATTGTTTGTTGGGTTGTTTTAGTTATTGTTTAGTTCTTTATTTTTTAATTGCTTTGGGCTAAGTCATTCCATGTTCTCTTTAGTAAGTGGGAAAAGATCACAATTGCATGCTTCACATAACTGATATATCATGTTTGCTTCAATAGAATGGGAACATTGCATGAATATTTGATTGGTATGGTTTTATTTTAGTGATCTCAGTTGATTGCTTATAAGTACTTATAGATATTGTAAATAATTAATTTCAGTGTCCTGTTTGCACACTGAGCTTTACTGATGTTGTGAATTGTGTTATATAAATTACATGTAACAAAAATATTACCAACCATCTTCTTGGGTCCACAGATTCATTAGAATTTATTCCTCATTTTTTTTGTTCTGCATAGCTGAGATCTGGGACTTTTATCAGCACTTCTAAGAGTCTACAGAGTTGGACAAAAGCCACAGCTTTTTTAATTCTTGTCATTTTAACATTTTTTTCTCCTAAAACACATTATTCCTATTTTCACTGCAATATTTCCTTACAGACAAAACTTTCTGTACACTTTGCACATCGACTTTCCATTTGATTTATGGCACTTCAAATTTCCCTTGTTATATCTATGAGTAATAGGATTCAGATTGCTGATCTTCTTTATAAAAACTCATGGCAGAGACCATATTTTGTTTAAGAATGAAATTAAATATACATGCAAAACATACAAAAACAAATATTAGAAGAAAGTTCAGCTAGTTCTCATTTGTACTTGCTTATAAGTTGAGTCCAACTGCAAACTGCATGGATACAGATCTGCCAGTGCATAATGCATTGGCAGATCTGGGTCTATGCAGTTTGTTAGGAGTAATCAGTAGAATATACTTTGATCTGCAGGTGCATTATGCTATGGCAGATAAGGATATTTGTTGTTTGCAGTTTGAGTCAACTTATAAGTGAGTATATATGGTAAGACTGAGGGTAATCTGCAATTCTTTCAGCTGAATGGTTCTGTTACTATCAATCAGTCTTTAGGAGTGAAAAGATGATGTTATTTTTATTACTGTTTTACTTCAGTTAAACTTCTCCTGTAGCAGATGACCTGGATCTTTTGTTGTGTTATATCATTAATATTTCAAGAAAATATTTAACAAAATTATACTTAAATCCGCATCAATTAAATGCTATTGAACTATTCAGAAATATATGTTAATGGCTAGAAAATGGATATCTAGTCATACTAGCTGATGTTGAGGTCATTCTGCCAACAGGAAAGTTGCATGCATGGATAAAATGAAATGGTTTACAAGAATGTACAAGATCACTTGTGTCAGCAGTTTTAAGTAATTTTCTATAATTGTTTTGAAGTCAAAGTTGAAAAATAAGTCTTCATCATTGAAACTGTCATATCCTATCAGACTACAAATAATAAATTATACAGAATGGGTATTGTATTTTCAAAAGTATTTGGAGATTAAACTTTAGTTACAAAATATGAGCTTTTAAAAATTAAGGACGATTAATATTGTCTAATATTAGGTACATTTTTCCATTATTGTTGGAAAATATTGAATCCTTTTCAGAAAGTAAATTGTAAACCTCAGAAGATGGATCTATATTCAAATTATTATAATCCATTTAACTGCATGCAGAGTGTTGTTTTGTGCAACCTGCAATGGTTTGCATAATCATCAGTTATGTATGTGTTGATGGTTTTCTTTAATCTGCATGTTCTATGTTCTTATTTAGTGTTCTCTGATATCTTGTTTTATATGAAGCTAAACTTTCTAAAGCTTATTTTTTGTTTGTATGTTTTTTTTATTTGATTTGGCTTGCTCAGTTTGATGATATCTTGTAACCAATTTCTTGTTTCGTAAACTACTGTTAAATAGAAAGTAAAGGTTACACTTGTCAATTGAGATTTCAGACACAAGCAGCTTGATCCTTAAGGTTTGCTTCATGAAAATTCTGTTTTGTTTAGGGGAGCTATGGTACCATGTTTTGGCAGAGTATTGGACTTGTAAGCCAAGGCATAAACGTTAGATACAGCCCAATGCCAGATAGGTCGGCTGCCTGAATGTGTGTTTTGAAAAGCACTTAGCTTCCATTTCATCTGCATGGTATAGCCAAATAAAGAGATTATAGTGCCATTAAAAACCAACCAACCTACCAGCCAACTTTTCTTTAATTTGGAACAAAACCATTCAAGAATATTACTGTGGTAAATTGTTGGAATTTACATCTCCACTTGAATCACATTGCTTGATTCATTTCTGGATCTTACTTTGCTGCATTTATGTATCAACAATTCTAAAAATTATAGGGAAAATTGGTTAAACGCGAGTGATTTTGTCAGCAGCTAACAAGACCCATACAGTTTGCTATTAATAATTTCTAGACTATGTTGCATGATAGATTTATAATTGCCATACCTATAGGTTTTTTTTTAAATTTCCTGTTTGCTCAAAGAATTTATCACAAACCATTGCTGTCACTGGTTTGCCAGCTCCATTCCAATTGCTAACTTTTTAATGCATATATTGATGCCTGCCAAGTTTGCAACAAGTTTTATAAACATCACTAAAGTGGACAATCATATTTCTTTAATCTGTCAGTTTTTTATAGACAATAATCGAATACAATGAAACACAAACACAAAATTCAATTATTACCACTTTACTCATAAATTTACAGCATGCCATCAAATGGTACAAGGTCATTCTGACTTTCAGTCTCACAATTCTGATTTAATACCTAAAAAAAATCTTTACACAATCAGTTAGGCAAATTATAAATTTTATTTACTAAACTGATTTTTTATTTTGAAAAGGAAATGACTCATTGGGTCACATATACCTGTTAAAATTAACAAAATATTCCAAACTTTTTATTGCTTGATTCATTATTTTCTGTGTACTTTTTATTCATATTATACATAAAAAAATAAATTGTTGTAGGTTTATTTCGGGCACAATGACCTCATTTTATATTTATTTAAAAGCTGATATATAATTTTAAATATTTCTGCTTAGTACACTATATGTAAAAACTCCACATCTAAGAAAACAAATGTTTTAAAAACATCAGCAGCAAAGTCCAGTTGAGTCCTTTGCAAAGTCCAGTCAGTGTTGGCTTGGTTTGTTTCGTGTTTTACTGTGCAGCAATACAGATGGCTTATTTAATGCTGATGCAATTGGAGTAATGTGCCCCTGTCCCAGTGACATGTATACCACAGTTGCTGACATGGGCTGATTGAATAATAGGATTAAAGCCTGCACCCTTTGGTCCTGAGTCAGGCATGCTGACCACTGAGTCACCATGACTCCTAAAATCTAATTATGAGCATCATGTTAACATAATGTGCACAGTATGATAACTAACTAATGTGGTCAGCAGATAATCCACTTAAATCTGCATTTCAACATACATACTACCATCAGATCTGAAGTTTATTTCAAAACCAACAATTTCTGAATGTAAATAATTTGATAATTCTTCTTCACTGAGAAAAAGAACGGTTGATTTATTATTTTGCCATTAGGGATCAAGACAAGTCATTTTTGCTTCATCTTCAGTGGCCTATTCAGGTAGAAAAAAAATAGCTATACTATATTTCCAGTTTTTTATTTTATAAATGTAAATAAATGTGGATTAACTTACAGAGTATATCTTCCCTCAGTTATTGCATTTTAATATGGATATTATTTTATAATGTAATCTGCTTCCAAACTATTCTTTACTACCAATAATGTTTTCAGTTCGTCACAGGGACTAGTCATTTATGATAAATTACTGTATTATCAATATGTAAAGTAAGTTGTTTGCTGAGTAGATCTAAAAGCCAGGAAATGAGCTACATAGCTAGTGTCTTTAACATTTCACTTCTTGATTATAACACCATCCATTATACATGTAATTTTACTTACACTTGATGAAATGGGATGTTCTCTACTTCCATTTCATTCAAGAAAAATAACATCACACCAGTGATATAAAAAGCTATATTAATGATAGTGACCCAATTTGTTAAATTTAAATACTTGTTAAAATCTTAAATTTCTTTTTAAAAAAATAATTTTTTCAATTATTGTTACTTTTCCAAACATGTCATCAAAGGTAACAGAAGTCATTTAAAAGCTGATTTTGATTGTGTTCTTAAATTGCTTTCATTCCACCAAGTTTCATGCTAGTGAATATTATATAAACAAAACATAAATTCCATAACAGTGTTGATGATAGGATATTGAACCGTTTCAAAAGGTGAACAAAAGTAATCCCATATTATTTGGGAGCAATGATGAAACTCAATGGTTTTTTTTAATTTTTTTGGGATGTTGAGATGCTGACACATGTGTACCTTGTAGGAGTCCCCAGTTGATTACTATCGGGACAGGCTTCAAGACCTTAATTTGACCGGAATCTTTCAGCCCCGAAAATCACTGGAACCTGCGAAGTGTGAAGCTGAGGATACACAGGCACTTGCTGTGAGCATGCTAGGAGAAATTAATGATATCAAAAAACCGTCACGGGTAATGTTGCAGCACTGCAGGTCGGGGAAATCGAGGTGGAGCATTTTTGTGCTTAGTGTGCACTTGCACACACACCTCTAAGTTTCTGCCACATTTGTGATAACTGTCACTATAATCAGGAAATTTGTGCTTCATATACAAAATAGAATCTATCATATATACCCAGTTGCTATTTCTCTTGTCTTCTACAATATTGAAAATTTCTGTCTGTAAAAGAGTTTTTGCTTTATGACTTTGAAGTTACTATAATCAGAAAATTTTTATCAGACAAGAGCTTATATTATATGGGGAATATTTTAAATGTTCAGAATATTTTGTCATTACTTTGTCTGTTTTTGTTCCTATTGCAAAATATCATGTTAATCAGTAGACAAAATAACATTCTTTAAAATGATCTTCAGCTTCATGTGCAGCACACAGAACAACTAAATATACATTCATGTGACATAACATATGTGAATGATATTTGATATAAAAATATTGAAAGAGAACAATTCTGCTACTGTGCAAAGAGAATACTGTAAAACCCAGGCACTCTTAGGGTACACTGACTGATATCAAGGCCGACACTCTTAAGGTATGCTTTGACTGATATCAAGGCCGACACTCTTAGGGTATACTCTGACTGATATCAAGGCCAATACTCTTAGGGTATGCTCTGACTGATATCAAGGCTGACACTCTTAAGGTATGCTTTGACTGATATCAAGGCTGACACTCTTAGGGTATACTCTGACTGATATAAAGGACGACACTTTTAAGGTATGCTCTGATTGATATTAAGGCCAACATGGATAAAGTTTGCATATAATTCTGTTATATCCAACAATTCTGATGTGGTTTTATCATTTTAAAGATAGATGCAATTTCATGGAAGACAACTTACATTTAGGAAGACTGTTATATGTGATTGGCAAGTGAGAAGTGGCTGCTTTGAAGTAGGCTATTGATGAAGATGCTTGATACACAGTGGAAGATATTTCTTTTATCACTGTCATTAATTCCTCAGCTGTTTTTAATTAATTGAAAAATGATATAAGCTCTAAGAGCTCCATGTAAGATGGGCACTGCATTTGTTTATGGCTGATCATAGTCAGAGTCTCAATGAAATTGCCAGACAGCTACAAGCCATATAGGAAAAGAATAACCAGATATTTTTGAATGAGATTGTTTCAGGTGATAAAACATTGTTGTTTTTTTTTTAAAAAAGACTCAAAAGAGAGAAAAAAAATAAAGTTTGGATCTACTAAAAAGGGCAGAGACCACAGATACCTTGATGTAGTTTGACTGTGAAGAGTTTGTAATGCACTATTTCTTTTATGCGAAAGACCTGATCACATGGGTACCTGGGCATGACTATACTAACATCACTGTACATTTTTATGACTCCAAAGCATTGCCCAAATCACAAACCAACAAACCAGTGCCTGCAGTGTCCATTTTTGTCTTGACAATACACTAGCACATAAATTTAGCCATTGTGACAGACTTCCTAAATGAATACAACATTCCAACTTTGCCACATCTTCCGTAAAGCCCTGGTTTGGATCTAATAGATTTTTGGCTGATTCCCATTACCAAAAATTCACTGAATAAGGCTGACAATTTAAAACCTGTGATTCAGCCAAAGCACACATTGCCAGTGTATACACAACCAATCAAAAAGTAATTAAAATAGCATTTAATGATTGGATAATCAGACTGAGAAAGTGTGCAGTCTTTCATGGGAATTAATTTGAGGTTATGGACTGATATAATTAAGAACATTATTACACAGTGCATCAGTATTCAGAACATTTTAAATATCCCCCATATACCTGATTTTAAATTTGAACCTATTCTAAAATTAAAACAAAATTATTTGCTGAGATTAAAGGAATGTAGCAAAGACACAGATTGTCTTTATTTGTATGTCCCCACTGTACCTATGAAGTAGGCATACAGTGCAACCCGTGTCCATCCATACTTACGTGTCCCATCACATCTATCACATTTTTTTTTTCTGTTGAGTGAATTTTAAAGGTCCTCATGGAAAATTTTGTTATGTTGAGTGAATTTTAAAGGTCCTCATGGAAAATTTTGTTCTGTTGAGTGAATTTTAAAGGTCCTCATGGAAAATGTTGTTCTGTTGAGTGAATTTTAAAGGTACTCATGGAAAATGTTGTTCTGTTGAGTGAATTTTAAAGGTCCTCATGGAAAATTTTGTTCTGCTGAGTGACATTTAAAAGTCCTCATGGATTGAAACCAAACAAAATTATGATACTTTATATGAAGAAGAATTAAGTCAACTTCAGTTATCATCTTTCTGGCAAATATTCATGAAGGTATTGCCCTAGTTTGGTTTAGAATTTTGCTTTTCAGTTTTTGGCCAATAACTTTTAATGGACTTAAATGAATTGTAACCAAATTTTGTATGAGGCTTTACATTAAAGGATGTAGATAACATTTAACATTCATGTTTTTTTATGGCAGAATTTTAAGGAGGTAAGGCTCCTGTTTTATTTCAACATTTGCCCTTTAATTTATGTTCAATAACATTTGAAGGACATCTTTGATTAAAACTAAATTTTATGAGTGTTTACATTAGGGAGATCTGGGATAAGTTCAGTGTTCATTATGTTTCAGCAAACAAGTTATGGAGTTATGACCCCTTTTTGACTTAGAATTTTGTCTTTTGGCATGGGAATTAATATTGTACAAATACATAGTTTATTTTATTTGGAAAAGTGTAAATTTGTCTCAGTTGCATGCTGCATTCCATTAAATGGAGAAGGTAAAATGTCCTGAAAAATTATTGTATTCTCATGTAGAAGTTTCTGTATTCATTATCAAATTTTTCAAGGTCATTGAATTTAGATAATTATTCTTTCCAATAAAATAGAAATGTCAAATCACTTAAAATTCGAAGTTCTGATACATATACTTCTAATTACTGCAATGAATTAAGATAATCATATCATCTCCTGTTCTCAAGTTTGTTTTATGGACAGTTAGGTCTTCATCATTTGAAGTCTTGCCAAGTTTTTTGGGTTTAAAATGCACTTTTGTGTGTCTTGGATGCATATATATATATATATATATATATATATATATATATATATATATATATATATATATATATATATATATATATATATATTTATATATATATATAGATATAGATATATATATATATATATATATATATAGATATATATATATATATATATATATATATATATATATATATATATATATATATATGGTTATTTGTTTAGAGGAATGGTTAAATTTAAGTTGCACAAATATATCATGGTTTTCACCTTTTTTTCTTGAAAATTTTGTTTTATTTTGCAAAATTACTAATTTTTTCTATCTTTTGCATAATGCACTTTTGATTTACACTTTGGTGAAAATATTTCATCTGAAAGGTATTTTCTTCCATGCTTTCCTTACTTCCTCACTGGTGTGTCAATAAATCTGTTTGTATTTTTCTGGGCATAATCATTTTTATTTGTCATTTTTCTCTTGAGGATTATATGGTATTTTGCATAAATATTTTCATTACTCTTTAAGAACTTTAAACATTTTGCCTTCATCTTTATTTTATATTTTTTTTAAAATTATATTTTATCTTTTTAATCCTAATGGTATGTAGTAATATGGGAGTATTATGGCTATTATTTTGCCCACCTGTTTATCAATAAATATTTCCATTTCTGAAGCATAACCATCAAAATATTGAAGGTATTCCAGCCAAATAATATACACGTGTCGAGCAAGGATGTGCTTTTTCATAATTGGCATTTGTTTCTTTACAAAGGGAACAAAGTGTAGCAGAATAAAATTGAAGGTGTTGGACCATCAGACACTAGCATAAGTATTACGCAAATGATAATGTGGGCCATAGTGTACTAGATTGAGTAGTATAAACATTAAGGGTGTTGTACCATACAGTACTAGCATGAGCAACATAAAAACTGAGCATTGTACCATACAGTGCTAGCATAAACAATATAAAGTGTTGTACCATATGGTACTAGCATAAACAATATAAAGTGTTGTACCATATGGTACTAGCATAAGCAATATAAAGTGTTGTACCATATGATACTAGCATTAGCAATATAAAGTGTTGTATCATATGGTACTAGCATAAGCAATATAAAAATTGAGTGTTGTATCATAGGGTACTAGTAAAATTAATATACATATTGAGGGCATTGTCCCATATAGTACTAGAATAGGAGTGTAAAAGCTGACAGTCAGACCATTGGGTACTTGCATAAGAAGTATTAAATGAGGGTCTTGGACCATAGAGTACTAGTATAAGTAGTATGAAAAATTGAGGGTGGTGGACCATGGAGTACTAGCATAAGCAGTTTACAAAAAAATGGTATTAAGTAGTATAACAAATTGAGGGTATTAAACTATACTAACCCTTAATTACTTTGTATACAATGATTTGACACTTCTTTTGTGTCATTGGTCCATGATGAAACATACAAGAGCAGCTTCTGATATACATATCACCATATGTAATGCATTGAATGCACTTTATTACAGTAAATTGAAAAAGATCAAAATATAAATGAAGCAGCACATTACCAAAAGTTGATTAAGATAAATATGTTAATTAGTATGTATTGGTAACTGCATGAAGATTTAGACTTGTGAAAATTCATCATAAGCTTTATTTATTTATACTTTAAAAAAAATCACCAATCTGAACAAGCTAGTTCATTAAGTCCTGATTGTTTTCACTTATAATGGAGGGTGATATTTAGAAAGCTCATATGCTCAGAATCATCACAGAAAAGACAATGTCTTGTTTATGAGAATGGAGACTGTTTTATTGTGATCTTTTCATTGGAATGCACATGTTGCTGTAAATATTTGTCAACAATTGATCCATATTTAACTGTGAAAGATGTTGGAATGTATTTATTGTATTAGATCAGTTGGAAAGATTGATATCTCATGATTTGGATGTACATAAAAGGTCAAGTTCTTGTAATGATATCAGTTTAGTGTACATTTTATTGAAAATAACTTGTACCTATTCTTATACACTGGTCTTTGAACAAAACTTTTTGAACAAATAAGCATGAAAATGTCAAAAGATCAACTTGTATGTACTTAACATTTTGTGTAAAAAAAGAACATATGATATATATGGATCTAACTGTGTACAAAAAAAGTTCAGGTAAAATATATGCCATGATTTACAGTAAGTAGCCCTTCTGACAACTCTCTGCAAGAAAGGTAAAATTTTAGGACCCTATCTTTGGGTCCTGAAATGGGATCATTAAGGTCAAATATACAAAAATATAATTTACAGGGTTTTTTTCATTTTTGAAACCCAGATTGTATACATGCAGTCAAAGCAGGAGGACATAGACCTGTAATGTCAATCTGATGGATTTTCATTTACAAGCCCTGGTGCATAGTTGAAATAGGGAAATGGGTTTGGGTCTTTTGCCATGGTAAGCCATATAATTACCATACAAAACATAATCTGTACACTGTGGACACTAGAAATTTTATTTGGTAAATTTAGTTTGGTCTTAGCCTCATTATTATAATAAACAATATCCCTATCACATTTCTAAACTACAAGTATTAACTCCCAATATGATTGTTCTAAGCAAAGCATACAAGTTGATAGGATTCATGGTACTAATTATATGCAAGAATGAAAATCAGTCTAGAAATGAGTGAAGATAAAGTAGAGTATATATGGGTTTGGCTGGACAAAATTGGTTTATGATGAAAACTAAAAAATGTTTAAACAATATATGAGAGCTTATCCCATTTGTAACTGAGAAAATAAAGACAATATTTTAATGATGGAATTTCTGTCCTTTTACAGACTTAACTTTGGAAAACTCGTTACTAAAAGTAGCACCTGATTATTTAGGAGGGGGTGAAACATTTGCTGGAGAGTGTACCCACTTTAATTACTAATTGTACATCATGCTTTGTAGAAAGTGTATGACATTTACTGGAATGTGTACCCATTTAATTCAATAATTGTACAGCATTCCTGATAGAAAGCATGGCACATTTGCTTGAGAGTATACCTACTTAAATCACTAATTGTAAATCTTGTTTTTAGTAAGTGTGAGACATTTACTGGAGAGTTTACCCATTTAATTCTATAATAATACATTATGCATGGTAGAAAGTATGAGACATTTGCTGGAGAGTGTACCCATTTAATTCTATAATTGTACATCATGCATGGTAGAAAGTGTGAGATATGTAGTTGCTGGAGATTGTACCCACCAGTTGCATTGTGATGTAAATTTGACAGTAGTGTGGCAGACAAATACAATTTGTAATAAAATAGCTATAACTCTTAAATGCTGATCAGACTCCAGTTTTTACAGACCAGTGTCTCATTGCGATACAAATGAATGCCTGGTTTCATGAAAATATCACAAGGGTTCAGGAGATATTAAGTGTGACAGAACAACAAGCTAACTCAATCATAGAAGAAAGAGAATAAGACAATTTTATTATTTCCAAATAAGGGCTTTCAGCATGAAAATAAAGTGATAAACAAAGTAGATATGTAAACAATTTGATTTTAAATGGGTAAATGTGTGTGTGTGATCTGTAGATATGCAATGTTGGAATTCTTCTTGTTAATAGATCTGAGAGAAGAGGTGAATTCTTTGTTTTTGAATGTCAAAGGATTCTATTATACTTCATGAGATTAGAGAAAAATATAAATAACAGAAAGCATAGCCAGATTTCTTGGTCATCTGCTTGTGCAGGTTTTAGAGTATATATCAAATAGGTGAATAAATTTAGTCCTACTTAAGTCCGATGTTTCCCTTTCAAGTTCAACAGGATATAAGGACAAATGGGCTTATGTTATGACCCTGAATCTATCATACATCATTCATATGTTGCATATCTACCCATCAACAATTCTTACCAATATGGAATCCATATTTGTCAACCAATTTCAGTAACATCTAAAATCTGTGTTTATAACTTAAAACAATTGAATGTGTTTGATTATAGGATCCATGCATAATTAATCATGTGATATTACAGCTGATTGACTAACCTTATTACCACTCTGAAGGTCATATTGCGGATCTAATTCTGATCTAATTTGGAATACAGGTTTATATCATCAAGTGCCTCAACAGGTTTATTAAAGAGTGAGATCCACACATATTAACAGATAATCGTACATGAGATTCACTCAGCTTGCTGCTAATCAGGAGGCAGTTTTTCTAATTTTATATATATATATATATATATATATATATATATATATATATATATATATATATATATATATATATATATATATATATACACAAATACACACACACTTATGAGGTGTTCTTGCATATGAATAGATAGCTTGTTACCTATCTGAATGCCAGCATTTAATTGGCTGAGCTTGTTACCCATCTGAAAGCCATATTTATGATCAGATTTTCTATCAAACTTGAAAAATAAGCTTATATCATAAAGATTTCAAAGGGATCAATCATGATTGAGATCCACACATATAAATGAGTTGATCTTGCATCTAATTGGCTAAGTTTGCTACCGCTCTGGAGGCAATATTTCTGATCCAGTGTTAATAAAACTTGGAATATGTGTGATCTTGTACAAGTTTAGTAATGACTGAGACACACACATGTTAATGAGTTGATCTTGCATTTGATTGGCTGAGATTGTTATTGTTCTGAAAGACATATTTCTGATCCTAATGTGAGCAAACTTAAAAATGTTGGCTTGTATAATCAAGATATTGGGTGGCTTTGATAATAAGTTTGATCCATACATGTTAATGATGTAATCTTTGTTCTGATTGACTGAGTTTCTTGCCACTAGGAGGCCATAGACAAGTATTCATCAAATGTAGTATATATACTTCTATGATCAAGATATTAAGCTGTTTCAGTGATGAATAAGATTGGTGTATATTAATGATTGGCTGTTTCAGTGATAAATAAGATTGGTGTATATTAAGGATTGGCTGTTTCAGTGATGAATAAGATTGGTGTATATTAATGATTGGCTGTTTCAGTGATGAATAAGATTGGTGTATATTAAGGATTGGCTGGGCTTACATCCATTCTTGAAGCTACATTTGTGATCTGTTTGGTTTACTCCTATGATTTGGATATGTGAGAAAGCTTGCCAGTAGCTTCTCGTGGGTCAGTGGTTACTTCTTCCACCATTAGTACTTGCTGCCATGTATAGCCTATCATGTGCTGAAAATGGCATTAAGCCTCACAACAACAACAACAACAACAACTCTCCTTAAGATCTTGGATGATTTTCATTATGAGCAAGAAACTTCATGTTTAAATTTTTTTATCAGGATATAGTTTTAAAAAAGAGTAAATAAGCATCCTATAAATGAGAGATTATTTACATTGTTTATGTTCTTTTACAATTATATTAGCCAATTTAATGAAATAATCAACTGTTAAGTAATGTGAGCCAGTTGAGCAATATTAGACTCACTTGTTTTTATTGTAATAACCCACTGTAATATACACTAAGAAATTACCAATACTTTTTTTATTCATACTTTTAAGAGTATAATAATGAATTTTTATTCGAGATCAATTTCAGTCTGACATTTTTGAAGGCACTGATGATTCATTGTATATTACACTTGCTCTAAAACTGCCATATCTTGGATGTTTTCTCCTCAATGCCAACTTTTCTGACTAATTACGTGTGTTTGTCATCAAACGCTTTCGAACAACCATACCACTTAAATGATTGTGACATTCCATTTTTTCATTATGTTTGATATGAGCAATAACAGCTTTCAAATATAAGTTGTATTTTTTTTCAAAAGGTCTGAATTTTCTTTGTATTGAATGTGGTGGCTTAGTATAGTTATAGTGACTATTTACAGTTTGATTGCTTGATGAACTGTTGGATCTAGCCTCAAGTGATTTTGAAAAGTCATGGGTGGGCTGCTCATTTAAAAAAACAAAGTATGGCCACATTAATTTAACACAAAATATATGCAAAGTCCATTAAAAAGGCTAAATATAATCCATAAATAAAAAATGCTAAACATCTTTGGGTTCAAAGTTGACTTTCTTCAAAACAAGAAGCATGCACTGAACTTTTTATTTAAATTGTAAAAACAATTTAACTTTACTTAATACATGACATTATTTGCATAATTTTTATCATCAGTATCATTTATTCATTTGTTATTAACAGGAAATGTACAGAAAAAAAAATACATAAAATTAAAGAAAATTCATTAAACAAGGAGAAGTCCTCACATTTGCCAATAATGCGGCTAATACTCTATCTGTTGAAAAATCAGAATTGTATAGAAAGAGTTTGAGGCCTAAAAATGCTTTATTCACACATGCAAATTTAATTTGTTTATATACACAAGTAAATGGCTTTCCATTAAGCTTGGGCTTGTTATACGAGTAATATGGTATATTTTTAGTGCTACTTGTACTATAATGTTATGAGTCATCATTATGTTGTCCAACACAATGAGCTTTTTAGATGGAGTCTTTTATTATAATTTATCAAGTTAATTATATCCTAAAGCTTGATTTAACTTTTTTTTTCATTTATTACATGAATAAATTTTATACCCCTGCCTCTGTAGCAGGGTCCTCATACTGGTCCAATCATACCATCATTGATCAATCTCTCCATTCCTCTATAAGCCACACATTTTTATGAATACATTGTTCTCATTTTTTTATGGATTGTATGTAATCCTTGTCAGATCTTTGTTCTCCAAATTTTTTTGTAGGAGTTACTGTCCTTTGTTTATACTTGAAAAGTGAGATGCAGTAAATGACAGAAATTTGCAATTGCAACTACTTTCACAATTTTAATTGATTGCTTTAAAACAGTGCATAATTTGGTCAGATGATGTCTAATGACCAATCATTATACTAACGGTTTTCATCAGAGTTGTGCACTTGATTGACTGTAAAAATGTCTCCCTCGTGTGTGCAGGGGTGGGATGCAAAGAGGCAGGGGTGTATTTATGTGAACCAAATTACACAAGGCTTTCTATTTTCAATACATGTAACAAAGTATCTGATGCATTATTATAGTTTTTCATAAGATTATTGATAGTAGACAGACGGATTAAAAAGATTTGTAAATATTTTAAGACTTAAAATTTTATTCTTTTTATGGAAGATTTGTATTTATATTTTCAACATTAAGTAGTCTGCTATTTTAACACCAAAATATACAAACATTTATTTTATGAAATGTCAAAAATAAAGTTTTCATTGTTGCCACTCTCATTGATTACTATTGCGCAAACATTCACTTTTTATAAAACTATTTTTCTACTTTTTTCTAGTCCTTTTTAAACAGATTTCTTGAAATAGACTTCTAAATTATTCTTGTCTATATTCTTTTTGTATATCTTGAAAGGACTTTCTATCTACAGTACCCTTTACACATTTCAGAATGAATATCTGGAGGCTTTAACCACTGCCTACTTACGTAATGGAGTCCTTTATGATGAATCAGGTATGTGACATAAAGTCCAATATAATCCATTACTTTCCCAGGTATACATATAACATGAGAGTGCTTAAGTCCTCTAAACTCACCTGATATAAAACAATTTAAATCCCTAGTCAGTTAGCATTGAATAGTCATCATCACGTTTTTGTGTTTTTCCACACCAAAGTAATATTTTAAATTATTACACCACTTTAAAATTGAAATATGGAAGCAAATGTTTTGGAATTAGGAGTTAATAAGATTTTAAAATACATTTTATTAACATTATAATAAATAAAAATCAACATTCTTAAAATTCTTGAAATGTTTGTGAATATTGTTTATTTTTATATCAACATTGTAATTTAAGAAATGGAATTGGATTCTGTAATCCAGTTATTTATACTTTTATATTTTATAGTATCTTCTATAAATTTTGCCCTTCGTTGAAGATATTTCTGCTGAAATTGGACAGTGCTATTTAGATGTTTCAAATTCCAAACTTTTTTGTAATAAAATATTATTGTTAATAGAATGCTACTAAAGGTGTTGGGTTAATTTATTATAAAGTGAATAATGAGTTTAATGGGTTTATTTTAATTTATTACCCAGAAGTAAAGTATTTCAATAATAAACTCCTACATGATTCCTGTACCTTGCGTTTTTGTCTTGTCTCAGTAACTGTGCTTTCTCTGTGCTTGTAAGCTTCAGGCATTGTTCTTGCAATTCATGTGCCCTCTCTTAACAAAGTTGCCTTGATATCTACATTCATTTGTCAAAGAATTTTTTTTTTGTTGCAGTGAATAATTCATGTTTAAATTCATGTTATAGTAAAGCTGTACAGCAGTTTCAATGTGCCGTTTCCTTGCTTTTGTATTGTGACGATGGCCATCACATTCAAACTGAGCTCTCTCAGAGAGTCCCAGATTCCATGAGGTTCAATTTCTGATCCTGGAATCTGTTGTCAGAATTGGTTATATATTTTATAAATACTGGACTCACAGGACTCACATTTTTGAGGAATTTGGCTTGATTTTGTAAATTCTAAAGAGAGCTATATTTGCTTTTTCAGTCTGTTTGTGATTTGTTAACAAATTTAATTGAAAGATTTTTAATATGAAGGATTTTTCATAACTTGATTATTGATTTTTTAATCTTAAGTCTTAATTTCAAATATGAAATGTGATAAAAGAGACAATTGCATGACTAATGTATGTTTGATGGACTAATTTCTTTAAAAACATTTTTTATAAATTTCAGTTTTCAACATTAATTCGGCTCTTTACTTTTTTTGTTTCTAACATCAGTGTTTTCTCACATGATCAGCATTACATTTGTACTCAAGTGATAGTTCTTATTAGAGTTACACATGTTGCAAGATTTTTACTCCAACAGCACTCCTTTATTAATACTTCATTTTAGTTTTTGTTTGGTTAATTTTGCTGTTGGATGAAAAATCAGCTCATTCTGTCAGTACTATGCAGTGTATTTTTTTGTGGGCAATGTAACCTCTTTCCTATCAGAATAGGGCAAATTTGGGACCAATAGATATTAGTGAATTAGAGTGATCAGAATTTAAAATATTTAAACTAATGCTTAAAACAGTTACTTTACTTAACCTAAGTGCCAGATGATATAAAAACAAATGTAGTACTCATTAACTTTATGAAAATATTCAAAAAATTTATTACTTTGATTTTATGACTTTGATTCTAGAAAAAATACAGTAACCTCAAATATATAAGTAAAGGATGAAGTACCATATATACCTGCTTATTATATGAGTGCAACTGCAAACTTCACAGACTCAGATATGCTATCACTTTATGTGCTGGCACATCTGGGTCTTGTGTAGTTTGTTAGGAGTAATAACTCAAACCACAGAGACTGATTTGTTGGTGTAGTTTGTTACAGCAGACCTGGATCTGTTTTGTTTGCTTGTTGACTAGACTTGTAAGAGATTATATATGGTAGTCAATAAACTAGCAAGCATCATTTAAACCTCAGACGGGTCATGATTACTCTTAATGAGGCTTCAAATGCATCAAATTTCACTTCTAGTGGCCAAGTGGTTTAAAGCGATGTCCAATATGGATCACTGCCATCTCACCTCTGTCTGCGTGGGTTTGAGTCTAGGATTCAGCAAATGTGGATATGTGAAAAAGCTTGCTATTAGCTTCTCATGTGTGGGTGGTTCTTTCCGGTGATTTCCCGGTTTCTTCCTCCACCATTAATACTGGCCACCATATATAGCCTAGTGTGCTGAAAAATAGACACAAAAGTTGAAGCCATTTTACATTGCTCTTTGAACAGAAAATAGACACTTGAGTTGAAACCATTTTACATTGCTTTAGGAACAGAAAATAGACACAAGAGTTGAAACCATTTTACATTGCTATTGGACCAAGAAATAGACATGAGAAGTGAAACCATTTTACATTGCTATTTGAAGAGAAAATAACCAAGAGAGTTGAAGCCACTTTACATTGCTATTGGAACAGGAAATGTACATGAGAGTTGAAATCATTTTATATTGTTATTGGAACAGAAAATAAACATCAGAATTGAAACCATTTTACATTGCTATTTAAACAGAAAATAGACACAAGAGTTGATACCATTTTACATTGCTTTAGGAACAGAAAATAGACACAAGAGTCGATATTGTACTCAGAATATGAAAACATTCGTATAGACAAATGTGGAAGATGTCAACTCAAGAAAAGGCAGTATCTTTCACTTTGTCTGTTTAATTAAGTGAAATGACAAATACAAGGTAATGATTTCATCTGGATTGCTGGTTAACCCTGCAGTGAAACTGCTTTTTTTGGACAATTATTCTAATAACCTTTTTTATTTCTAATAAATATTCTGTATAAAAACAATGCCTTTCCACAATGAACAAAATTGTATGTGTCCTTTAAGTGTCCATTATGTATGGGTGTCACTGTAATGGGGGTTTAAACTGCTAATTCCAATATGGCCCAAAATAATCAGTTGATTGGATTGATTAATCATTGTTAAAACAAACATCATGCATTCTCTCTCATCCTAGATGTATTAATTCCAATATCTACAGAAACAAATTAACTCAATTTGGCCATATTTTTACAGGTGGAAAATTTCAAGGGAAAGGTACTAATTTTATTTTATATCCTTCCTGCACTCACCTGTTACCCATGTTATCTGTTCCATATATACAGATGCATGGAATGACTTCTTTTTTAGACTACTGCACTTGGGCTGGAAATGACATTAGTCAGAATTTTTACCACCAGACTAATCTGAGCTTATAGGTAATAATATGTTATAATAATACATTAGGTATATAACACTAATTTTTAGAAATGGAATTTTCTTCTCTAATGAAGTGGACACAAGCTTAGTTGTAGATGTCATAAGCTTATGTAATTATTAGTGGTCAAATGATATTTCAATATATTAGCAGGAATCAGTACACCAGCATTTTGCAAATAGTGATTCTTCTGTATTGGTACTTTTGCACTAGCTGTCTTTTAGTTAGACTGGTTGTGGAGCTATCTAAGTTTACTTGAAATAATAGCTGGTATTTAAAAATTACATATTACCAGTCAAACTTATGATTTAGCCCTGGCTGATGGTCAGTTGCTGTCAAATATGCCTGAGCAGCCTCTTATACTCAATAAGTAGACAATCAGCAATGTTTCAACTTGTTCAGACTTTAAAAAACAAGAAGGATGGTGAAATTGATAATTTTTTACAGTATCTTGCAAATGCTTCAGTAGCATGAGATATTCTGGAGAAATACTAGAAATTTCACCATGCACATGCATCAGCATCATCCATCTGTGAAAGTTGATCATTACTTTTATTAAAGCTGCAAACTTGGATCCCTTACCTGGATAAAATCAATCCATTTTAATTTTTGTTTTTGCTGTATGCAGTGTATGATGTGGTCTGGTAGCTGCAACTTGCAGCTTTTAATGGATTACAATGAAAACTGGTAGACCTTATGTTAATTGCAATCACTATGTATCAACAATTTTTACAAGAGTTATTGCTCCTTTCAACTTATGGCTGGATGAATCCTATGAAACAGTCTTGTGACTAGAACTTGTCACACTGCTATTAATTAACTGCTATGTACATATCAGGGTCATCTGAAGATGTGCATTTTTACCAATCATTATGCTTCCACAATTGTTGTAATAGTTATTGTTCTTTTTTTACTTTTTGACTTGCAGCAGTTGTTTGCAGTTGAGATTACTGTACTTTGTCATTTCAAGCATGGGTGTTCTAGTAGGATATGGGGTGTGGCAGGATTTAGTTACAAGAGCATACAGTTTACCATTCCTTTAATTAGTCCAGCCCATCCAAGCCATGTTAGCTTTTGGCATGGCGTATCTGTCATACATCTATCTGTTGTCCATTTAACATCATTTGCATTTTCAATTTGTCCGAAATTTCCATGCTAATTTTAATCAAACTGGTAAGAATGTTTCATTGGACACACTTTTGCAAAGGTATGTCTAGAATGGCTAACAATGGCAATGGGTGTCTTCGTAGCAACCAAGTGTAAAAACAGAGTTACAACTTCTTCTCCTGATTGGTCAATTCAAACACATCATTTGATGCACAGATTAAATTGTGTATGTATCATCTCACAATTCATACAGCTCCAAATATATTACTGCATTTTCAGGCATAAGCTCAGAATAGTCTGGTGTTGTTGACAAGATGTGTTAATATCATTATCAGTATTCTGTGAAACAGATGCTTTCTGTAAACAAGAAAAGTATTTGCATTTTTTTGGCACATTTTTTGAGAGAATATCAATTTATAAATTTCTTGGTAAATGCTTTGTGGTGGTTTGAAATTCTTTAGCACAGCTGCAGAGAATCAATGACTTTTTTCTCTATTTTTTTTTTGTTTTTTGTTTACTATTCATTGATTGGCTGATAAAGCACTGACATATTTTTCAGAAATGTCAGTTATCTTATGGTTCTGTGCAATGTACTTATTTTCACATAATTATTTTTTTTAATAATGAAACTTGTTTAGACTTCATTCACTTGAGGTACTCTCTTATATTACCATCAACAAGTAAGATTCCTGAAAGTACAGATTATTCTAGAGATCCATATACCATGATAAACCCATATTCAGTAATAGGAATTTCCTCAACTTCGGCAAAATTTTTATAAGTTTTTAGTTAAGAATGCTTGGTTTACTGGTGAGATGCCAACCCACTGCACCACACCCTTTTCAGAAAGTTTGCTTGACTGTATGTATGCATAAGTACTGAAACATTTTATTTTTCTTTGTTTGGCATAAAGTCAGGAAGACTTATTTCTCTGAGACATTTGTTAAAGTCATCATGCAGGTTACATTAGAGTTTAGTCTTGACTATTTGAGCTATAGGTGTCATTTTAAAGAATTTGATTACACATTCCTTTAAATGATGATTATTCAGTATTCCTTACAAGATCGTTATATAAACATAATGGGAAATGCATCCAACAAAATCGGTGATCCATATTTGTAGCTGAGGCCAACCAGAGTTGTAATCTGGATTGAATATCATGCATTAAGATGTCATGATGAAAGTTCAGTGTACTGGAGATCTTATTTTACAGAGAGGCTATTTGCTTGAAATATGTAAACTATGGAATCTGATATGTTTAATCAGGTGAATGAGAATACAGTTTTTCACCAACAAGATGACATCTATTTGTTATTCACTCAGAGCATGCAAAATTTTGATTATTTTATGCTCAAATGTATTTGCTAACAGTATGTATAACAGACTGAAGTAGCCAATTTCTTCCCTATCCCATGTGATTATGTCACTGGTTAAACCTTTATTTTCTGCTGTGCATATTCATGCAGGAAATACCAGTAGTAGTATGATTCTCCTTCCCAATTCAAGATAAAACAGCACATAAAGAAAAGAAGTATATGCAGATTGTGCAATTAGAACTCGGGTTTTCTGCATGCCTGGTGGCCATATTTACCACTAGACCATGCACAAAAACATCCAAAAATGGGTCCGATTTCTTGGTGATAATGTTACTAATGACTATTGATGGGATAATGAATAAATATTCCTGGTGTTCCACACTTTTTATTTTAGATAGTCCAGTAATTCACAGCCTAGCACAAAAAAATAACCTATATTCACTCTGCCAGTGTGTTTGTTGCAAACTATGAAACTTATTCGTATGTAAATAGTTCAATCTCCTTCATTTAATATGAAGAAAGAGAGGGAGGGAGAGGGAGAGAGACTAGTTCTTAGGTATTTTGCTACTTGTTACAAGTTTTGACAGGACCTACTTTGAAAAATTCACTTGTAAAGATTACATGTTGAAGAGAAGTCAGGATCTTCTTTTATATAGATGATAATCTCAGGTGAATGATTTATAAACATAAAATACTGGAGAATATTTAGAACAGAAAATACAATAGAACCTGTCTTGAAAGACCACTTGAAGGACTACTTCTGCCAAAAAAAATTGGTCTTTTGAGACAGGTGGTCTTTCATGAAAGTTCATAACAATATATAGTTGATAAATCTGTGCACATAAAACCTAGTCTCTTAAGAGAGATGGTCTCATAACAGTGGTCTCTCAAGACAGGTTTTACTGTAGTAATGGCTGGGATTAGTGTAACGTTTTATTTAAGTTGATGTTTTAGGTTCTCAGGTGTCAGTACTTTGAATGCACCAGTTTCTTCTGTAATTGTAAAACTATTTTCCAAAAAGTAGATGTTTGAAAACCAATGGATTCTCAAAAAAATACCTAATGTACAGATTTAATATGTAATTCTGATGTTTGGAACAGATTATTTTAATTATGTATTATTTTGTGGATAAACAAAGATGAGATAATAAATAGATAGGACAAGTCAGAAATTGTAGTCCTATCAGTCCTTTTTTTTTTTTTTTTGTTTTTTTGCAGCACAAAATGAGTGCAAAATGTACATAACAGCTTAGATTGGTGCATATTTTAAAGACAAAATCATGCAAAGATGGTTGGTTCCATGCCAGTGACAATAGATATTGTTGGATATTGAAGAGAAGTGGTAGTGCCAAGTATGGTGATTTTTATGTATGAGCAATACATAATTGGATATCGTTTAAAATTATTTTTAAAATTAAAATATCTTTGGTAGAATTGTTTGGAACCTAAGATTGTTTAATTTGACCCTCATTTTTTTTTTTACCAAGGTTTGTATTTTACTCTATCTGACCCCTAGTTTTGACACCAAGCATAATTTTTACACTGAATCTTGCACTCTGATGGGAAACTATTAATTAAGTTAAAATGCCTTTGCTAATATGTCTGTCCTTCAGAATACATATTAATTAGACATGCAAGTAATGAAAAACAAAACATGAAACTTCAATTCAGTTGATCTATCCATGTTAGTGTCTTCTAGTTACATCTACAATTGTCATTGGACTGGTTTTGGCTAGTTTAACTTATGCCCCTTTTTTACATCAGCTGTACCCAAAATACCAGAATTGATATGCCACAGAAGTTTATGGTTTTGTCATGTGTAAAATCACCTTTATGTAGGTATTTATTACCTATCAATTTTATGTACCTACTTGATTACTAATTGATCATGAAAGAATAATGATAATACACAGTTAGCTCTCTACAACAGTTTGCCAGAGCAATCAGAAAAGATGAAAGTCTTTGGTTTTGTCTTAATACTCAAGCTCTTCCTTCATGCTCAGGCACACATTTGCATAGAGCAAAACCTTTATTATCCCTTTTTCAGTGAATTTAAAATGCCAAACCTTTGCATGATTTCTGTCCCCATCTTTTGTGTTTTTACTGGTAATGGCTTGTTGCAACAGTAATGTATAGCAGCCAGTTTGGCTGCATGAGCATCTGCATTGTGCATGTGGTGTTGCATGTCTCTTGTCTTGTCATTGCATGTGGCTATCCATTCTCTCCTACTTCAGATCCCCCACATTTCCGTTATTCAGGAGCCAACAACAAAATGTCACCCACTTCCTTCCTGCCGTCGTTTAATCTGGACGGTCTGTGTCCACACCATGAACAAGCATTTGCCGCACAGCTGATGGCACATCAGCTTCAGAACATGACTGGAGGTAATGAGGATAGAAAACAAATCATGTACAGAAGTGTTTTTTGAAATCTGACTGAACTGATCTGCTATTTGTACAAATCTAGCAAGATATCTTCAACTTTTTCAGTGCCAGAGCCACTCTTGGATTAGCTGAGAAAAGAATTGAAAATAAATTAATTGAACTTCAATTTATTTTTTTATCATGTATATATATATATATATATATATATATATATATATATATATATATATATATATATATATATATATATATATATATATATATATTTCACAATGTAGGAAACAAATTATTTGTACTAAGTAAGTAATTCCAATTTTTTTTAAACCTATCTAACAGTTGAGCCAGTTCAACGATTCAGATGTTGATGATCTATGTCAGATTTACAGGACTTTGTACACTTTTTATTAATTATTTTTACAGGTGTACATGTAACTGCAGGTAAAAAAAGTAACCTTTGCAAAATGTTCACAAAAATTGTTTTGTTTTTGTTGGTTTTAATGGCATTTTAAAAGATTAGTTTTCTATACCAAATATTAGAGACCAAAATATAATTTTCCTTTTGAGGTATTGATGGTATATAAAAAAGAATTGGAAACAATACACGGTTAGCAATTTTCTTTTTTTAACAATATACAGTTGACAACTTGAGAAGTCTTGACCCTTTTGTTATCATACTATGTTATTGTTGTTGAGTAAGAAATGTCACTTCAGAATTGGAAAAATTACTTAGAATTGATGGCTGTTGTGTGTTGTTCACTCAGAACATGTATGAGCAAGATTTAGCCCCAGGTTTTATGACAGAGATGCTTGGTTCCATATTTTTAAACCAAGCAAGGAAGAAATTCATGCTCAAAGTTTGGACTGTTTGGTATGATCACTATATTTGAATTGGGGATTTTGAGTTTGAGCATCATTCTTAAAAAGTTTTGAAAATATAGGGTCCATCAAAATATTCTTGACATTTTTTAGCACAATGCTTACTTATGTTCAAACTGAAAAGCATAAAAAATGAGATTGGATTCTTATAGTGCACCTGGATTATGGAAAGTTTACTTTGCTAGAAGAGGGAATGCTGAAAATTGCATAATTTTGACATGTTATTATTAAAGTTTCAGAAATGTCAAAACATTTGGACTTTGAACCTGAGCTTGAGATTTTTGCTCAATATTTTTCCATAATACAGTCCAGATAATGAAAACTTTTGTATCCTAAAAACAAATCATAATTATTACTATAAAGTAAATTCATCCATGTAAAATGGTGAATAAAGTGTCATTGTATGTTATTTTTCTTTAGAGAATGCCTTCATGATTTGAAAAAGACAAATGTATATCTTCAACAACTATTAGTTAAAAAGGGGAATTTTCATTACAAACTGGCACTAAAAAAGTTATAAATGATTGAAAAACAAAGTACAGAATTTCTTCCACACTGAGCTTACATACGCACAACACAAACACACATATGCATACTCTAGAAACAGTTATTTATGTTAGTTTTAGCTCACCTGGCAATAATGACAGTGAGCTTTTGGCATGGCCCTCTATTCACCATCTGACTTACATCCATCACCAATTATTATGTTTCACTTTTTCTCAAAAAATATACACAAATCATTTTCAAGCAAGCTTGACAGACAGCATCCAGGCATAAAGACCTTTTAGGGTTTTACAAATGATGCTGATCCACCATCAAATATGGCTGCCATTACTTAAAATAAAAACACTTAAATAACTTATCAGAAATGCTCAACAGAAATGCTCAATAGATGTTGACCAGTCTTTGCCAGAAAGCATCCCTGAATAGATGGCATTATTTAGAAGTTATGTGACTCTGTCATCTGATATTGAAGCTGAAAGATAAATAATAGCCAGCTTTCACAGATGGATTAAATCAACACATGTTTGTGGGAAGATTATAAGTTGTTTCTCCACATTATCACCTCATATGGAAACAGCTGTAACATGCTGCTAATGATTTATTAATTTGAGCATATTGTGTTAATAATTAAAATGAATCCATACAGCATTCTTTGCTTTCTTATTGAGCACTAGATCGGGTTTTGGCTTATTGAACAGGGTTTGACCACCAGCCATTGCTAAACCATGTGCTTGACTGGTTATGGTGTTCTTTTAGAACTCTAGATGATATTTTCAGTAAATACAAATACTATTGCTATAATTCTAACAAATAGACAGTTCTGGTTAGGATACTGATATGAAAGAAGGTTGTATAAATATTAATTGCAATTACAGTACTTTACTGATATGTACCAGTATATTGTTAAACCCTAGTGAGAACAAGTGTAAAAGAAAACTTAAAGAAATATTTTTTTAAAATTTTAACAAAGCAATCTGGCTTAAGGGTTTTAGAAATTTATTCAAAAGAATGTCTTCAAATATGCCAACCATTGCTAAATATAGTACATCCTTTAAACTATAAAAGTCCACTCCACAGACTTTGACCAAATTTTACAGCATCCAGACATGAAGGGCTTTTTAGTTTATACAAATGATGCTGATCTACTGTTAATATAGCTGCTTTTTGTAAAGAGAGAAAAACATTTAATAACTTCTTCCTGTCTCAAAAACTGCTCCGCAGAATTTGGCTGAATTTTTCATTAATTAAAGATCTAAGCTTGAAGAGCTTTCAAGCATACAGAGATGCTGATCTACTGTCAGTTATTCCAACCATTACTGAAACAGAAATGCTTAACAAAATTGGACCAACTTTGACACATCCTAACAAGATTTCATTCAATATTGACCATGATGCAGATGTCCCATCAGATATGGCTGAAGATATCAGAAAGAGAAAAACTTTCAAACAGTTGTTTTCATAACATTTGTAATCAACAGTAGTGGAAGAAATTTCAGTACATATGGTAGTTGTGAAACAGATTTATAAAAATTATCAAACCAGCATTTATGGGTAATTGTTAGGTTATTACTGGTTAGCTTGGAGATTGATAAAAATGCTCATGCTTTCAATTTTTAGAAGTGAACTGATTCTATCCATCTTCCTAGTTGCCAAAACAATTGAGATAAAAGAACAAAAATGTCCTGGTTTGAAAGAAAATCATATGCCTTGCCCAAAGACTATTATGTGACAGGTCTCTAAGGAGTTGTAGTGGCTAAGTAGTTTGCTTGACAGAGAAGGATGCATACTGGAATCTTGCCCTGACCAGGTCAGGTTGGTCATGTGGTATGTCACTGAGTAAATACTTTAATCTTCTTGCCTCTGCAAAGTAAAACCTTTCATATGTTGATTGCCACCAAACACCATCCAACCATGACCCAACATTGTATGCTAACTGATGTGTCATTGAACATCAACCATCACCCAACATTGTATGCTAACTGAAATTTCACTTGACACCAACCAACCATGAGTTAACATTATATGCTAACTGATGTGCCATTGAACATCAACCATCACCCAACATTGTATGCTAACTGAAATGCCACTTGACACCAATCATCCATCACCCAACATTGTATGCTAACTGAAGTGCCACTTGACACCAACCATCCATCACCCAACATTATATGCTAACTGATGTGCCATTGAACATCAACCATCACCCAACATTGTATGCTAACTGAAGTGCCACTTGACACCAACCATCCATCACCCAACATTATATGCTAACTGATGTGCCATTGAACATCAACCATCACCCAACATTGTATGCTAACTGAAGTGCCACTTGACACCAATCATCCATCACCCAACATTATATGCTAACTGATGTGCCATTGAACATCAACCATCACCCAACATTGTATGCTAACTGACGTGCCATTGAATATGAATACATGATGACCAAATATTATATGCTAATGATGTGTCATTACCCAACATTACATACTAACTGATGTGCCATTGAACATCAACCATCACCCAACATTGTATGCTAACTGAAGTGCCACTTGACACCAATCATCCATCACTACATTACATGCTAACTGATGTGCCATTGAACATGAATACATGATGACCAAATATTATATGCTAATGATGTGTCATCACCCAATATTACATGCTAACTGATGTGCCATTGAACATCAACCATCACCCAACATTGTATGCTAACTGATATGCCATTGAACACCAACCAACCATCACCCAACATTGTATGCAAACTGAAGTGCCACTTGACACCAATCATCCATCACCCAACATTATATGCTAACTGATGAGCCATTGAACATGAATACATGATGACCAAATATATGCTAATGATGTGTCATCACCCAATATTACATGCTAACTGATGAGCCATTGAACATGAATACATGATGACCAAATATTATATGCTGATGATAAGTCATCACCCAACATTACATGCTAACTGATATGCCATTGAACATCTACCATCACCCAACTTTATGTTAACTGATGTGCCATTGAACACCAACCAACCATTACCAACCAACCATTAGCAAACTTTATGTTAACTGATGTGCCGTTGAACATGAACTAACCATCACCATCATTACTTGCTAACCAGTATACCATAGTAACCTTTTGTAATTGTGTGACCTATACATGTAAGCACCCACTAAGCTTGTGGCAAGTATTTGCCCCTTACTGTAAATTTATGCATTTCAATGATATCAGTCTAAGTAATGATGTGACAAAGATGACATTTTGTGGAGTGGGGAACCATTCTTGTTGTTTCCATGGAAATGTTGTTTGTTGGATCTTGGGTGTGAAAATCTGGTATCCAGTGAAAGCAAAGATTCAGCCAGGCTGCATGTGAAATAAAACCCAATCGATATATTGATATTGAGTCTGTACATAAAAGATGTTAGAAAAAGACCTAATTATGACATTTAAAAACTCAAGCTCACATGTGGAAGGTTGCATTTGGATCGTTTATTTTGTTGCAAGATTTTTTTATTTTGTTCTTTCAGAAAGGTTTTTGTGTTTTATCAAGTTATTTCTATTTCAGAAAACTTTGCTTTGAATTTATTCTGAAATTAACTTGACTTACTTCAGGAAAATTTAATTTTTTTACTAGTAGAAATGAAAATGGTTGTTATTAGATTTGAAATCAAACAAAAAATAATTAGTTCAAAAGTATGTTTCTTCTTGACTTAAACATTTGATATTTGTGTGTAGCATTCTCTACTTTTATATTTAGAATTTTTTGCTTTTATTTAATTTTATTTTGATCTACTATTACCAATATTGAAATTATTAAACCTTTTTGGCTTACTAGGATTTATTCCTCATCAAGCCTATGGTGTACTGTGTACTTTCTGTTACTATTTCAAATAATGAACATTTTTTTATATTTTTACTTCTATTCTCTTTTCTAATTCAAATTTTGGTTCATTGAGAAACTTGATTTCTCCTAATATTATTCTGTACCATACATATTTGCATATAAGTCATATCAGATTGCAAGCAACATATACTTATATGTGCCATCACTTAATGCACATGCAGATTTGGGTCTAGGAAGTTTTCCTAGGATTTAATAAATAGAACCTGGTCTGTCAGTACATTTATGCAACAGTAGATTTGTATCAGTGTTATTAACTCCTGGATGTGACCAATGAATAAGTACAGTATACATGGTATAAACTTTTTCATCATTGGTATTTGGTATTTACTTTTTTGTCATTCAGTATTTACATATGGCCTATATTTTGCTTCACCAAACCTACTATAAGACTCAGTTTAAGTTAACTGCTGTTTATAGCCATATATAATATATCGTTGCTCGTCCAGCTGCAAACATTACAGACCCTAATCTGCCATTGTATAATGTACCAGCAGATCAAGGTTTACACTGCTCCTTCCACTTGTAATTTAAAGTGAATGTTGTAGGTAGGCTCAGATCCATGCAAGCATTATGTAATAACAAATCTTGGTCTATTAACTTGGCAGTTTGGTATGCAAATATATTTACAGACATGTTCATGCTGCATACTGGCAGCTTTCTTGTAAATACAGCCCACACAAAAAACATGTTTCTCTCAACTGGCCACTTAACTTCATCTTCTTCCCCCTCCAGGTAGTTGTAGGCTATAATATTTATCTAGATTTAAATTTTTTTTAAAAAAATTGAAATATTTTTTAAATATGTCTATATCAGCAGTGAAAATTAATACTATATGTATCCAAATTTATTAAATTCATGTCCAAATACTAGTATATTTCAAGCTTGGATTTTAAGCTAAAAGTTAAAATGTATACATGAAAAATGCTTGGAATTTCTCAGTGTCGTTTTTATTATATTTTTTAATATTCCTTTCGGGTTACTTGTATTCAGCAGTTACCTATCTAAATATTTTTTATTTTAGGTCTTTTGTTATAAATTATTATTGTAAAACACCTCTTTTTAGAATCCACTGGTCTTTAGAGACTTCTTTCTAGAGGTGGTTGATGAAGACAGTTTTAATTGTACTTAATTTTGATGCTATTTTCATCCTGAAATAAATTGATGATTTATATAGTAAAGTCATCGAGGGATTGGTTACAACATGGCATCAAAGGGGAGATGAAAGAACTCCAGCCTTTTCATGAAAAAAATAAGGATGAACTTTTGAATAAAATCCTAGGGTTACCATCAGGTATTAGTGTGAATGAATTTGTTGCACAGGAATTGGGGCACATTGCACAGGGTTGGTTTGAGTTGTCTCCCTTGACCCTGTTGCTATATTTGCAGACTAATAAATTATTGTTCAAATTCAGAGTAATTTATTCTTTAACTTCAAATGAAATTCTGTTGTGTCATTTGAGCAATAACCAGAAAATCAAAGACTCCATCACAGATTACTAGCCAAATTTCTGGATTCACAAGAAGAGACAACAATTCTTAAAGGCATTTTCTTTCTTCAATTAAAAATAAAAAGCAGTAAACTTTATGGCATAGAGAGGACAAAATAAACTTAAATTTTCTTTTAAAGAAATTTTGAAAGGAAATGTGAAATAAAAGCAAAGAAATATTGATATGATAAGTGTGATTATTAGGATTGAAATTTTAAACAGAAAATGCACTTGACTTGCAAGGAGCTGTTAGTTTTAGAAATACATCGCTAAAAATCAGGTAAGGTACACATCTCTCACATTATAACACTGTCCATGGAAGCCATAGATAGTGTCATCTCTTAGTGGGATTGCTTTAAAATATAGTACATGATACATAATTGTACTTGAATTTAATTTAAATGGGATCTATGACCTTGCTGGCTTTATATCTAGAACAGTGTTATAATGAAAAATATTATAATTAGGGAATGTTATATATTTAGTATGAAATTACAATGGTTGATTCTATTTTAATTCAGATTTATGGGGAATCAGATTGCAATGAACTGCACCTTTTATCTGTGCAAGTATGTGAATTACATCATTTCACATATTTGTTTACTTTAATGTTTAATCAATCTGATTCGCCTTTTCTCATGTTTACAATTAAATCAGCCTCTTTGATGTCATACTCAGTATATCTTACCTGATTTGTAGGTTTGCTTATGGCTTGCAATAGATTTTTTTTTAAAAAGCTGTTTGAAAATGAAAAATAAAAAATAGCATTACCAAGACACACCTACCATAGGTGCTTGCCTATAAGTTGAGTCAAACTGCAAACGAAATAGATCTTGGTCTACCATAGCATATTGCCACTGCAAATCAGTGTCTGTCTTGTTTGTTTCACTGATTACATATATGAAACTGCACAGACCCAGATCTGCCAGCACATCATTCAGCAGCAGATCTGGGTCTGTGTAGTTTGCAGTTGGGCTCATCTTTTAAGCGTGTACATGTACATGCAGAATTAGAATTGGCACTAAGCTGTGACTGTCTGCACCTGTGAGTTTGACAATTTTACACAAGCACAAACACACACATGCAAGCACAAAAGTTGCAATGAAAATAGAACATGATGCATGGCTTTGTGTGTTTTCAAACAACTTGAAATGATATGTCCTAAAGTTTATAAAAAAAATTGGAAATTTTCTTGGTATCAGAATCTTTAAATTGTTTTTTAGACGCAACCTTTACAATCTTATACATAAACAAATGTAATTCTTGTGCACTTTGTTCAGGTTCTCCAAATATGCGCAATAGAATTAATTTACATTTGTGAACTATATCATTGACACTTAATTTAATATTATGATCCCATTGTAAGAAGCATAAAGCAAAGGAAGTTAGAAAATATGAATTTTAGGAATTGCTTCCCTGGCTGTACTTATGCATTTAGCACAGTATCTACAAGCCACAATTGTGTGTGCCTTGGTGTTCAGTTAGATACCTTGTTATTTTTAAGGGCCTAGCCTTGAGATGCAGGATGTCTATAAAAGTAATAATTTTTTCCACCTTTCCATCTGTCTACCCATTCACACCTTTTGTAATGAAGAAACTAATGCAATAGTTGCATACAATTGAATGCCATTTTAATGAATTTCCAGTTGTAAATGGATATGCCTTATAAAAAGGTTTCATATTTTCAGATCAGTTGTAACAGAGTTGTTGCCCTTATTCTATTAATTTGGAATTTCCACTATAGTGGATTTATGTAACCTGCACAGCATAAGAATCATTCAACATATTCTTGGTTTTTGTTCATTGTCTAACTGACATGGATATTAGTATTATAAGTTTTTCATCTGTTCCAATTTGGGTAGAATTATAGCCCTTGACAATTAACTTGATATCTTCACAGGGGATATGGCTTGCAACATTGTCTCAAAGATTTATATGTGCCTTTTATGGTTTTTAGTCTAATCTACTCCATTATGAGTTATGGCCCATGTCAATTCACTTTAGGTTTTTAAATTGAATATTGCTTATAATCAGCATAGATGAAAATCCATTCAGCATGTTCTGATGCAGTATAATGCATTTTATTGACCTAGATGAGCCTTTTACAATTTTGTTGCCGCCTTTTTCACATTTTGTTTTGATATGGTGGAAGAGGGGTGGGGTGCCTGCATGACACTGTCACTCTTTCTAATTTTGCATATTTTATGAAACTTTGTTTTTAAAATTAAGTTGCAGAGTTAGATGCAGTAGGTCAGAACATGTGGTGTATGTAGTTTGTGATGCAGTGTTACATCCCTTAGATTTTTGTAATTCATTTTTAAAATAAAAAGTTATTGTTTGGGATTTTTTTCATTAGAATAGTATGTCTCATTCCAGGATTACTATAAAAATAATGTAATATAGGTAGTTTTTGAAAATGTTTTTTCTTTCTTGTTTTGAAGTAATAGCTCATTAGATATCTCAATGCAGACTCGATGATGCTAGATTACTATAATCAGACGCATGGTATGCATGTGTGTTTGGAGACAGATGAATGGTTGACCTTCAGTTACAGACATCACAGAGTTTTTCATTTTTAATGTTACATTTTTTTGTGTGTTCTTATTTTTCACTTACAAGTATAATTCTTCTTCATTACAATGAATGATTAATGTAAGGAAAAAAATATTGATAGGTGAAATGAAGTTTACCATGACTATAGTTTAACAGTTATTATTTGTAATCTTTTAATTGGATGATCATTAACAATTTATCTGATGCACATTTTTAAATCCAATTGATTGTTTTCTCTGTATCATCTTTTCAGTATACATATATACTCTTTTCATTTATTTGGACATATCACATTGCTTTCATGTTGACATATTTTACTTTGGTGTTCAGTTGTAGGCAATTCCTTTGTAAGAGTGTGGAAGGATTTTCTTCAAAGACAAAGATTACATCCAAATCCACGTAAGGATTCTGTAAAGTAGTTTTTCCCAGTAGCCTTTTGTGTACTTTACCTTACCCTGGTGTTTGTATATAATAGAAGCTTTCATTAGCATGGCGTTACAGCTCAGTTTGATTTGCATCTTAAATCGTGATTGCATGCTCGTAGTCAAATGAGTTAAACTTGATACAGTCATATAACTTGACAAGAATGACTCCTCCATAAGACCCTTTTTGTGGGGATTTTTGTACAGCATGTTGAACTAGCAAAATACTATACATATCGAGTATTGTGGTCAGGGGAATTTATTTACATACATAATGCAAGTAGACCAAAATAACATTTCCTCCACTGGATAAGGTCCAAATATTTATTCCAATAAAATGTAAAATGGACAGGTCATTCTTTCTTACCTACCATATATACTCACTAAGTCTTATCCAACTGCAGTTTCAATGCACTCATTAAATTGTTTTAAAAGTATTATACAATGAATAACAGATAATTTTTCAAAACATTTCTCTGGAGTCTTGAAATTTGCTTATATAGAGTTGATACAACAAATTTTTTAAGTTATCTTGGAAATTAATCTTTGAAAATCAATTAAAGGCTTTGCATGACTTTTGTTTTATCTTAAATTTAAGACATTTTACCCTGAATTTGTGCTTGAAGTTATCATTAATCTGTTTGTTTAATCTATTACTACATGCAGACTTTAGCTCTGAGCTTAAACAAATTAAGGCATCAAATGCCAAGTTTCTACTGACAGTGTCTATAAGTCATTTGAATAGGAGCAAAATCAAAAACCATATTTCATTTCTGTAAAATGGATGGGGGTGTCTTTTACTCTGTTATACTGTTTAAACCTTAGAAAAAAAAATTAAAATTAGAGTAAATCTTGTCTTGAAAGACCTCTGCTATGAAAGACCACCTGTCTTTAAAGACCAAATCCTTAATGCATGAACTGATTTCTTACATAATGTGATGATCTCATTTGAGATGTACTTTTATTCACAGAAATCCTCAGCTTCAGTGTACATTCAAATTCAATTCTGAATTTATGATGAGAGAATGAATCTACATGCTAAAGCTTCTGATGCTAAAATTTGTTGAAAATGAGAATGCTGCCAAAAATATGTATTTTCTACTATGAAAGATGCTTGACAAATTCTATATTAATCATTGAAGCAATATTTGAGGTCACATTTTTTGAAATCCCAATTATGTTATACCAAATACTTACAAAAATATTACTAACAACTGCCTGGCTTGGTTGTTGTTGTTGTTGTTGTTGGGCTTAACGCCATTTTTCAGCACACGATAGCGGCCAGTATTCATGGCAGCCAGTATTAATGTGGAGGAAGAAACCAGGAAATCACCGGAAAGAACCACCTACCCACGAGAAGCTACTGGCAAGCTTTCTCACATATCTACATTCGCGGAATCCTAAACTCGAAGCAGCGCTTTAGACCACTCGGCTTGGTACTCAACATTAAGAAATTAGTGTTAGGATTTGTCAGCCTGGTGTCAAGATAATGAAACTGGGTGGGTCATGATGGTACATGTCTGTGGCATGATGCTTCACTGCTTGACATAATAATAAACTGCCACACTGCAGACATTGTAGTAATATGACTAAATTTGTTCAAGCTACATTTAAAAAAGCAAACAAATGAAGCAATATTTGAATTTGAGATGGTATTCAAGCTGAGGTGTTTTGTGAATTTCAAGCTCTGCCCTTTCTCCTCAAAACCTTTTAGGCATAAACAAAATAATCTAACTCAAGCTCAAACCCCCATTAAAAGTGTATTGCAAAAAATAATTCAAAAGTATGAATTTAAAAACTATTTAGTAATGTCCGCTTCTGTGTTGATGTGTATCACCATGTTAACTTTGAACCATGTACTATTTGATTAAATAGCATATAGGTGATATGACTTCCTAATGTAAATTAAATTTTGGCCCAAAAAATGAGGGAATAATGGAAATCTTAAAGCCAGCTGAAAATGTTCTTGTGTGTATTATATATTCTATAAAACATATGCAGAAAATTAGGAATACATTTACCAGAAGGTAAACATGCATGATATAGCCAAATTTGAGCAGTGAATGTTTGCTTTTAAAAGTTTGACTGTAATTTACAGTATGTTATATAACCTAGCTATAAAATAACATGGATTCAGCTCTGTTGTTGCTGAGTGCAATGGCAAGTTAGGATTTTCACTGAGATAAAAAATCCTACATATTAATTGTGAATATGAAACCTGGTCCTTTTCTTCTCCCAACTTTTTGTTAATCATTTTTTGGGGAGATGATAAGGCTGACATAACTGAGCCAAAATTGAACTTATATTGACTGTGATCTGCCAGCATGCAATGTTTTCAACAGAGTGCATTCTTGCATCTTTGGTGCAGTGATTTGACCACTGATTTGATTAATGCAATAACCACATGATGACTGTTGACTGCAAGGATTTGCTTCATTTTGAACATGCTTTACTTTGATTATTATGTTGACACTACCTAAGCAATGATGGTTGAGTCAAATGTTTTCATATTTCTGATGAAATCACTCTGAATTATTGACCTCAGAAAACAGAACCATGATATTATATCCCAGAAATGCTAAGTCTGACATAATAGAGATGGCAGTAAAACTAGACCAAATGTCAAGCCTATGAAACTGGGATTTTGAACAAAGTTGCTTCAGAAATTTTCTTGACTGGAACATCTGGATGGGGCTGCGTTGTTCCATTCCGTTTGTGAATGTGAAAAGATAAGCTCCTTCCAGATACCAATAATCTTCTGTGAGACTTTGATGGACATTGCAGTAGGTCCAGGGACAGAGGCAGCTTTAAAGAAGTGAGAGGCTTCCAAGAAAAGGAAATTGTATTTATGTGAGAAAAACAGCAAGAAAAGAAATTGATGTAGCTGTATTAGTTATTGCAAACAGTTGGTGAACTGGCATTAGTTCTTAGGTATCTCATTTTCATGCACCATTGTTCATTCTTAAACTTAAATTTTTGTGATTTTAGAAACCTTAAAAATTGGTTATAATTAATTTGATTATCAAAATTCTCTACACTTCACTTAGAAAAAGAATAATAATAATTACTTAGGTATTGTAAGATTTCTCAAATATAGGAGAGAAAAGAGCAAGGTCAATAAGATTTGTAAATTTAAAAAAAAAATATTTTCCTCAAAAACTCAAAGCTCATGCAGAAAGGTAAACAATTTTGGCAGTATTTAACTTTAATTACATTAACATTAAACCATGGAACTTTCAGGATTTTTTCACTTTAATTCATCTGCTTGCCTGCTAAATCCTATTAATGCAGGTTTATACCAAGTACCTTTTCTGAATTTGAGGTTTTTAGCTTCAGCTTGTGTTTCATGCTCAAAAACATTTGGAAAATATGAGTTCCAGCTGTATGCTGTTCTCAGTTGGATATCAGGTATACAAAAGAAAATATGGTAAGTTTACATAATGATGATATCTCAAAATACTTGGTAATTTGTTCCTTAAAAAACAAAAATATGTAAGGATGTAAATATTTATGTACAGAAGCAATTATCTAAGTGAAATAACATAGTATCAGTTGTCTTCCTCCAAGTCATGCAAATCAAACTGTGCCTGTATCGAAAAGTAGTCCCACCACAACCTCTTCAGTGTAGTATTTGCCATTAAAATGTGACTCCATGATCTAATTCAACTGTTACTTTGCTTCTCTACGAAATCCCCTTTGCTCTATACCCACCTTCACATCTAATCATAGCTTTACTCTCTTTTTTTTCTATAGATGTATGTAGTGCTAACAGTTTTCATTATACCAGTAGTTATGGGCATTCAGTCATTAATATGGTAGCCTCTTAGTAGAGCAGTGACATTCAATTTAGATGGGAAATTGGATATCTTGAACATTTTCAGAGTTAAACCTTTACATTCTCCAATTGATCCAGTAATTTGTTTTATAGGGATTGAATAAGGCAACACCATCTCTTTGCTCATGTGGAGATGTTATTTACAGACAGTGATCATAATCAGAAATAAAGCTTTACAGTAATTGCCATTACAAGCAAGCCTCACTGGCATCACTTGTTTTGGCAATCCAGTGAAACTTCCCCAAACTGGACACAGATGGGACCACAACTTGTTTGCCATTTTATGGAAGTACTTATTGAACAGCTGTTTGATTTACCTAAAAATAGCCTCTTGGAGACCCAAGTATGTGATTAGTCTTAAGGGGCAGTTGGATTAAAGAGGTACTGTATAGGGAAGTTTCACACAAATATGACTTAGGAATAATCTACACAGTTCACATTTACTATTTGTTTATTACATCTTTTTGTTCATGATAAAAATTTTGATGCATTTTCACCTTTTGTTCTTAGTACTGTTGCTAGATTTAGTATAACATTTAGTCCTGCTGAATGAAGAGGACTGGCAATGAGACTTCTTGATTCACCTATATTTGGTATTCCTGCACAAATTGGGGGATCTTTTGCTCTCATTCTTGATACTTAAAAACAGTATTTTATTTCAATTCTCATTTCACTCAGATAAATGAACTTTCAAACAGTTACCACTACTGTACTTTGAAGCCACTACAACTCAATCCATATTGATTGGACAGTTTTATGATTCATTTGAATATTTAACATGGCAAATGTCCACACAAAAATAATGCACTCCTATATGCATGTATTTGCACACTTCATGTATATAAAATAAATTGTCCATGCCATATTGCACAAGCTTATTTTTTGTGGACTAAACATATGTGAATATTCCTTTGTAAGGTTAAAGGTCTTGTTGGTTGTCCTATAGTGCTTACCAAGTTAAGACAAACCAGAATCTTTTATAAAAGAGAGCTTATCTACAACAGTCATTGCTTTTTGAAAGTTTGCATATAGAACTATATTAGTCTTTTCCTTAAACTAATTTTTAGTTCACAAAATTTCATTATAGTGAAATATTTTGTTGCATCTTTTGATGGTTTAATTTGATTTTTTTATAACCCCTGCCATATTCTATGGAGTGAGCTGAAAATGTTGCCCATTCATCTCATCCTTCCAGTTTAAAACATGATTTGGTATGGACCTTCATGGATTAAAACATGATTTGTTATGGACCTTCATGGATTAAAACATTATTTGGTTTGGACTTCATGGATTAAAACATTATTTGGTTTGGATTTCATGGATTAAAACAAGATTTGTTATGGACCTTCATGGATGAAAACATTATTTGGTTTGGATTTCATGGATTAAAACATGATTTATTGGTTTGGATTTCATGGGTTAAAACATGATTTATTATGAACCTTCATGGATTAAAACATTATTTGGTTTGGATTTCATGGATTAAAACATGATTTAATGGTTTGGATTTCATGGGTTAAAACGTGATTTGTTATGGACCTTCATGGATTAAAACATTTGGTTTGGATTTCATGGACTAAAAGATGATTTAATGGTATGGACTTCATGGATTAAAATATGATTTAATGGTATGGACTTCATGGATTAAAACATGGTTAGGTATGGACCTTTATATTAAGAAGATCTTTGTTCGATAGTCACTTACCAGTATTTTCATCAAAATGTTGCTCAGCTGTTCTTTTTGTGCTTAATTTGATTTTCGCATTTTGATTAAACATTTTGATAGTCATGGCCCCAGTTTAACTTAAACATTTGACTTTGCATCTTGTATTTGTGTGGCGTCCATGCCCTCTGAACATATTTCTGTTTTTGTATGGAATTTTGTAACCAGGGGGTTTATTATTGCAATGGTGTACTTGATTTCTCCATGGTCATAAGAGTTGTGTATTTTTATCCTATACTAATGATCATTCTGTCATTGGCTTGGAAAGAAATTGATACTTATTGAGGTTATCTGAACTGAAGTTAAGATCAAAGGTCCTCAGATTTGTACCATTAACTTCAGTCAAACTTTTGTTCCTTTAGCATGGAGAGTTCACCCATGGACTAAGGGGTGGAAATGTTATTGTTACGGTCATCATTTCAAGGAGTTTTTCTTGCAGATTTATTTTATTCACATCATGGGCAAGTTTATCAGCAGATTACCATGGACTATTAATGATCGATTTATATTTACTCCATCTTGCGACATGACCATTGGAGTAATGTAAAATCATATCAAAAGTTCCCTTTCCAACAAGCCTCTTAAATATTCATCGACAGGAAAACTCTGAATTCTTGTAATATTACATCTATGGTTAAGCATCATTATTCAGAGATTTTAATGTTCCCACCACTTTGTCATGCATCAATAAGGAATTGGAATTAATTAATCAATTCAAAGAATTATAGAGGAAATATGGCCAGGTAAAGGTCGTGAAACTCTTGATCTAGAGCTTTGAACGGAGATTTTTTTCAACCAATCTCAAACAATGTTACTTTTGAAAGCTCATTTCTGATTGGTAGATGATGGTAACTCCAATTTAGACTTGAATTCAGGATTTTATGTTATTCTTCCCTAGCTCCAGAAATTTATGTACTTTTGTACATTTATGATCAAGAGCTAGTTTATGGAATTAGAAAGACCCAGTACTGGCACAAAAAGTGTTTTTTGAGTAATGTATATTTTAAAAAATTGATCTTATCTATCAAGAAGAGTTTGTGGTGAGAACCAGCATATGATCTCTGTCTCTTAAAGAGCAGACGGCATTGAGGCAAATGTGTTTTGGTGAAGGACTTTGGCACAGTTCTCAGCATCTATGGCATTCACTTCATGCCTCTGTTCTTTTGATGGGATTGCATTTGTCCATTCTTTAATGGTCACTTGAAAAGTTTTGTACTATGAAAGCACCTGTGTATGTGAAATCCGTTTGCAAGTCTTTGCCAAAATGTTTGCTTTTATTTAGACCATAAATACACTCGCAAGGAATTGGTAGCAGTGCTTGTTTCTTTTGCATTTCTATGATTGTCTTCAAAGAGTCATCCATGTTTCCTTATGTAAATCAACAGAATTTTCTAACCACCCTTACCATCATACATTGTAACTTTGTTATAAATAGTGTCCCTGTTTTCATCTGTTGTAGCTTTTTAAGATTTTATGTTTTATATTTAGCTTTTTGCAAGATAAAATAATAAATATGTATTGATGGTTTTTGGACCATATAAATGTGCTTTGAAACGTCCTGGTAAGGGATGTAATAGTGCCGAACATTTTTCACATTTTCTAATAATATCAGGTGTACATGATAACTCCTACTACAGTATTCCCTCATTATCACACTGTCCATGAGAACCATAGTGTATTCTACCTTGTAATAAAGTGTAGGATACATTACTACTTCATTATAACACTATGGTAACCACATAATATACCACATGGTAATGAAATACATGATGCAGTGTTCCCTCATCTTACAATGTCCTTGGAAGCCATTGTGTGACCCACTTTATAATTAAGTATATGATACTGATAATGTTACTACCATTTAATCAAATAGCATCCATGACTAGACATGGCTTTTAACAGGATTTGTGCTATAATGAAGGACATTACAGTGAAGGTGTGCTGTACTTGAATGTGAAATTAAACTCCTCTGATGTAATAACTGAAATGAATAGGTGATTTTACTTCATGTTGCTATTGTTATTTTTTCATAGGAGCAATTAAATATTAATTTTGATAACATTATTTTACTGTATGTTTTATATCTTCATTAATTAATAATTATCATATTATAATTAAATATTTCATTTTTCACAGGTTGATTTTTATGCTTAAATTTTTCATTTTTATAAACATTTTTAACATTTTACAAGTCAGTAATTAAAGTTTTTTCATAAATACATTTTTTAGAAGAATATAAAAAATAAATTTCAGAAAATAGAATTTGAAAATTTGATTTTGCCAGTAAGATTTGCATATGAATGGTAATTTATCACATGACAAGCATACCATTTAGTATACCTATATCATGACTTTCCTCATGTAATACATGTACTGACATGTCATGATATCATCTGAGGCAAAGAGATTATTACCACAGTTTCAAAATGTTTCTTATTGCCATTTGGTTTCATTAGATAAAAACAGGTTTTTTTTACCACCTGATAAAAAGAATCTTGCATTTGTGCTCATTTCAATTGCAATTTATGAAACTCTGACAAATTTCAATATTTTGCCCATCAGAAATCACAAATCAGAAATTATTTGACTTCTTTCATAACCTTCATTTGAAATGGGCAGCAATTTTGAATTCTTAAACCTCTTCTGAAGTAAAATATTTGTGTATTGTTTATAAAAATGCAGGCTTGTAGATAAAGTTTGAACATGTCAGTTGCCATTGGATTACAAATAGTATTTTATAGGTATTTTATGCAGAAATTATCCTTTTAATTTGATTTGCATTCTGTCTTGTGTGATTTGTGTCTCACCTGCATAGCATGGTTAAACATAACTAGGTATAATTTTAATGGCATCACATAGGCAGCAGTATGTTAGAAAATGGGTACATGAGAAATTGTTTACTGCAATACAGGCAAAAACACCAGGTTCTGCACTTGTTTTATAAGTATGGTTTGGCACATGCTATTTTAAATTCATTATGGGTGTTTGGATGCAAGAAGTAATGCATGATGCATAAAGTTTTCATAAAGAAAAGTTTGTCCCAAAACCTGTTAGCATAATGTACATTGGTAGACTAATGCCATATACTTTTTCTCTGAAATGCTTTTTATATCTAATTAGGGCAAATTTTCTTCAGTAGTTCAGTGAAATATTTTATACATTAATTCTTGTAACCATTCCCTGTTAAAATTCTTTTTGTCTCTGTTGAATTTTTTTTTGAATGATGTAGATATTGTGTTTCTATGAAGTACCATATTTTCTGTCTTCATGAATTTACACACATACAGGGTGCCCAGAGAGTGGAGCTGACGACAGGGCATAATATGTTCAGACAGCTATAGCTATATGCATTAATTTTAAGAAGATACAATGTGTTTATGACTCATATTACTTCAAGTGACATTGTATTTATAACTGTCACATCACTTAAGATGGCATGGTGATAGATGAAATTTGTATATGTTGTGTTTAGGCAGGAAATAATTAAAGCTTTAATTTTTTTGGTGTTCAGAAGGCAATATGGAAGAATTAGCCCTTGCACAGATGGGCCAAAGACCTGGTATTTCTCCAATAGATCGTCGTCCTTTTCCACGCCATCTAATAGAAGTGTCTGCAGCACAACAAAGGCAACAAGAAATCCAGATGAAAAAGGTTAGTTCATGCGTGGCAGTTGTGTTACCTGGAGTAACTGTAGGACAGCAAAACAATTAGACAGCATAATTGGAAAAACTAAATTGTTAATCTAATATATAGTAATTTTTGACCAGAACTGATGTTCTTTACATTTTATCAGTATGAAACTTGGCTTCAGGCTCAGTGTCCCATATTCAGATATGATATAGGGTTAAACAAATGCACAATGAGGACTCATCCACTCAATTGTTTACCTTCCCATTCATTTGTGGCCAACACTTTTCTTTTCTATAAGCTATCAGAATTACAAAAAATAATGACATTCATTCTAACATTAAATATTTTGTATGTTATTTGCTACAATAGATTTGATTTGTCACTTCATGACAAATATAGTAATCATGTAATCTGACTCTTATGTGACATCAATGGACATAATTAGATGACAAAGTGTTGTACAGATCAGATTATATGTAGTGATACTGATTTGAAGAAGATCTTGACTATATTTTTGAGAATCAAGGATAAGGCCATGTTTGGAAAGCATTCATAAATGTCTTAATGGATACATTTATAGAATTGTGTACTCATCAAGAATCCGGACATTTTCCAAAAATGAAAGGGCCAGAAACAGTAACTTAAAATGTCTTCCAGTCAGTGTTTGTAAAGAAAACAAAAGCTAGATGGAACTCTTCAGGAAAATTACTGGAAAATATGAATACCATGATACCATGACACCCACAATATAATAGTCAACAAAGTTATAGAGCACATTACCTTGATCTAAGCCCAATTTATTCAAATTAGGATTGTATCAAAAAAATGTGGATCCCATTATGCCCTATGACTGGAAGATGTATAATCTTCAAACTGTTGGAAAAAGAAAGTTAAACCCATCGCTAAAAATTCCAAATTTCTAGTACTCCCTAATTATAACACCATCCATGTTAACCATAGAGTGAACTGCCTTATAGTGAGAGCAACTTACAATCAAATATATAATGTGCATAATTTAACTACCACCTGAGGAAATTTGATCCATAACAATGCTTGCCTTGTAACAGGAACAGTGATCGGCATTACTGTGAGAGGGTGTTGCATTAGAGGAAACAAAATTAAGAAAACCATGAAAATTCTTTGGCATTATCTTAATTATAATCATATTAACAGATTATAGTTATTGGACTTTGAGCAAGAACCTGAGTTACATGCTCAAACATGTTTTAAGAAAGTCATCTAATGAGAAAAGATCGGTTATGACCCTGATAGTGAAATAATGGTTTAAGAATTACTAAGCTGAAGCATGATACATACTTAATAATGAGCCATGCAAAGTGTTAGCTTCATTTGACATGTTGTAACAGCTTTGCATGGTGTGTAATTATTCTGAAATTTTTGAAGATTTTTTTTTCATTTGTTACCTTTTTTTTTATTTTATATACATTTTACAGAATTTTAACATTACAATTTATATTGAATTTTTTTAATGTTTACATTAATTTGGAAGGTTTTTTCTTCCTACATTTTTATGCAGACTTTTTTTATATTTATAAACTTTACTTTTTGTTACACCATGTAGGCATTATTGTGCCAAAGTGCCATAAAGTGCTACTACATACATGCATAGATATACTTATTTCTGATCCTCAATAGTGTAGAAAACATAAACAGTTAACATCCAATGTAAAGAATATTTTTCCCATTCTTTCAACAGAAATATATGTGCTGAACAGTGTTGCAACTGGCTACATGAGGTAGCTGGTTCAATCCTTTTTTCACTTAAAGATTTTTAACTACATTATTTGAAAAAAATGTCAAAAAATGAACATTCTTAAAGAAATAATTTCACATGCTTTTGTTTATGATAAACTGAACACTAAATCAGTAACTGGGCATGTGACATACATGAAAAGACATTCTTTGGCAAATTGATTGCTTAAATTTAACATGGAATAAATAAATTTACATGTATTTAAATGTATTAAGAATTGTCAGTTCAAATGAGATTGGTTTTATCTTCAATGACATTTTCTCTTTCAGTGTGTTATAACATGGGTATGAATGTAAAATGTCTTTCTGTTTCTTCTTTTAAATATTTACCAATAATTTTTGTCCTATTAGAAGATTATTTTTAATAGCTTTCATCATTATTAAACAGGCTTCTATTAGTTTAAAAGGGCTTCCATTGGTGATAAAAGGCTTCCATTAGTATTAAAATGCTTCCATTAGTATTTGAAGGTCTTCCATTAGTATTTAGAGCTCTTCAATTGATATTTAAAGGTCTTCCGTTAGTATTTAAAGATCTTCCATTAGTATTTAGAGCTCTTCAATTAATATTTAAAGGTCTTCCATTAGTATTTAGAGCTCTTCCATTAGTATTTAGAGCTCTTCAATTAATATTTAAAGGTCTTCCATTAGTATTTAGAGCTCTTCCATTAGTATTTAGAGCTCTTCCATTAGTATTAAAGGGCTTCCATTAGTATTTAAAGGGCTTCCATTAGTATTTAAAGGTCTTCCATTAGTATTTAAAGGTCTTCCATTAATATTTAGAGCTCTTCGATTAGTATTTAAAGCTCTTCCATTAGTATTAAAGGGCTTCCATTAGTATTTAAAGGTCTTCCATTAGTATTTAGAGCTCTTCCATTAGTATTAAAGGGCTTCCATTAGTATTTAGAGCTCTTCCATTAGTATTTAAAGGTCTTTCATTAGTATTTAAAGGTCTTCCATTAATATTTAAAGGTCTTCCATTAATATTCCATTAGTATTAAAGGGCTTCCATTAGTATTTAAAGGTCTTACATTAGTATTTAGAGCTCTTCCATTAGTATTAAAGGGCTTCCATTAGTATTTAGAGCTCTTCCATTAGTATTTAAAGGTCTTTCATTAGTATTTAAAGGTCTTCCATTAATATTTAAAGGTCTTCCATTAATATTTAGAGCTCTTCCATTAGTATTTAGAGTTCTTCCATTAGTATTAAAGGGCTTCCATTAGTATTAAAGGGCTTCCATTAGTATTTAAAGGTCTTCCATTAGTATTTAAAGGTCTTCCATTAGTATTAAGGGCTTCCATTAGTATTTAAAGGTCTTTCATTACTATTTAAAGGTCTTCCATTAATATTTAGAGCTCTTCCATTAGTATTTAGAGCTCTTCCATTAGTATTAAAGGGCTTCCATTAGTATTAAAGGGCTTCCATTAGTATTTAAAGGTCTTCCATTAGTATTTAAAGGTCTTCCATTAGTATTAAGGGCTTCCATTAGTAGTTAAAGGCTTCTTTAATATTAAAAGGTTTCCATTGGTATTTAAAGATCTTACATTAGTGTTGAAAGGTCTTCCATTAATATTTAAATGCTTCCATTGATATTTAAAGGGAATGTCATTTGGATTAAAAAAAAAAGTGTCTATTAGTGTTCAAAGGGCTTCAATTATTATTCAAAGGGCTTCATTAGAGATTGGTTTGATATATAACATCAAACATTCATGTTTTTTTATTAAGTTCTCAGGTGACCATATTCATTATAGCAAACTGTGAAATAATAGCTATGACTTATTTTTACAAATGACATCATTTAACTCTTTGTGAAGACTTTAATTCATAACTAGATGACTTTAGATTTGTTGTTGTGATAGGGGTTCTTCTGTGCCTTCCATCTTGACAAATACATAAGACACAGACCTATATATTGGTAAGTTATTGTCATGCTGTGTGTATGTACTGTGGCATATATATAATACTATTCTGAATGAAATTAATAGGAAAGTAAGCATGTTCACTTAGTAAATTTAAATATCAGTTGATCAGGTGGCAGTGGGAAGAAGTAACCACTGTAATTAACATATTTTTCATTCATCATCTCACTTAAAAAAAAACATTAGACTAGTATAGTATGCCTGTAGGGTTACCTTTTTTGTGAGATAAACTTATGTCATTCTCAAGCACATGCATCACTTTTAATGGGGGATATTAAATTGTGGATAATATTACAAAGGGTTGTTTGTTTTTTAATTTGACATGAATCTTTATATTGATAAGAACTTGAATGTGTTTCAATTCCAATTTTATGTGACATCTTTAACAAGATTTATGCACCTTGATTGCACAGCCTCCTAACTTTGGTTTCCACAGACTGATTTTGCATTTCAACCAAATTTGGTGTGAGGCTTGGGATTTCCAGCATTCCAGAAAATCATTTACAAGAGTTGTGCCCTCTAGATTGCCCATCTTCCTGACTGTGGTATCTGCAGTATTGCTTTTTATATAATAAATAATAGGAAAGCAATTTTTTTACATGATCTTTGATATGTGGAGTTGGGTGGTTAAGAAGATGTTGGCAAGAGAAACAATGAGTTTGAGAATAAGAGCATGCTGTTGTTCAAGTTTCCAAAACTAGGTCAAATAAAGGTTGGGTTTTTTAATAACTTACATACATTTTTTTGTCTTTTTAACCTTATTTTTGCTACTTTTTCTTTAGTTTAATTTAAAAAGTAGCAGTATTTTAAATAACACACAATACACTGGTTCAATAGACACTTTATTGTATATATAACATCATTCTTTTGGCATAATGGGGGCAAATCCTATCACAGCACACTGCCCCAGCCCAGCTCTGAATTGTTCTAAAGGATACTTCAGGACAAGATACATGTTGGAGTTTGTAGGGTTGTGAAGTGTCCGATACCTGTATGTTGATCGGTATGCGGTTGACATGAGGTATATATAGGGACAATGATACCGAAACTCAACAAGTCCGATCCTGAGGATGCTATGATAACAAACATCAGCTGATACTCCATACATGCACCGTAGGAAGCTGGTATGAAGTATATGGGCATAATAGTCATTTACATTTAAGCACTGACACAAATTGGGGTTCAAAAGCAAAGTTTTGAATGAATGAAAACTTGGCAGTGGCCCAAACGAAGTGAAAGTAGCACTGTGACTCTGGAACAGTGTGACTGTAACGAGGCCCCCAATTAATTTAAAAAGTAGCAGTATTTTATCCCTGCTTTCATTTAAAATGTTGCATTATTTTATCCCTTTTTCATTTTTGACAAAACGTTGCACTACTTTATCCCTGCTTTCATTTCAGAAAGGTACACTACTTTATCTGTACCGTTTCAAAAAGGGTTGCAGGAAAGACTGATGCACCATTATATTGAGAAAATCAATCATGAATTATTTAGAATTATAGCATTTTCTGACATCATATACTGATTTACAGATATTATGAATCCCAGAATGTCCTCCTGACATTGCTGTCTGTTGCAATACTTTACCAAAGCTTACAGGATTTTGACTGAATTTGGCATGCTTCTTTATATGAATGTGATGTTGAATAAATAGAATGTTTAGCATTCCACATCATCATTGAGAGAAGGCCTGCCCAATAAATATCCATTCTTCTAACTTTGTTTCACAACATGGTTACTCTGGTCAGTGGTAGATAGGACCCATTGTTATCTATCCACTAATAGTTCCAGTTCTAATTGGATTCTGTCCAAAAATGGTATGTGGCTTGGTTTTGGTGAGACCTTGACTGAATTAACTTGCCAGCAGTCTGCATTGTTTAGTGGAATTATGGCTTCTTATTGTCAGACCCACCACTTTTATTTCCCATAAATATTATTGGATTTAAATCAAATTTTTCTTTTCCTGTTTGATGATTACCATCATCAGTGTAATGCATATTTAAAATCATTGTGAACTCTTCCCACATAATGTTTATAATACCAAAAATGTTGATGAAATTGGGCACTTATACACTAAAACATTATCATGTAAGTGCCTTTTTTTTATCTAAATTGGATATAACACGAACCTAGTTTACCTAGCTCACTTCTGACTGACTCTAAACTGTACACAACAAAGATATTAATTTACCACACAAGATATTCTACTAAACAAAAAGAAAATTTGTGTTTGCAAACAAATTATCAGAGAGAAATGTACTATTTTTCTTAAATGCCTGAATTTTTTTTATAAATGATGATACATGACTGTTTTCTCCAAGCATATTCCTATACTAAACTACATTCCCTAATTCCATTGAAAAGCAGAAGACACACTGTATTCAACAGCCTTACACTGGCATTGAAAGGGTCCTTATAAATGACCATTCCATGTATTCCAAAGGTTCTGATTAAAAGCAAAGAAAATCTGCTCATTAAGTAATATGTGCAAGGATGGTTGTTTATCTTTTATTAACTTATCTTTTAATCACCTGAATGACAGTTCTCTATTTTTATTTTTTTTCCTAAGATTACTGAAAATTGTGGAAACGAGCATGTTGTGAGGTTTAGGAGTCATAAATCCTATTTTTCATGTCACACTTATTCTGGCAGGTACATGTCAGTCATATTGATTAAATTTATTTTCATAGTTTATATTTCCTAAACCCCTCAGTTGATTTTCTTCATACTTGTAAATCCCTCAGTTGATTTTCTTCATACTTGTAAACCCCTCAGTTGATTTTCTTCATACTTGTAAACCCCTCAGTTGATTTCCTTCATACTTGTAAACCCCTCATTTGATTAACTTTATACTTGTAAACCCCTCAGTTGATTTCCTTGATACTTGTAACCCCTCAGTTGATTTCCTTCATACTTGTAAACCCCTCAGTTGATTTCCTTCATACTTGTAAACCCCTCATTTGATTTACTTCATACTTGAGAAGACTCATAATAAAGTTGACTTGAAGAAAATTCTTTTGAAGGCATACACAAGTGTCCTTTTGACAATGAGATCAAATTCAAAGTCAGAGAAAGTTTGTGTTAAGGTTTTGGTTAGAATTTCTTGATGGATTATGAACCTTAGACAATTTGTTCTGTGGTTCAACACTTTGGAATCAAGATCATAGTCAAAAGAATCTTGTCTTAAGGTTTTGGTTTCATTTCCTAATTTCTTTCATGAATTTTGTGTGTACTTTTCATCAATCATTATGAAGCTAAGACAATTCATTCTGCAACCAGCTTGCTCATCATTTTGACCCATTAATGTCAAGGTTACATGTTTTACAGCAATGAATTGATGACAGGCTTGAGATCCTGGCCCAGACATATTGTTTATCTGGTACTTAAACTTATTGTATGTAGCAACCAATGAATCTACACAGTCTGATATACCATGAGTAAAACAATTCACATGATGTCATGACCGTATTCATTGCCAAGATTTATGAGAGCACATCTTTAATCAAAAAAGTTATTTTAACATCAGTAAAGTCTACAGTATTTACATGCATGTGACTGTACAGTTTTTGCTACATGCATCCAGGCACATGATTGATGCCTTGGGCTAGAAAAAGTGGCATTACAGTCAAGAGCAGGAGACTTGTAATCCTGAGTTAACTGCCTTAGTGTGTCCTTGGGAAAGACACTTAGCATACATTTCATTGGCATGATGTAACCAAAAATGTGTTACAAAGTGTAGTTAAAACCAACAAAAACAAAACAAATATCATAGACCCCTCTATAGGGTAATGTTTACAACACCAATGACATTTAAAGCAAAATTCTTGAGATCACAGATGTGTACTGTCATAATATGAATTCACACTAACTTTATGCATTTATGCTAAAAAAATAACAAGTAAAGTGTTAACCAATAAAAACCTTAAGCTTGATATAAATGATACAAACTTGCCAGCAAAAAGAGCCTGTTACTGAAAATAAAAAACCCCTTCTCAAACACCTCTCAGCAGAATTATACCAAATCACAGAATGCACTGTAGTTCAAACATATTTCTTATTTATGCAAGTAATGCAGATCTGTGGACAAATATGGCTACTATTACAAAAAATATAAAACATTTCAACATCTTTATCTCAAATAAGCCCTCTGTACAGAATTTGACCAACTGTAACAAACAGCATCCTGGCAGAAAGGCCTTTTTATATTGGACAAATAATACTGATATAATGCCAATAAATATTGACAAAGGTTTAAAAAATAAAGAAACCCTAAAACAATTGTTTTCATAATATACAGAGTGAACAGCATTTTAAAACAAAATTTCAGAGCATCCTAATGACTCAGATTTCTTGGTCAAATGCTCCTGAGAATTATTTTGTTTGAAGGTAAAGCAAATCTAAAATTTGAGTGAGATGTTATTGTTTCTCTCTTTTAAGTACATGCACCAGTATTTAAGGTTAATTTGGTCTCACACCAATGAGAAAACTGCAAAATTCATGCTGCACTGAAAATATCAATGCTTAAAACTAGTTAATGACAATACATGTGGCACAGTCAACAAAAGTCTTCTATTAAATATGCACTGACATCACTGATTAACTTAAACTTGACAAATCAATTAATCAGTACAGTTATAATGATGGAGTTAGTCAAACGTTTGATTTTGATGAGAAAAAAATATTTCTTGAATCAGTCTTACATTAGCACCTATTGGATGAAAAAGTTTCAAATGAAATATTTGTGTTAATTGTAATAAAGTTTATAGAAATGCATTTTCTAATAGAAATATACATATATTCAGCTGAAAAAATGTTATTTGTCCATCTTAAAACTAGAATATTGTGTTACGGTGATGTCCAACCATTAACATTTGCTTATTGGCACATAACATTGTAGTAATTGGAGATATTTTCATAATATTTTACATATATGTGTATATATATATATATATATATATATATATATATATATATATATATATATATATATATATATATATATATATATATATATATATATAGACACTGTGTATAATGACTGAACATTGTATTGCACACCACAGTCATTTCCCCACCCATCCACCTTGACAAAATAAAAAGAAAAATATAAATCTGTGACTTGTATGTTTGTCAAGATTATAACCTCTCAAAAACACAAAAGATATGTTAATGATATTATCTTGTTTTATTATGAAATGGTGTGTCACATACTATAGCCATGCCCCCAGCTTCTAGATGAAGGTCAAACCAAAGCAAAATGTAACTCTGTAACATTTTTTAACCACTGAAGATAGTTTTTAATAAAACTTTATATCATAACTAGCAAGTGTGTTACATTCATGGTTATACCCCTGCCTCAAGGTAATGGAAAGGTAAATTTACATCAGTGGCCTATATTTATGTATAAATATAATGTTTAAATTAGCAAAGAAATGTTAATGAAACTAGCCTTCAATACATTTTGACAGTGTCATAAATTCACATTTGAACCCCATGTGTCAAGGTGAAGGTTACAAGGGATAATGCAAGTCAGTGGCCTGTTTCCTTATCCAGGATATTGCCATTTAACCACTACAAAAATTCTGATAATACTTTACCCAGATCTACACCTCATCATACAGTAGTCAAGTCCCAAACTCAAAAGTCAAGGTCACCAATGGGGAAACTATCACCAGATAGGTGTATCATGATCTCTTTGCTGTACACTTGTTTACCTATGTATCATTTTAGTTTTCTCTTGAGGTTGCTATTTCTCTTTGACTTTTTGAAAAATCAAGGTTATTTTTGTTCATATTACTGGGTGACTGGTTTATCATATCTTTTTGCATTGGTTTATTTTTTTAAGTCTCTCAATCATTACTTTTTTTACACTCCATAATACTCCAGTCATATGCCTTATATACTAAAGTATACCAAGCAACTATTGAAAGAGTTGAGTCTAAAAAAGTCAGCATGTCTAATTCTTGAAATACAAAAGGTACCAATTTTAAATTCTGCTTGAATTTTGTTTCATTCATTGTATGAGAGGTTTATGATAATTGTTGAAAATACATTTATTTGATATTTATGCCATGTTGAAATTGTGATGGACACTTTACCATGCTAATTATAGTTCAAACAAATACTCATCTGGAAACATGAAGGGTCTGTAAATTATCATTAAACTGCAGTAGTGTTATATCACATAATAAAGCTGTCAATATAAAATACCCAGAATAAAATATTAGAAAATGGTGGAAATTATGGATGAAATATGCAGAATGGTTTTCAGTTGTTAACCACATTGCAAGTATCTCTGTGTGCCAGCTGCATCTGATACTTCTGGAGGATTTGTTGTTTGGGGGTGGGGCAGCAGGACGGAATTAACAAATTAATATAAATTTAAAAAATATTTGGCATTTAAAGTTTTTCCACATTACTAGATAGAAATGTTATAGTAGTAAATGAGTGGTGTATGTTGGAAATATATTGCATAAATTATAGTTGTAATCTAAAGAGAATAATATATGTTTCCTAAATTTGATTGCTTTACTAATTTGATTAAAATCATATCTCCACTGTCCTGAGTGAAGATCTTACAGCAGTTGCTTAGGCGTCATGTTCTGGTGACCTGTGAGTTAGCCAATGCAAATGCAGCTTTTAGAAATTTTAAAGTTAGTCAAATCGATAGGCACACACTGATATTCTTCAGATATACTGCTTGGTGACCCAAATGCTGTTCTGGTGACCTGTGAGTTAGCCAATGCAAATGCAGCTTTTAGAAATTTTAAAGTTAGTCAAATCGATAGGCACACACTGATATTCTTCAGATATACTGCTTGGTGACCCAAATGCAAAGACATAAGTCTTCATCTGATTGGCTGATAAAATTAGCAAGTATGGTAATAACATTGGTCACCAGAACATGACCCCAAAGCAGTTGCTGTCAGATTTTCATGTAGGACAGTGGAGATCTGATTTTAATCAGATTGATTACTTTGCTAAATGTATAAAAATGATACTTTATTATTAAAATTTTAAATTATATGATTTACAGTCTTTTTATAAATTATTTGACATCTTTTTTACTTGTAGGACAAGTCCACATTGAAGTCTCACCCTATACCATTTGATGACAGAGACAAACCAGGCAAGTAGTAAACTAGAAATTGATTACATGGTTTTCAAGTAGTAAAACTGGAAATTGATTACATTGGTTTTCAAGTAGTAAAACTGGAAATTGATTACATGGTTTTCAAATAGTAAAACTGGAAATTGATTACATTGGTTTTTCTATGTCCAGTAACAAGTTACTTTATATTATTGGTCACTGTGCTCTTGAATTGGAAAAAAATCCTGAAAATTGCCTACTATATGTTTTTTCTATGTCTTTGTGTTATTATTCACTGCCCTTGAATTGGAAAACAAAACTGGAAATCAATTACACAGTCTTCCTATGTCCAATAAACAGTTTCATTATTGGTCCATGTCAGCTCTTGAATTATCTCATATATGCTCTGCCAAGTTTTTCTACTGAGCACACTATACCAAACAATGGTTTCTCAATATTGCCAAGAGAAAGTTATAAAAGATACTTTATTGAAAATTGATACTGTTTGTGCTCTCTACTTTAGTGGTTCATTCTCCCATTATAGTCATATGAGCATGTTAGATCTATTTTCTTAAACTGATTTAAACCTCCAATCAATTAGTAACGAGACAAGAGGCATGTGTGATGGCAGGTTCCAAGAACATCATGTTATAGGCAGATTTTTTGCACTGCTTTCATCTCATAAGGCATGTTAGGATCAAGACGTACACTTAAAATGGTTACAATTTGCCCAGTTTTGACTAGTAGGGGTTTAATTGTTTATTAAGGCATGTGTCAGTATGATATCAAATACAATAATGTATTTTACATTTCATTTTATCATTATCAATACAAAGAAAGAACAGTGCAATTAATGACACACTGCTTTTAAGTCAATATAAACCGCACTTTTCTATCCCTTTATAGTTCCAAAGAGACCAACATTTTCAGCCATTGAGCAGAGTCACAGAGTGCCAATTCTGGCCTCTCACAAGAGAGCCTCATCCTGCCACCTTTCGATAAGGGACATAGTCAGACTCCCTATAGCATCTGCATCACCTATCACTTTGCCCATTTACAATGATGATATCCTTCATTCAGGTGGTGATAAAACATTATGATTTATTTTATTTTTCTGCTATCATTACCTTTATCTTTTATTTTATGTACCTTGTACATAATTTTAACAACTTTACCTTTCATATTTTGATCTTGTACATTATGTTTGCATTTATTTGAAAGGTTAATCTTCCTAAAGTTTTTGTGCAATTCTTAATTTTTACATTTTTAGAACACTACTTTTAATTTGCAGCATATAACCTTTGTTGTGCTGAAGTGCCATTAAATGCTGAGACTTACATACATCTGCAGTTTCATAAAAGGATTTTGGCAGCACCTTGTTGTTATCTCATGTCATTGGGTTATGCCTATTATGGCACACTTGGGAGACTCCATGGCAGTATTCAGTAGGAAATAATCATTGAGTCATGTGTATCACAGCTCATGACTTAATGGGGGGATTCCATGGTAGTTTTTGGTGACAATAGACATTGGGTCATGCCTATTACAGCACACTTGGGAGACTCCATGGCAGTATTTGGTGACAATATACATTGGGTCATGCCTATTACAGCACACTTGGGAGACTCCATGGCAGTATTTGGTGGCAATAGACATTGGTAGCAGCACACTTAGAAAAATTAGAATTAGTATACCCTCACTCTGTATAGAGGCAGAGTTTTATAGTAATCCCTGTCTTCATCTGTGCATCCATCCTTCCATCTGGCACACAACTAGTCCCCCAATTTTGATGGATTGTCATTATTGTCATCACACACATTCATTTTATGCAGTGATTGTTTGAGTTTGTTGCCCTCATTATCCCATTGCAGTTTATAGCACACTCTCATAAACTCATTTTTGGATGGATTTCTATAAGCTTTGGTCAGCACTTGACAAATCACTTTGCTCCCACAATGTTTATTACATTTATTGTCCATTTTTCTTGTTGTTTTATTCAGTATATGACAAATCTTATTAGTACAACAAGTCTCATAGTCTTTCTTGATTTCTGTGCAGCATGGGAAATATTATAGTCATTAATTGAAGATGCACATATTGACAAATTACTTTAGTCTTGAAGATTACTGAAGTCCACAGCACAGTCTTGTTTTATGCAACTAGCACCACAGTCCTTTTGAACTTTAATTTACTGTTATGAAAACTGATAATGATTATGATCATTACAAGAAGATATGTATAAAGACCAATCACATTGCCCCCACAAGTTTCATTAAGAGTTATTGCCCCTTTTTGTCTTACTGGTTGCTGCAGTGTATGACATAATTTCATTAAAAAACTAATCCTGCATTTCTGTGTGAATTTCTATGAAACTTGATAATATTATGATCAGTTATTTCAATCTTTTACTTAATCTATATGCAGTGAATAACAGAATCTTCTGAATGCAAGAATAAGTACAGATGTCAGTGAAAAGTAGATCTATGACCTAAATTTAATGGTTTTCAATCAAGAAATACTGTCATTGGCAGTTTCCTTGTGCTGAAATTAATATTTTCAAGGGTAGTAGACATAATAATTTAGCTCAAAGGGTCAGAGATGAAAGATTAATCCAGGCAGACTGCTGCTTCTGTGTAACAACTCTAATTACTTTTAAATTCAAACTTTATAGATAGGTCAACCATGGTTACAGTCACTCCTGTGAATTCTCAGACTAAAAGGGATACAAGTTCAAAGTTAATTTAGATGTAATTTTTTTTTGGTTTCCTCACAGTACTGACTGTGATTTTCTTAACCCCAACTTCGATTTCCTTAAGCCATTTCTTGTGAAACTTCATAAATTGTATTTGAATACACACAAATACTGGTTGTGATGGGGGGGTCAGAAACTCATAGTCTCTCTGGTTATAATTGGCTAGCTTGATTAATGTCTGTCAGTCACCCATATGACATTAGTACTCAAATTACAGTTTGTGTTAGAGTCAAGAACTCAAAAGCTATTGTTCATAAAGTCACAGAAAGTTGGTGTTTACATGTATAATTTGCTGTACTAGACATTTCAGAGAAAAGTTGGTCATTGTGAGATGTATTTTTGATTTTTTGATTTTCATTAATCTTTCAGCATAGCTCATTTTCTCAGGCACTATTGCATATCATAACTTGACATGTATTTGCATCATGAAAAGTACTACAGCCATCAGTGATAACTTTGTCACTGTAGCCTATATTGTTGTTGTTGTTGTTCTGGGGCTTAACGCCATTTTTCAGCACATGATAGGCTATACATGGCAGCCAGTATTAATGGTGGAAGAAGAAGCCAGGAAATCCGTGAAAAGAACCACTGACCCACAAGAAGCTACTGGCAAGCTTTCTTACATATCCACATTCGCCAAATCTTAGACTCGAACCCATGCAGACAGAGGTGAGATGGCAGTGATCCATAACAGAGATCGCTTTAGACTGACCACTCGGCCACTGTAACCTATATTGCACAATTGAGATTTTTGTGCTTCATAATTGCATTTCTGCCTTAAAACTTCAGAGCAGTTTGAGATTAAGGGATGAAATTAGGCACACTTATACATCATGAACACAATTTGTGTTACATACCACATTGGGAGTATTATCATTATGGTCAAGGACACTGCTCAGTATGTTACATTTTCAGTCACAATTTACCTTCTACTTAATAACTTTAAAACCATTTTAAATTATGGGATGAAACTTCGTATTCTTGTACATTATGATTAGCAGATGTGATGCATACTACATTGTGGGTCCTATCTTCATGGCTAAGATCAGAGTTTAGCATTTTATGTTTCTCATCACAATTCCTTTTTTCACTATAATTTTAGAGCTATTTGAGATTATTAGGAATGCAACTTGGTGTCATCTTTAGTAGTTTTATTGTGTTTCACATTCTTTGTGATCATTGTAATGGTGCTATATGTTGAATTTTTCTATTATACTTTCATTTCCATTCTAAAATTGTACAACTGTTTGAGATGAAGGGATGAAACTTGGTATAACTGTATATAGAATCACTACTACATTTGGGGTCCAATCTTGAATGTCATGGTCACAGGTCTCTTTTATTGCTTTTGTCACATTTACTGTTATGCTTTCTGACTTAGGAGATGTTTAAAATAAATTGTGCAGCTTACTATACTTACGCATTGTAACTAGATGTTTCATTGCACTTTTGAGGTCATATCTTCTTGGTCAAGGTGAAGGTCACAGAGTAATATTTTAAGCTTTCTTTAAATTCTGCTTTATATAGAAAGAAAATTTCTTTGAGGTACAGGGATGAACCATGGTACACTTGCACTTTTTATTTGACGGCCTTTGATTTATCACGTATCACAATCAAGATTTTATCTTGAAGGTCAAGGTTACATTTTTTATCCTTTTTCTGCATATTTTCTATAATGCCCATTGAATTGGGGCAGTGAAAATTGGTTACATTTTATGTCTGCCAGGTAACTTTACTGCTCTGTCATAAAAGTCATAGATTTCATTATTGTGAAGTTTTGTGACCTCACAATGGTAGTCAGGGGACAAAATTAAATTTGCTTTTCTTTATACTTTTATGCAGCAAAGTAAAATGTGCTTACATGTTGAAACCATGCAGATGTGCATTGTGATAGGAAATATAGATCAATATATATAACATTATTTCATATGATATTGAAGTAGTGATAATATAGAAAGGTGATAATAGTTAAGATTAATTTAATATTTGTCCTTTTTTAAATAATTATTTGTTAAATCTGCTTTAGAAACTAGTATCATTGTCTACTTCTATAAGCCATATTTTACTGGGTGAAAGTCAAAGGCTGCAAGTAACATTAGAATGACCACCAGTATTATAAACATAATTGGTGCCTCAGTAATTGCCTTAACCCATTAACCCCTGGAGGTTTTTGTCATTTTCGCCTGAAATTCAAGTGGAAAGTTGATTTTGGGAGATATTTTTAAATACATTATAATACATCGAATTGGAAGACATTTCTGGCTTACTTGATGCCTATTTGTGTTAGAAACGTAGATTTTTATTGGCTCTTTCACCTGAGCATGAGCAGAAGGGTAAAAACTCGCCTTTTTTTTTTTTTCATTTGCTTAATGGACCCATCATTTTCGTGTCGAGACCACTCTACATTCTAAATGTCCATCTTATCCTAATTTTTGCAAAGGTTCACATGTCTGTGTGCAATTCAGACTGGTCTGTCTTCAGTCTGAAGCCAAAAAGTCTAAAATCCTAACACAAAACCGGATCATGAGCTCAAGAGAATTTTGACTGGAAAAAACTTGGGTCCAAAAAGTGACGTTTTTCCCTCTGAATTTTGTAGTGCAACTAGAATATCCATATTATTTGGTATCATCATAAAGCTACATCTGTCTACTTTTCTATAATACCACCCACTTTATTGTGTCACACATAGCTTTAACTCTACAGACCTCAGAAGTAGGCTACCACCTCCTGCCTTGTAAATGCGGCGCTAGAGGTTAATGAGTTAATTAGACACTACAGCTGAGACTTCACATAATAAATATGCTGCATGCAGCCCACTCTTTCATTCCTGTACTGTTTATTTGTCCTGCATAGTTGACCAGTTGATGATAACATGCATATCATTGAATAAACATATTTATTAGTTCCAGAAGGGTCTTCTTGAAGAATCTGTATGTTTATGAGCTTGACCCAAATATTTAGTCTATGTAAAGTATACAGTTTAAGACAGAGAGACCTATTAGTTCCAAGGTGTAGTACAGAACAAACATGATTGCTTCAAGTTATTAAGCTTCACCTTCTCAATGAACTATAAGCACAACATTATGATATCCATCTCTTATTATCAGAGCCTAGAAACAAAAGATTGTCATGACCAACATTTAATCTTTTACTGGCTTTGGTCAAATTGTTAAATGTTGGTCATGACAATCTTTCGTCTCTCTAAGCTCTGATAATAAAAGATGGATATCATAATCAATTTTATGATTTTAACATGATCAGTGTCTTAGATATGAGCATCAAACACAAACTTTAACCCAAGTCCTTGAAGCATAAAATATGGACCATACTGACCTACTATTGTAGTAGTGCTCATTAAGATTTATGTTATCACCAGATTGTATTATCATACATAGCATAGTACATAGTGTGCATAAAAAGTATTTGGTGAGGAACCAAGTTAGTAAGCATGAACTATGGGTCTTAGTGAACATCTTCTGCAGTGAGGGTATAGTACTCCTCAAGATGTATCCACTGATTGATTAATGTAGATGTAAGTACTCCTCAAAATGTATCCACTGATTGATTAATGTAGATGTAAGTACTCCTCAAGATGTATCCACTCATTGATTAATGTAGATGTAAGTACTCCTCAAGATGTATCCACTCAGTGATTAATGTAGATGTAAGTACTCCTCAAGATGTATCAACTCATTGATTAATATAGATATAAGTACTCCTCAAGATGTATCCACTCATTGATTAATGTAGATGAAAGTACTCCTCAAGATGTATCCACTCATTGATTAATATAGATGTAAGTACTCCTCAAGATGTATCCACTGATTGATTAATGTAGATGTAAGTATTCCTCAAGATGTATCCACTGATTGATTAGTGTAGATGTAAGTACTCCTCAAGATGTATCCACTCATTGATTAATGTAGATGTAAGTACTCCTCAAGATGTATCCACTCATTGATTAATATAGATGTAAGTTCTCCTCAAGATGTATCCACTCATTGATTAATGTAGATGTAAGTACTCCTCAAGATGTATCCACTGATTGATTAATGTAGATGTAAGTACTCCTCAAGATGTATCCACTCATTGATTAATGTAGATGTAAGTACTCCTCAAGATGTATCCACTCATTGATTAATATAGATGTAAGTACTCCTCAAGATGTATCCACTCATTGATTAATGTAGATGTAAGTACTCCTCAAGATGTATCCACTCATTGATTAATGTAGATGTAAGTACTCCTCAAGATGTATCCACTCATTGATTAATGTAGATGTAAGTACTCCTCAAGATGTATCCACTCAGTGATTAATGTAGATGTAAGTACTCCTCAAAATGTATCTACTCATTGATTAATATAGATATAAGTACTCCTCAAGATGTATCCACTCATTGATTAATGTAGATGTAAGTACTCCTCAAGATGTATCCTCTCATTGTTTAATGTAGCTGTAAGTACTCCTCAAGATGTATCCACTCATTGATTAGTCTATATATATTAGTATATATCCAGCTTGCAATGAACCTGTCAGGTTATGTGCTAAGGACAAAAACTTACCTTTGCTAGGAAAATATGAAATGTTGGTCATAATGATTTATTTTGTTGTAATGGTGTAATATTAATTGATATGGGTTTAATATTAATTGATATGCGTACATTCTTCAGGTTGATTTTGGCATAAATGAGCTTGAGACTCACAGTTTATTCAAGTGACCGAAGCATGAAATGTGTAACAATGACCTACATTTCTAATGATGCACCCTCTTACCAGGTTCAACAGTATTTATATAGTTTTACAAAAACCCTGATCAAAATGCAAAAGCATGATCAAGAATATACAGATAATGTCATTGTATGCACAAATTTACCCTCCTGGTGACTTTCCCAGGGGTTAGATGCTATGAAACCTACTCCATAGTGTTACCTGGGCCTAAGGAAGAAATAATGGTTGAGATGCAGTGAGGTTACATGTATGCATATGCTTTTGTGTGTGCTGATGCCAATACAGCTCACCTCAACTTAGTAGAGGTCAGCTAGAAAGGACTAAGATAATTGTCTTAGAATAACCATGCTAGGTTGGAACATGTAGAAGTAGATTCACTTTTAAAACCAAATACAGCAGAAACATATGGTTCTTACTGAACAAAAGGAAAGCAACTTTTTAAACTGCCCATGCATCTTTGTAAAACACAAAAGGTAAATGTATTTCTCTATCTCTTTACACAGTCAGCTTTACTGTTGTTATTAGTAATGTTGTGAACATTTCAGCTAAGTCAGTATATTCAGCACAATTATGGATTTATTTTTGGTGGGATTTTTGTTACATCTTTTTCCATGATATTATATGTTACAGTGTTGAAAAATATGCAAATTTGGGTTTTATTTGCCAAATTCCTGAAGGTTTTTATGTTCATGAAAATGTGATTTATAGTACTTACAGAGAGGCCATTATATTCGGCCAGAGATTTCACACGCACGCGACATATTCTGTCCTCTCGCAGACGAGCTTCAACCAGCGAACAACCAGTCCGAGAGACTGTTAGACTGCCTGTCATGTCAGACTCACCTCTTGGCCTATCCTTTTACCATGATGATGTTCTGCATCCAAGGGGTGATTAATACTTATAACTTCCTAGAATGATGTGTGGCAATTGCACAAGTTGTCAGTCACAAATCATATTTTGGGAAAGCACAGCAAAATCAAACACCTTGCACAGCATGTATGACAGTGCTAAATCTATTTTTCTCATGTTACTGAAAGTGATGCTGATATTTCTTAAGGCTCATGCCATGAATTGCTGATATTTTATCCAGATTTAATGTTTTTTCAGTTGATTATTCAAATGGACACTATATTGTAATATTTAAACAAATCTAAAATTTGGCAATATATGGTACCTGTAACATTGATAGTAATACAGTATAATCAGGTTGCTTAGAATTCACTATTTATAAAATGTTTATAGTAGTGTAGTCTCAAAATATTATATACATACCTTTATATTCCCTTCCACAAATATGCTATAATAATATACTTTTGAAGTAAAAATGCAGAAAGCATGTGCCAAAAGGCTTGAGAATGCACAGTGAGGCACAGTTGTCTACATCAATTCCCTTATAAATTACAGAGACATTTTATTTTATTTTCTTCTTTTAAATAAAATTTTATATAACATCAATTTTATCAGCTAAATGTTAAATGAGATTTTTTTGCAAGAAGGGGGTTAATGTATTCATGACTAATGCAGTCATGTAAATCAGTAAATATTTTAGGGATCCATGCAATTTGATGTGATGAGGATTACCTTCAACTGGCACTACTCAGAAATAGAGTAAAATATTACTCCAGACATGCATTGAAGGTTATTTTTAATAGGCACCAAACAGGGATAGAGTACATTATTACTCCATACATGCATTGTTGAAGGTTACCAATAACTGGCACTACACAGCAATAGAGTAAAATATTACTATATACATGCATTGTTGAAGATTACCAATAACTGGCACTACACAGCAATAGAGTAAAATATTACTATATACATGTATTGTTGAAGATTACCAATAACTGGCACTACACAGCAATAGAGTAAAATATTACTATATACATGTATTGTTGAAGATTACCAATAACTGGCACTACACAGCAATAGAGTAAAATATTACTATATACAAGTATTGTTGAAGATTACCAAAAAACTGGCACTACACAGTGATAGAGTACATTATTACTCCATACATGCATTCTTGAAGATTACCTATATTGGCATTACACAGCAATAGAGTAAAATATTACTCCATACATGCATTGTTGAACATTACCAATACTTGGCACTACACAGCAGTGCTGTAAAATGCTGCTACATACATACTTTGACAAGGTAGGTTTATATGCGGCTCCCATTTTTATATAAAAAAAATGAAAGTGTAATCAAATTGGAAAATCATGGCTATCTTCACAAGCATATCTCTCAGAAGCAGACACATAAGACATTCTTAGCTACATGGACATAAATATATATTCATCAGATATCTTTAAAAAAAAATAAATCATTGGGTCATTTTATAACATGGAGATAGAGATTGTAGGTTGTAAGCAGTTACTGAAAAATTCAATGTAGGACACAGTGTTACATTTAAAAGAGAATGTTGTTGGTTTAAATTGACCTTGATTGGGAAAAGATGTCAACTGAGAAGAAGAGAACAAATAGCAAATCAAAAGATTTAAATCCTGGGGCTGTAGGACTGTGTGTACCGTGTCTCAACATCACACACACACACACACACACACACACACACACACACACACACACACAGATTGATTGATTGATTTCAGAATTGCTGAAAGCAGATGACTAGTACATAAAACAATGCAGGATAGAATGGAATGTGCAGGAGGTATGGCACATCAACACATTAAGTTATATGAAAGGATCAAACTAGCAGTCAAGCCCCACCCACCCACAGCACAAGGCATTTCACATATATACTTGCATAAGAATCATGAACATTTTGTATCAACAATGATCCACAGTACCATAGTTTATATAGCTGCACATCTCTGCTATAAAATAAACCAGGTTTATTGACTTGACAATAAAAGGAGTGAAAGATTTTGCATGCTGAGATCTGGTTGTCTTGAATGTCATATAATTTATGCCAAGCAAGAAAATTTAAGTATGCAAACTATAATTGATGGTGTGACATGTTTCACCTTTGTTGGAAAATAAAATTTGAAAATCTTTGCAACTTAACTGTTACAGACATGGAAGGAGGATTATTCTTGGAATTGTGACAATTTTTCCACAACATTGTTCATCTCTGCATTAAGTTTTTATTGTGAATGCTGATTGTTAATTGCAGCTGTTAAATATGACACTCCAGGTTAGATGGCTTCTTGTAAATATAAAATGACAGCTCCTATGCAATAATTGACATTTCTGTTTGAGACTAATTCAGGTTTGTATTTTATAACAGAGTTGACAATAATTACTCTTTTGATTTCTGCAGAACATCCACTGAAGTCAGGTCTCCGATATGGAAAAACCATTTAATATTCTAAAGGGGTGGGGATGGAAGGAACAGGCAATTTCGTGTTTTAAAGGAGGGTGGAAGGGACTTACCATGTAATCTTCTGAAAGGGGGATGAAGGGACATTCCAATGAACCTTTCATTAAGTTTCTTGTACTACATTATTTAAACTGAATTAGAAATGCATATACATTTTTTACATCAGTAGTAACTGCAAAGAGAGGTACATGTACATGGTACGGAAGCAGAAGAACCTTTTCTAAAGGCATGCATCTTGAACATACAAGACTCTTTTAAACTTCACTTTTTATTGTAAAATATATAATCAATATAAAGACTATGGGTCTTCAAATGTTATCCGATTGTAAATTACTCTGATGTCTTAGTCTTTCCATGGGAGCTCTTCATCCATTGGCTATTCAAATGTCAATCAGTAATGTTGACCAGCCTCCTTCATGCACAAGACATACCTATTATTCACCGTGGTTATTATTATTATTATTATTATTATGACTTTATTTAAAGAGGGTAACTCAGTTAGCTAAGAACTAATCTACCTTGAGGCCCTCAAAAAGTGGTGATTTGTATTAACCCCTACACTATGGAGCTTCATTGAAAAGTGAGCATTGAATGGTTTAAATGCCTTTGCCATAACACATGGAGAAGCAAAATTCATGTGATCTCTAATGTACATATAACAATTTGCAGAAAGTAACTTTTGAAAATTTTCAGTATCAGTGAAAGACTTCTAAAAAATACAACAGATAAATAATGTCTGAAAATATTTTTGTATTATATTTTTGACAAGAGTGTAAATGTTTTTTATGATAAGTTGTCAGTTTCTGTAGATGTATGCCGTTAGATTACTTTATAATCCAGTTTGGCACAAGTTTTATTGGAAGAGATTTTTTTTATTGATTCACTTCCTAGATTTCACCATTCTTCAGGTTGGTATGTGATGCCACAGAATGAATTAACAGTTTGAAAATTGTGTTGTTTTAATAAGGTATTGGATTATGGTTTTTGGACAAGTTTCTTTTGCAAAGTTTTATTGCTTGGAAAATGGAAGTGATGCATTTTTAAAATGCTTTTTCACTCTTAAGATTTAATTATTAACTTTCCTCTGTGATGCACTTCTATTTGATGACATTTTTCTGGGATTATAATCCACCAGTTTAACCATGTTCTTTTGTTTCCTCCAACACCATAATTATTTCAAAATAATTTTATTTGTTAGAGAAGAATTTTAAGTAGACTGTTCAATTATATTTACATATGTAGCAATGTAATATTTTAAATGTAGCAATGTCTAAATCAAACATTTATGTTTACAGTTATTTTGCTCAAGTATATGCATAATTTTTTTAGAACAGAATTACTACGTTAATTTGATACCTGATAAAAGTTGACTTGAGCTGTGTTTTTGTGTACAAAAATTGAGATAATTTTAGCTTGCATGTGCTGCAAGCAAAAATAAAGTAAAATGCACTATTGAAAATTTTGAATTGGCAAATAATAACAAAAGAGATTTTGTAAAAATTGTTTCAAGATAAAGACTTTATTTCTCCTATCACAAGATTGACAGCCATATTCTTTTAAACAATACTTCTCTTCATCTCCCATAATTACAGTGGAAGTGGTTGCAAAAATAAAGCATTACAGTATGTACTTGCTTATAAGACAAGCCCAACTGCAAACTGTACAGACCCAGATTTTCTGTTGCATAATGTGCCAGCAGATCTGGATCTGTGTAAATTGTTAGAAGCAATGAGTAAAATAAACAACAAAGACCCTGGTCTACAGGCATTTTATGCTACAGCAGATCAGAATCTTTCTTATTTGCAGTTTGATTTGACTTAAAAGTGAGTACTTAAGGTAAATAAATTTATGAAAATGTAATGATTCTTAAATATGATGATACACAGAAAACATTCATCTTTTCAGCAAACTAATGTTTATCTTCTTGCAGCAAGCTCTAGTAGAATCAGAACTCAAATCCCTTCAGCAACATTTGTAAACTACAAAACTTTCAAGATCTCTCAGATGTCCATCAGCCCAGGCATGGAAGGCAGTGAGTTGAAGACAGATGTTGGACAATCAGAGGGGAACAACATGGACATGGAGGAAAATGCAAAAATTGGTAAGATTAATTCCATGTGAAAGTTACAAGTATTGTCTTGCAAAAGTGATGGAAATTAAAATCGAAATCAGAATTGCAAGCAAACTGCAATACTAGTTATAAAAACTTAAATTTTACACAGAATGTTTTTGAAAATATGCAGATTGCTGGATTAGATTTTCACACAACTTGAATGATTATTTAAATTTTTTGGTTAATTTTTAAGCTCAAAAAGTTGCATATTTGCATGAAAAGCTTACTAGAAACATACTGTTTTGTCATGCACACTTTATTCATGCATCTCATGCTTAAAGTTGTCTTTGTTGCCATTACAGGTGGATTTTCCAGTCAGTACCTCTCAGCTTTGAATGTTATTTGTGGCCTTTTATGATAGGTCATTCCAGTCACACATCTCTCTCTTTTGAATTGTTCATGACCTTTATGATAGGTCATTCCAGTCACACACCTCTCTTTTTAAATGTTCATGACCTTTATGATAGGTCATTCCAGTCACACACCTCTCTCTTTTTAAATGCTCATGACCTATATGATATACAATCACTTTATAAGTCTAGTCAAATTGCAAGTAATCAAAATCCTGATCTGCCTTTACATTATGTGCCTGCAGATCAGGGTCGGTGCTGTTTGTTGTACTGATTATTACTAATAAACCGCACAGACCTGGATCTGTTGGCACATAATGCAACAGCAGATATGGGTCTCTTCAGCTTGCAGTTGGATTCAACTTGTGAGCAGTATATATGCCATTTGTATCTCATACATTTGTTCTTGTTTGTACAGTGGAGGAGGAGCCTAGAAGAGATTCTAGTCATCACTCAAATCAAGGCCACCACAAACACAGAAGTGGACGGGTCAGCAGGCGAGGTAGGACCACATTTGGCTGATCTTGAAAGGATGTTATGTTTTTGCTAACTTCCATGATGTTATATGTTTTCTGTTTGTTTTTCTAGCTTCATGCATTTGGAAATATTTGTTGTCATTAACTTTTCTTGTATGTTTGTATCTACTCATTTGAGTTTAATATGCAGTCTAAATTTCTTCAAAAGAAAAGTTGTTCTTTAGCAATCTTTTTGTTGAACATTTCTGCCAGTGGTAGATTAATGTTATATTACAGTAAACAAATTGCCATAAACAACATTGCTACTGTTTAATATGCTTCTGTGTCATGGATGGTTATAGTCCAGAATTTTATCCATACAGAAATGAGATACTCAGATGAGGAAGAGGATGGGGAGGAGGAGGAGGATGGTTGTAGAGCCAAGGGGCCAGATTATGTTAAAGATCCACATGCATCTCGACAACCCAGAGTAAAATCTGCCAAGGGAGCAGAGGAAACTAACAGTGCAATACAGAGTATACTGGAACTGAAAAAATCACTGGCTTCATCTGCCCTGCAGTCAAATCTTAGCCCCACAACAGGGTTGGTAATAATGTAATAATCTTCTGTTACTTTTGTTCAGGATAATAATGGATTTAGTTTCTACAATAGAAAGGTGTCATGGAAAATACCTCTAAATTATTCTACATCTCCCTGTGCTTGACATCACCTTGTACTTAGCTACATCTTTTATGTGATGTTCTCTAGGGTACATTATTCCACAATTCATTTGCATTAAATAAATTACATTTTTTTTCTTTATTATAATAGTTACAAGTTGATCTGACCCACACAATTTTTTTTTATTAATCAGGAAACGAAATCTCAAGATCAAAATCTGAAAATTATATCAGGCATTCTGTAAATTTAATTAGAGTGAAGTTACAACTGTAAAATTTATATAATCCTCAAAATTGTTTTTTCTCATCTAGATTGCAATTGTTTTCAATATCAGATTTGAATTGATGGTTTCTTGTAGATAACAATTGTTTTCAATATCAGATTTGAATTGATGGTTTCTTGTAGATAACAATTGTTTTCAATATCAGATTTGAATTGATGGTTTCTTGTAGATAACAATTGTTTTCAATATCAGATTTGAATTGATGGTTTCTTGTAGATAACAATTGTTTTCAATATCAGATTTGAATTGATGGTTTCGAACTTGAGCTTGAATGTCTTTCACAGAGATTTTTATAGAATATGAAATGTGGTTGCATCTGCTATTATTTTCAGTTATTAAAATTAAATACATCAATTCACAGTCTAATGATTACACTTGAACTTTGTACTATATACTTTAAGTGTGAAATTTAGAAGATTATTGGCTAAATAATTTTCATTCCTATATTTTTATATGTGAAAATACAAGATTTCCCATCATGCCATATAATGCTTGATTGTGTGTGACTACAAAAGTTATAGCAGCAGCAGCAAAATCAGACACTTTGTGAGCAAATAAAATAAAATATTAACTCCATCACATTTTAGACATGAAAATTATTTGTCTCAATGCCTATGCCTATCTGTGAAGTTATTTCTCCTTATTTCATTGACAAAAGTGATAAACTTGCTGTGATGCATTACTGAATCAAACTTGCTTTGTAGCCAAATGAACAGATAGTATACAAAATGTCAAAATATTTAACTTACTGCAACAAATTAGGTCCTCCCAATACCACTCTTAAGTCACCAATATTTTTTTGATCAACTTATTCCAGTGAGGTAGATTTTAAAAAATATAGAGGTTGGGGTGTTTAATTTTGGTAGTATTGACTCTGGAGCAAGTTTTATATATAATTTTTAAAAAATGCTTTTCCTGTGTAAATACCAGATATATTTCACCATTTGATACCAAAAACTAGATATTTCAACTTTGTCACTCATTAAAATATATAAGTTTTGTACCACAAGATGAAATATATCCAGTAATAATGTCAAACAAAAAATCATTCTTTATCTTTTTATCACACCAAAAATGGGTATGGGTATTCTGTGCTATCTTTGTCTGATGATCTGCATGCATGCACACACACACACACACACACACACACACACACACACACACACACACACAGAGCAAACATTTTAATTTTGGTCAGTTTTCATGCATTATGTTGGAGCATGTTCATTCGATGAAAATGTTTTGTATGTGCCCATGTTATTAGTTGGTGTTGACAAAGGTGTTTCTGCTGTATTTTCACATTGTATCACTATTTAAAAATCTTGTCTTGATTTTGTAATGTTATGATCAGACTTGATAATCTGTATTCAACTTTTTTTATTTTATTTTGGCTGTACATCTTCATTACTTTTCTCAATATCACTTCTTACAACATTTGTTACAAATACAGTAAAAAATGTAAAAGATTACTTAAGGAGTTTCCAAATTTAATTATGGCATGATATGAAGGCTTATAAATACATTTTATTTTAAATGATGCCTCAGATTTTTTGCAGGACAACCATTATATCACAGCTGTAGATCAAGTATATCACTGGCCAATGAAATTTATTTACATATTTTCATTTTTCATTCCTCTCAGAAACTATATCAACAAGTTGCTGAAGCAGGAGACAAAGTTGAAAGAGGAAGTTGAACATACAGGTCAAGAAATAAAGAAACTGACAACAAAGCTCCAGCATGAAATAGAAGAAAAGCAAAGACAGGTAGGTAAACCATTCCAGCAAAAAAACAGGCAAGTACATGTTAATTTAGACTTAGAGCTGAGGTATGTGGCACAGCAGGAGAACCAATCTAGTCTGTCCCATAAGGTATCTACCACTTCTGACCTATGAGAATATAAATTATTCTTAAATAACAAATAACTCAGAATATGGCAACAACAGAAAATACCTTTGAGCTCCTAAAGATATTTGTTTATACTTGACTCAAAATCACTAAAAATGTTAGTCATAAACACAATTTTAGATCATGCAATAGGTCACGTGATCACTTACTACAAGACATTAATCATGTACACCAGTGTAGCCCCAATTAAGAACCAATGATAAAAAACATGGGTAACACATGAGCCAACATGACCTTGGTAATAGCCAATTGTTATCACTCTATGTTTACAAACTATCTGAAGCAGTGATCTAAAGCTAATGCTTCTGTAATAGGTTTTTCGTTCTTAATAAACAGAATTTACTTTGAAAAAAATTTTCATGAAAATAATCATTACAATAAAAATGTAATGAAACAAAACTAAAATAAAATTTTTTAACACTAACACACAAAAAATTTAATTACATATACATAACAGTTCTTTATACAGCATACAAACCATTCACCAAAAAGTGTGGTGGGTGATAAAAGATTCTAACCTGAATTCATAAATTAATTAATTTAAGTACTTTGATAAGCATCAAAGTCAATTGCAGATTTAAAACTTTTTCAAATTATGGGACAACAATTTATACAGTAGCACAAAATGAAAGCCTCAAGCGTGTGCATGACTTAGTGGTGTTGTTAGACACAGTTAGTTGCTCGGAGAATAATATCATCCATCCCCTATAAAAATGTGTCCGTTGTTGACTGACAATTTATTAGTTTTGCTATAGTTGTTAGAACGAATTGGTGTACATGTGTTAATTAGTGAGCATTTACAATGGATAATGGTACATGCAAATCCTACAAACTTAAAATCTAGTGGACCCAGTTGTATGTCGGGTGAATTCACTTCAGTTGATCAGTCAAACACTGTTATAAATATTATTGTAGATTTAAACATAATGTACCTTAAATAAACTGACTCGTTCATAACTGTAATCAAAGATAGCAAGGCAGCCAAGCTAAACAAATACTTCATAAAAGAGCATGGTTTCACAGTTACGGACCATTGTGGGCAAGCGAGGTTCAGAGATCCTGAACTGGCACTTAGCAATATCCTCAAGGATGATAAGAAGTTTCACTATTACTTCCAATGATATCATGACATTAGTATTGTACTAATTGAACAATAAAAGAACCGAGTTTCGATGTAGACAGTTGTCTCACAAAATAAATGTCAGTTGTTTTTATAAATAAGGTGTCTTGTTTGGTGTTGTATAAACAGTTAGTCTAGTTCCCTGCTACTTTGACTCCCGATTTAGCAGGATACTATCAAATACCACCCTGGGAACCAGACTAATCAACAAAAGCAGTGATGTAATACACAACTGTTTTCACATACAGGGGATAGTTGTTGAAACCAGTTGAATCAATCTTTTACATGTTGGACATTTTGAAAATAAATGTTATACAGAATAGCGAACAACTTCATTAGAAAAAGTACATTATTAACAATTATTATTGATGTGGTTGTTAAAAGAGGATTCAGTTATTAAATAGCCCAGTCCTCTAATTCTACCCCTCCTCCAGTTTTCTCAATGTCTAAATGGATTTTTTTTTCAAATTTTGGAGGTCCCTCAGTAACTCGCACCCTCGCTTATAGTGTGGTCTATGTTTGTGGACTCATTGTGTGTGAGTTATCGAAGGAGAGGTGTACAGACACCATTTACACTATTTATTAACTTTTGGACATACTGAACCATAAATATGCTTTGTTTTTCCTTATGTAATTTTGCTAATATTTTTTTCCATTGTATTCAGACACACAAGAATCTGTGACAAAATTAAACATTTTAAACGTGTGCATATTTTTGATAGAATTACTTGTATTGTTGATTCACTGCATGCAGTGAAATTGGCGGGTGAGTACATGGTGTTGATATGCATTTATACATGTATATGTACCAAGGCATGTTTCTCCAAATAAAGTAAACTATTATATGTGCTATCTTTATGTTTAGACAACATGTGTATTTCTCATTTAATTTGCCTTGAATTAAGGTTGTAATTGTACTAACAAAGCACTTATTTTTGTGCCCACTTTTATTACTTTCCTGACACACACACACACACACAAACACACACACACAAACACACACACACAAACACACACACACACACACACATTTGTTTGGTGCATGCATCATTTTCTTCAACTAACTGATTATAACACAGTTCAATACATAGCACAGTCCATGGTTTTGGACCCCAGCCATCATGTTACAGCAGAGTCATGCCATTTATAACTATGTTGTCCCTCTATATTATACTGTCAACCCATTGAAATGAAAACCTATATGCCAGACCAATAAAAAAAACCTTACACAAAAAGTATAGTCATACATTATGTAAGATCAACAGTTTTAAACAACATATGCGACACATTTCCATAATTATTTACATCTCTGAAACTTTATTTTTTTTCTTTTCATTTTGAATTGTGTTGTGTTGTAACACACACACACACATATGCAACACATGTACCCTTTGCACTTTTCAGAATGTGATCAAGGGTTTTAAAGTCTATGCAGCAGGTGTCAATGTTTACTTTACACTGTAAAACTTATGTTAGTGTGTGTGCATTCAGAGACTTGCCCCAATCTGTATGTATTTTTTTTTCATCATAGAAAAAGATTTCTCACAGTCTGCATTACTGTGAGGCAAGGTAAGTAGTTGCTTAATAACTACATTCAGATTTGGGAAGCAGATGTCACCAGTACTAACTTCCTGGCTGTCCAGCCTGTAACTTCAAAAACTCATTTTCTGGCCATATTTGTTAATACAGGCATACACAGCATGCAATAATCCTCAAACTCATTTTTAAGTGCTTCATGATCCAGGTGTGGAGCAACTCAAAAATGAAAGTGTCATGACTACTAAAAAAAATAGCTAAGTGCAAAGTATTTTGAAAAACGCATTTTCAAGGTGTAATATTAACTTTTTTGAGTTATCATTGTCTCATTTCTACATATTTATATTTTTCCCCCATAAACTCTTTAAGATATTATGCAAGGAGCTTTCGAAAACTTGAAGTCCAGAAGTTTATACTTCATATGCTGGTGATCAGTTCCATTAAAATTGCATATGTTATATTTAAAAATTTAAGTATATGCTATATGGTGTGCCAATTTTGGTCAAAATGATGATATAACTTTGCAGTGTAACCTATTTTCAAACCCTGAGAATGATGTTGCAAAGTACAGTATCTGTACTCCTATGGCATGCAGGCAATGCATCTTCCTGTTTGGATAACATATTTGACTCCAGGGATTTACCCCAAAAATTTTATTAAAAAAATTGTAAACAACAATGTTAATGTTTTAAGAAAAATTGTACATAATGGTTGTATGGCCATACACTGATGAAAATGAAAAAATGTTCAAATTATGGGTAACCCATGCAAGTTGACAGGCATGCTATATTATGTCCATCTCTATCCTTCCTCTGGGGTACCCAGTGGCCAAGTGGTCTAAATCAATGTCCGTTATGGATCACTGCCATCTCACCTCTGTCTGTGTGGTTATGAGTCTAAGATTCAGTGAATGTGGATATGTGGAAAAGCTTGCCAGTAGCTTCTCATGGGTTGGTGGTTCTTTCTGGCGATTGCCCGGTTTCTTCCTCCACCATTAATACTGGCCGCCATGTATAACCTGAAAAATGGCATTAAGCCCCAAAACAACAACAACTATCCTTCCTCTGTTAAGTTCCTATCTCATATATTGGCTAACCATTACTTATGAAGGACAGCCCACTTCTCCCACAGCCAATACCATAACTAAATATGATGAACTAGCATTATATATGACCCAGTTTGCCAGATTTTTCATTATGCTGACCTGTTTACATAAATTTGTGATGATGTTGACTTGGAAGAATATGACCCAGTTACCCAGATTTGTTATGACTTCCTGAATCCTAGAAACTTGCCTTATTTGCTGTCCCTGATGCTGATATTTTTCCAAATTATACCTCCCCCTTGTTTCTAAATAGAAACCAGATACTAGTAGCTGTTATTCTGTTATTTCCTGATTATTCAACCTTATATTTATAACTTATTCATCACACTACATGCCTTTGGTCATATATACAACTACAACATAAGGGAAAAATTCTTAAGGTCTAAGTTTACATGCACTAAATTTTGTGACAACAAAGATGAAGACTTTTACATATAATAATTCCTAATTTCCTGGGAAAATTTGAAACTTTAATTTAAATTCCCTATTATAAAGGTTTTTAACAACAAATTCTTATTTCCTTAACTACCCAAAAAAGCATGCAATTTTATGTTTAACTTAATAGTCTCACTAAATAGTGCATGCAGAAGCTACAGTGAACATATCTCATGCCTATAACCAATTTCAGAGTCTGTTGATCATATTAGATCTTTTTGTTTCCCACTGTAAATGTTGCCAGGGCAAATTGCTGTACACTTCCCTGGTGGCTTAACATTTTACAATCAAAAGCCCATCCTATTAAACCTACATTCAGCTGTTCATTTAATTCATTTAGGTGCCTTCATCCAAAGAAAATTTTATTATGATTTGGAGTGCTTTTCTTGTAATACCCAATTGTGTTGCCTAGCTCACTGATTTACCGAAGCAAAGTTGTATACATTTAAGCAATTCCAGCAAATTAATATAATAAAAAAGACTTAAACGAACATTTAAATTTAATCCTGTGGAAATTCAGTCTTGAAAGGTTTCATGGTTCATTTTTCCAGCATATTTCTTATGATTATGGACAAAGTCTTCAGAATGTAAATTTATCATGCTTTTCGTTAGAACATTATATTTAGGCTAAAACCCCATTTGTCATATAAAACGTACCAAATGCTCTAAAGATATGATGAAAATTAATGAAAAGTTTGTCCAAACTTGACCACTGTATTATCTCTGTGACAAAGACTCTGATTGCTTTTAAGTGTAAGGTCATTTTTGAACAAACTGACCAGCCACCAATGTTAAAGTGTATTAATTATTCAGTCATTTCAAGTAACAATGATACATTTTGTACAGTATGCAGTCACAAATTGTGATCAGAAACTGGAAACCAGGCAATTTATTTCTTTTAGTATGCCGGCTTTAAGGTGAAGCATATGCTGATGTCTATAAATCACATGACTTTCCTATTTCACAATAACTTTTAATCTCCATTATAAATTGCATGCATTTGGGGAAAGAAAGAAGCTTATTGATTAGGTGTCAAAAGCCAAGGTCACTGATTGACAGAAGAAAAATGGTTTCTGCAGAGCAACATTAGTTCCAAGTCATAGACTTAGACAATACATTCTAGAAGGCTTGCATTTGGGGTATTGAAAAAGCCAGTTATATCTGTGGTAAAACTGTCAAAGCTCAAGGTCTCAAAGAAGAAAAATAACGGAACATGACCATGTACCACAACCAAAGTTTGTGGAGGTTTTTCATTCAAGGTATTGAAGAGGCCTAATAATTTTGGGTTCAAAGTATTTGTGAATCAAAGAAATATTGGTTTTTTTAATAATAATTTGTATTATAGAGAAAGTTTCTTGATCAAACTCCATGGATGGCTTTCACTTAGGGTATTAAAAAAACTAAAGGACTGTGGTCTAATCTCCAGTCAACAATTCTCTACTAGAGCATACATAGAGCACTATTAAAGAAAGAGTGGAAGTATGATGTATTGTTAACAGTACTCATTTTAATTTCTAAGTTAAGAAAGACACAGAAAACAGAGATTTACTAAATTTACTACTGTCTGACATGGAGGTATTAAGAGCTTTTTCAGTAGGAACTATTGCTCTTTTTTCATTGCATTTTACAAGTGATTAAATCATCTCAAAATCTTCTAAAGGTTGAAAAATGGATTTAGACATATTTAATCAGTTATTGTTAGAAAATGAAAGGGCAAGAGGTAGAGAAGCACACTATTGAAATAAATCATCCCCTTTGAAATGTAAATATATTCATTCAACCTGTGCTTTATAGCTTCATGGTAGAGACATGAGAGAAACAAATATAAAATAAAACCTGGCAAAATATTGTATTGGGGTATATTGGGTTACATTTATTGGGGCTTGGGAACCCATATACAATTTCAAAGAACTGCAGTTTATTTTGAAGAGTTATTGTCAATAGCTTATACTCAAAGTAGGAATCTGAAAATATAAAGTTGTAAAAAATGCAGAGATTATGCTTTTGTGTTTGAATGCAGAACATTTTCATAATTCTTTTAAAATATTGTCATACTTGATTTTCTTTTTTTTCATTTGATTTATTGATGACCATATTAACCTCAGGTATCAATTAATCATTTCTGTTTCTTAATTTCCACAGGATCACCTTTTATTTAATAACTTATTGCAAATTCACTATGCTATAATCTCTGTTAGTCGGTATTAAATTGTCTCATATGCATCCATTCTTTCATATCACATTATTCATTAACAATTCAATAGAAATTTATAATTCATGTTACAATGAATTTGGGGGGTTTCAAATTTGAATGTTCAGATACAAGTTTAAACTGAAACCTCCATATCTGACCATCAATAAGTTCTTGAATTATAAAGTCCTGTAAGTCCCCAGAAAGCAAATATGCCAAATGTCACAACAGGTGACTTCTTTGTAGATACAATCTCTTCTCCGGTTTAGCATGTGCAGAAGTTTCTTGATTGGTAGATCCAATAATCTAATGAATTCTCTAAATTTTCAGTATGACAGCATGGTTGACAGACAAAACAGCACATCCAGAAAGGGTTCTGCTTCTGACAAAGCTGTGACAGCAAAAACTGAAGATTCATCAACAGATAGGAATACAAAATCTTCTGATCCAACAGATGGTAACAACATTCCTCGAACTGAGATTGACAAACATAATTGCAAAAAGGAAGATGATGATCAGACAAAAATGTTTGATGTTAAAGTCCCTCCAAGTTCTGCCTCTACTGCCAGGTCTGAAACTAGCATAGATACTGCTGTGGAAAAAAGTACAAAATTTTATAGTTCTGTTTTAAAAAATGACCTTTCAGACCCATCAAAACCTGAAAAGCATTATCAAACTATTGTGAAGCCAGTGAACAAAAGTAACAATAGTACTGCTAATAGTTTAGGTGGTGATCCCAGCAGCAACAGAGTCAGGGCTAAACCATCTGGTGTTACCAATGGCAGCAGTCAGGGACCAATCATGTTACTGCGTGAACAAAGTGCCAGTAGTGGTAGCAGTAAGGATGATAATACAGAACGGAGTAAAACTAGTACTGGAATAGAGAACAAGTCAGAAACTTTCAGAACAGAGGTAAATGAGTGCCTTACTGAAGACCTTAATAGCTGTTTTTGCATGACATGTGCTTTCATATTTACTTCCCTTGAACTTGGTGCCAGCTATCTTTCAGGTCATCTTCAGACATCAGTTGAATATAAATGTTTTTAATAAAATATTAATTATTTGTTAAAGTCAAGAAAATATTTTTTAATTATTGTGTGCATAAAAGTCAGTTCATATGCCAAGTCCATTTTATTTTCAAGTCTATTTAAAAAAATCCCAAATTACTTTTTCCTATAATGATTCTTGTAGATTGCTGACCCAAAAAGATGGCAGATAAATTTATCAGGGGAGATAAATCTGAATGATAGCAACTTGATTATTTTGCTTACCAAGTCTATAAAGGATGTATATATACTGCAGTTTTGATTTGTTCATACTTGTTTCTTCATAGACCTACATGACACTAGAAAACCATATCATTTTTTTTATAAAGGTAGTCCTTTTGTAGGATCATGAATATTTTTCATCTTTTTTAAAGGCATTGCTTAGGCATAAAACTTATTGACTTGAGGGTAACTGTAATTCTTCTCTTGTAAGACTTGTCTTGATATTTATCATTTTTCTGTGAAGTTAAAAAATTCATTTTTACCTCATCTGTACAGTCAGTCTTTCAGCGTTTGCTAATTTCAACTTTAAAAAAAGACGAAAACACCAGAGCTGAATAAAATTTCAAAGTCAGAATGTTTTTAAGCATGCTGTGCAAATGTATGTTGTCAAGGGTGGTTATTCTAGCGGTTATTTGACTAACATGGCAACCAGACATAAATTTATTTTCTCCCTCACAGAACAGCCCAGTCAGATTTAACAAAGTTTACAGTCGATGTTCTTTAGTACATTCTCAAAGAAAAACTTGTATTTTGGCTGACCTTCCTATCATTGAGACAGTTTCCAAAGCAATGAGGTGCAAAACCATTATGTGATTGCACTATCAATGTTACTGCTTCTACTTAAAATGAAAAAACTGAAAACTTTTCCAAAACCTCTTGACCAAATTGATATATCAGTCCTCTTTTGTTTCTTGTTCAGAATACTGTTCTTCAGAATCTTATTTGCATCATTATATCAATGATAGATACATCACTCTATATCATCTGTTATAATACTGTATTACCATAAATTATTGAATATAAGAGGCAAGTTATCCAAGTTTTTCCCTACCATGGTATATATATGCCTGCATGTTAATCAGCTTGATTTTTACTCATATTGCCATGTTGAAGTAATATTTTAAAAAACTTCTTTCCTATTTGAAACAATGCAAAGTTCAAAATGGTAAACAAGTGAAATGTTGTGTTTTACATATCAGCTAAATTTTCAAAGTTTAAAGACAATATAATAACCAGAAGACAAGATCAATTTTGAAAAATTAGCATTCAAATTTTAATAACTAATTTATGAAGGGTGGCAATATGTCCCTTTATCAAATGGAGAACATGGATTAAAATTTAGATAGTTTAGGTATTTAGTGGTAAACAAAAACGATTATTCACCAAATTCTACTATCTTATACTATATTTATAATGAAAGAAGCCAGCACATTTTTGGTCCTTTATTATTCTTTATGAAACCCTGTAGGTAATGTAAATCCATATGTAATCTAAGATATTTTTAAACACTGTTGAAAAACTGCAGGTAATACAATAGTGTGTGTTATACTTTCACACGTGTTGTATTCACTAATTTATGGTACATTTTTATCTACATTCCACAGGCTAAAAACAGAAGTACCTAAAGTTTTACATTGAAATCCGATTTCCAAAAGCTTTGGGCATGGTCCTTTATATAAATCTATCTGGATACTCTTTCTTTTCACCTGTATAAAAAAAAACTTTTCAAGGATGTGTGGTATTTAATTTAGGATTTACATGAAGTCATATTTTGTAGGATTATCATAAAGACATGTTATGCAGGATTATCAAAAAGACATGTTTTGCTGGAATATCATAAAGACATGTTTTGAGCGATTACTATATCATGAAGACATTTTGCACACTAATAAAAGGGGTAGGGGTCATACCTTACCCAAAAACTTGAATCAAATTATTGAGAATACTGAAGGCTTTTATTTTCATCATAGAAGGGAATATTGCTGGAAGTTAAAGGGTTTTTATGTATTATGGTTTCTCCATTGTGTATGTGTTTTTTGTGTTTATTCTTTTATTGAATTTTGATTTTATTAATTTTTGAAGTAAGGTTTATACACTATCCTAATTTGTTATAACTGGGCATATTGCTCAAGTTGTTATCTAATTTACAAATCTTCTAATAATGCAATGTTATATGTTTAAAAAAAGAAGAAAAAGAAATATTGATTTCATTATATGTAAAAATAGTAGTAACAACATTTACTTCTTTAGGATAATTTCCTGAATTGCCTGAATTCTTACTCATGTATCTTAGTGATACAGGAGCAAAGTGGGTGTACTCTAGCTGGTGAGCACTATGTGCACATGCTGCAGGTTCACAATATTACATTATTAGTTCAAGAAGTTTGATTAATGGCTAATTAGTTAATATTATTTAAATATTTAATTATATAAGGTATTTTGTTTAGGCAAAGTTAAAAATATGAATATTAAATTATTATACATTTAATTTTTTATGCATTTGTTTAATTGAAATCAGAATTTTAATCAATAGGATTGTAGAGTTGTTATTTATTAATTTAGTTATAGTTCCAAATATCTATAATATGAAGGCTTAGTAGGTTGAAATGATACCAATTAGTATAAAATCAGATGACTTCAAGATATTGCTATTTATGGTCACTTTTACTTTTTTAAATAGACTCTTATTCTACATTTTTTTATTTAGATGTCACTAGAGAATTTGTTAACAGCTTAAATATTCTTTGAGAAATTATTGTTTTAATTTCTTTTAAAGCCATTTTCTATTATTGTTTCAAGTATTGCCATCAACTGAATAATAAACAAAGGAGAACTACTATTACGTCAAAGCATGTGACTAAATTTGAGTTGCCTCCCTGAAAGACTAGTGGATCTTTATTTTGCTACTAAGCCCATAGATTCTGTTACTGCTGTTAGTAATACAATCTTTGTATGGTGAAATTACATAGATATTATGCCATAAACATCGTGGGACAGTAATCCCGCCAAGCCCTAGATTATTATCTTATATACAAAGCAGATAAGCTCATATGCAACATATGGTGTTTTTCTGACAATGTATAGATTTTACTAACACTTTTATTTTTCAACAAAATGTACTTTAATGAAATTTATTCAGTCCATCCAGAGGGCAAAGAGAACAGTTTTTCTTGGTAAGTCAACATTAGAGGAGCAATGTAAACCTTTACCATTCAGGGTACAGTCAAATCCACTTATCTTGACCTTGGTCATCTTGACAGCCCATGAGCATTTTGATCCAGTCCCAAACAAATCCTTCTTTGTTATGCTAATTTTTTGCTGCTTATCTCAGCCCCTATTAAGGTGGTGCTCTACAGTTTCATATATTTAGCATAGGGTTAGAATTTTAGAGAAAAAGAATTCCCCCAGGTTTCCTCATTAGTTATACTGGCTTTTTTTAAAAAAGACTTTGCAAATTTTAGGTATTGTTCAAAGAACCTTTAATTTCCTTTGTACACCTTTCAAAAAAGTGCTAGCTTGACTTGCTCATTTTCACTTCCCAAACTTCAGAGGTTAATTGTAAAAAAAAAAAGGAGCCGATAACTTTTTTATATTTTATGTATTTTGTAATTCATTCATTGCACTTTTAGAAGCTGGTATTGTCTAGTTTGGAAAAATTAATTTTCCTTATTTTAATAGCTGCCAAGGATAGTGTACTTTAGGCAAATTCAGGTTCAGGTTAATTTTTGAAGAACAAGGGAGCAGTCATTTTAGTTAGCAGTGTCCTAAGATCATTTAAAATTTCCAAAAGTACAATATCTAAAGAAATTTCAGCCACATTACATGAAAGTAGCATAGATGTATGCCAACATTCTCTCCACTATGCATATTTAAAATGCAAACAACTTCACTTAATATACATCACTCTCTCAAAAGTACATAATAACTTGTGAGTGCCACCTAAGTCGATGATCCCATTTTGTTGGGCATAAGTTTCAATCCAAAATAACATTCAGACCCACTTATTTTGATGAAATGATTCAAAAGCCCTTAAATTTTCATACATATTCTTAACGCTGGCGACACTTTCCACAAACAATTTCATTTTTTAATATTTCACTGTAGCTTCATCATCGACATGTACATGAAAAGAAAATTCTTCCTGAGCAATGCCAGTGGAGTCCGTGACCTCATTTCCATCAACCATTGATTCATGAGATTTCTGATTGATGCAGTCAGATCTATGAGTGTTGCATTTTTATTAGAGGTGATTGGAACAAATTTATTTTGTCATGCAAGTTTTGTTTTCTGCAGGTTAATCATAGTTATATGAATTACTCTATTTTGGAATTCATGCATGTTTTAAAATACTACAGGTTTTACTTATGCTTAATTAATTTTTTTTTAAAAACTTGGTGACAGGTTTTCATTTTTTTAGGAGCAGCCTCTTTCCCTTGTTAGCCTCATTAAAGAATTTTATGTTTGTTGTCTTTGGTACTGAGGCAGCCTAAAATCTAGGCCAATTTTTAGTACATATAGCATGTAAATGTTGTAACAACTAAACAGCCATATGCTGTTGGACAATGCATGTAGTGATTAATTGTGCGTTTACACATGTTGATTGACAATAGATTATACAGTGCATGAGACTACCATTATTACTACAGTTTTATGAGTTTATTCAGTGTTTAAAATTCACTAAACTGAATATTTTGTAAAATTAAAAGATCTTAATAATAAGTATAAATTATTTAGAGCACACATTTGCATCTCAATAGCCATTTGAAAGGGGGGGGGAACGATCAGTTCTTTCAGTCGTTAGAATATATTAGGTAAGGTCGGATGGTTATTAACATTTTATTTTGTTTGGGTTTTTTTATTCAACTTCTGATTCTGTCCTGAGGCCATAAAATTTGACAAAGTGACATATTAGTGTATAAATTTCCATTAAATAATATATGTATCTAGATTTGTGACATTTATTGGTATATTGTATATTGTATTTCCTTCCCACCTGCAAAGACACAAACGAATCCATGTTGCTTCAGAGTGCACACACATGTACATACTTGAGAAATTTATTGTTCATTTTGTATTGTCTGCTATTTGCAGATGGAGTCTAAATTCTGTTTAAAACAATATGAAGCCATGACACTTGTTTTTAAAAAAACTGTACACAATATAGCAATTATTAATCTTAAAACTAGGACCCTTTTGTCAGCAGCATTCCTGTAAACCTAAAGTAAGAGACAGGAATAAAGTTCAAGGATATATATTTTAAAATTATGTTACCATTTTTTATAAACTTAGGTATCTTGGGACTCAGTTATGTTGATTTTTTTTTTGACACCCCCGACATAATCAAGATAACAGGGTTTGACTGTATATTTCTCTGTTCTGGTTGCAAACGCAATAATTAAATCATTTTGGACTATCTGGTGTGCAAGAACATTAGTTTTCCCTTGGTGAGTCAACAGGATTGGGGAAATATAACCCTTAGGGAATAGATTTGTGCCATGGATGAGTCTTGCAATAGATATTTTTCTTATCCAATGAGGCTAGATTTCTCTATCCTGGTCACACACATGGGGAAGATTATGTAGGTCACATCATTTCTTTTCCTGTGCCAAGATAGTTTGATATAAACAAAACAAGACTATTTCTCTCACTTTCAGTCAACCACACGGGTAAAGTCAGCCAAGAATTCAAGCAGCCGTCAGATTGTAGGTAAGCGTTACACCAATTTTGTCAAAATACCCTACCCACCCAAGCACAACCCGAACTTGAAGTCCCTGAAGATAGAGGGCAGCACATGTGCCCAACCGAACCATCCTGTCCCCATAGGATTAGGTAGATACACTTGTGTGTGGTATATTGACATTTGATTGGTTAGTGCAAGTTGCCTGATTCTGGTTATTAATGGCATGACGTTGAAATGGCATTGGAGTGTGGTGCTTTAATACTACAAGATTAGGCTAGCATAGCTTGATGTCAGAGTTTAGAATTTAAAATGTGTGCTACCTAAAATGTAATTTTTAGATGAAAGAATGCTTAGACTTTGCATCTAATTTGGTGTATATTCTGAATTCATTTATTTTCATGGGTATCAGTGTCATGGCTTTCGGAACAAAATGACATTTTCAAGGATTGAGAATGGGGTCTAATTGTTTCCACAGAAGGGGCCCTTGGGTCTAATTGTTTCCAGAGAATGGGTTCCAGTGTTTCCACAAAAGGAACATTTTTAACTGGGGCTTTAAATTCATGGTTTGTTGAATCCATGAAATTCAAAAAGTTAGAACCCCACAAAAAAATTGAATTCACATCAAATTAATGTTTACTGCATTTTGAATAGAACTATTACACTCATGTCAAAAAGTCCCATATTCAAGTAACAGACTATGCAAAAAGACGTCCACATATTCAAGTCATAAACTGTGCAAAATGAAGTCTTACATATTCAGGTTATGGACTATGAAAAAAGAAGTCCCACATATTCAAGTAACTGACTATGCCAAAAAAAATGATTTACATTTAACATGCATTTTGTCATTTATCCATTAGCAGTTACATAATAATAATAATAAGAAGAATAATAATAACTTTGTAAAATATAAAAAATATTCATGTTTTAATCTCACCTTTTAACTGTTGAATTTAAAATGTGAACCAGTAATAAACTATTACAATGGGGATATCTTTTCAAATTTTCAAAATTTTAAGAGTATTTAATGAAATGGTTGATGTGTTGATTTAAACCAGGTAACTTTTATAATGCAGGCAGCATTCCTGTCAAAATGTATGTTTCAGTGGGAACCTTTCCCACGATATGTGTACAGGATTGGAAATGTTTCTTTAAGATGTCCCATCTATCTGGAGTTACAAGATCTAGATCAGGCAAGAAAAACCTTATAATGCCCTAACTCCATTGCATCTTGCATTATAGGGTATGCATGGTATTCACTGAATCACAAGGGGGTCATTGAAGCCCAAGCCTGAAGAGCAAATGTTTCCACACACCTGTTGGATTCACTGAATACCATCAAAAATCATGTATCATCAGTATTCTTAAATAAAGGTGATATATATTTTCTGATGCAGTCAAAAAGTTTCTCAACAAAGGCACTGATGCAGTACATTCGCTTTGCATAATTCTTGTCCAGGATGGCACATGCTCCTAATCAGCTCAGTAGAACATATTGGTCTCACAAGAGAGACAACTCAAAATCTATTGAGAAATAACTCATTTAGCAAGTCATTCAGTTACACAGATTCTTAATTCTATTTGGATTGATAGGCTCAAGTGAATAAGATGCATTAGAGGAAGAGAATATGTATTATTTCTCAACCCAAAAAATGTTCTTTTCTCTGACTGATAAACAAGAAAATTGTATTTGGTGTAGTCTAGAAAATAGATGGGCATCAGTACTGTGTGAAATCCATCATTGAGACATTGATAAAGTGCATTCACCTCATCTACCAATCCTTCTTATGAATTATTATGTAAGAATAAGAATCTGTAGCTTTATTGCAGTTTCTTGTATAATCTCAAAAATTATATTTTAAAAAAAAATTAATAACTATGGTGAAAAGAGTATGGTTTACAGATCACTGTGAATTGGAGATTGTTAAAAAAAATGTTAGAAGAAGCCATACTTGCCTGGTGGCAAAACTGTTGCCCTTTTCACTGCCTGGTTGACATTTTAAATTTCTATTCCAATAAACTGGCCAGTCTTCAAAGGAGCCACCTTCAAAAGTCATAGGGTTTACCATACCCTGTCACCATAATGGGGTATATTTTTCACAAAATATGCCCTGCTTGTTTCTTAATTTTTTAAATTGGATTTTGTAAGAAAATGCACTGAGGTTACAGATTCAAAATGGAGTATGCTAGTGAATTTACCTCTGCAGGTTGCATATGCAATCCTGCGGCATAATAATGTGCCAGCAGAGAGTCTACATAGACTTTTAACTTGTAATCATGAAGCAAATCCTGACACTGACCCTCATCTGCATGATGCAGTGCTAAATCTGGTTCTGCAGTTTTTCATTTCAGTGCATGTGATGTAGAAACAAATAAAATAACCTTTTTATCCCCGTTTTGAAGGTGTATTAAAATTCTGTGTGCTGTAATACAGTGGTCCCTCACTACAGTGCACATAAATAGAAAACAGTCCCTCATATAATGTGAATATAATCAAGGATCCCATAGTTTGGATGAATGTAGTTTTGATACTAAACCTACTTCAGTGTAATCTCACTTATAACATGGTAAAATCTTTTCTGGCCTCCATTAACTCATTAACTCTGTAATAGTCTCTAATTATAATGTACTAAGTATAACATTGTCCCTTATATAGCATGGGTTTGGTCATGGATCCCAGTGAGGGACTGCTCTAATACAGTGGTCCCTCACTATTTTGTATATAAGAATAACATGGTCCCTTGTTAACAGGCTTGCTCATGGATCTTAGTGTAAATTAAGGGACTGTGCTCTAATACAGTGGTCCCTCTCTATAATGTACCTAGGTATAATATGGTCCCTTATTAACAGGCATGGTCCTGGATTCCAGTTTAGTAGTGAGGACTGTGCTCTAATACAATGGTCTCTCACTACAATGTATCTCAATATAACATGGTCCCTTATTTGATATGAGTTGGTTCATATATCCAAGTATAATAGTGAGGGACTGCTGTAATTGCCTATAATTAATATGGCTAGTAGAGCATCAGACCTACCCAGCATGGGATGTATGTGTGCATTATATTTTTCCTAACTACATCTAATTAATTGGAAAGTATTATGTTAACTTGAAATAACAGCACAGCTCACTCTTAACTAATTTTGCAAAAAATAAATATATAAAAGTAAATAAAAAATAATGAATATGATAGTTTTGAGGCAGAAGAATTATTGAATGAGGGCACTTGTACATGTTCTTCTTACAAAGCTATTGACATAATTTCTATTGCTCATTAAAATTTTAAATAAATATACTCTGATCACTATTTATCAGTAAAGATGTGTTTTTTTATTACCTGACATTCAGTTTGCCTAATGTTTGTGCTAGTAAACATCTAGTAATGCTAAAGCATATAGTAATGCTAAAGTTTGTTTTTGATTAAAGATTGAAGATTGCTCAAGTTTGCTTTTGTGAGTTTTATATGAATTATTTCTGAGTGTTTAATATTCCATGCATCTGATGCAACTGATATATTTTGCAAAGTAATGTAATCTGTAAATAAAAAAGTCCAGTAATTCTTTTTCTCTTGATGAAGTGAAATTATACTTCTATTGGATCTTTTCTTCCATGATAAATAGAAATATTTTAAAGGACACTTTGCATCTAATTTGTTTTTTTCAAAATCATAAAAGTTAAAGTGAAACTATGTAATCTTTCCTCTGATGTTATTTAATTCAGTCCTGAAAAATAGGAAAAAAACTTGGATCATGTAATGGATGCCAAAAATTGAAAGGTAATTTTTAAAACTTTAACACTGTTAGCTTGAGTAAGCCTAGTGACAAGTAATAATTGATGTTTGATGCAAAAATTTATATCCTACTAGACGAAGCCAGTGAAACCTTTTAGAAACCATGTTGTCTGTCTGCCAGCAGAACTGCTAGACTGTAACCAAATTCGTTATACAGTTTGTTATTGATAAGGCCCCAAAAGAGATGAGTTATGGCCCCTGATCATCTGTCCACTTTTACCAAACGTTGTTGGACTTCAGCTAAACGTTGTGTGCAGCTTTATAGTAATGAAACCTTAAATAAGCTTGACTCTCACCATCCCAAAACTTCATTGACATGAATTATAAATTTATATTTCTTGTTCTTCTGGCTTCAGTTTTCAGAACATGTTTTCCAAAGATTGTTGGATATTTTTTGTACACATTTGTCATGAAGTTTTATATTGTTGAGACTTTCTGTGAATTAAATTTCCAGTGTTTTGTGAGTTCATTTTACAGGGAGTATGCATACTGATTGCCTGTCTTCCTTTCTTTTGTATCTGCATTATATCTTTACATGGATTGTTGGAATTTGTTATGAGGCTTGGCATGGATGAGATCATGAATGAGTTCAGTTTTCTTTGTTCCATTGCTTCATTTGCAGGAGTTAAGCTCACTGGTTGCCTGTACTATTAGTTTGGTTTTTTGTGGTATATCTTTACCAAAGATTGCTGGATTTCAACAACATATTTCATGCAGCTGTCAAGGAAGAATACTCAGTTTCAGTGTTCCTTTACTTATTTTAGATGAATTATGGCTGCTGATTTCCCATCCTATCTTTGGTTTCCACCATATTTCTTTTACTTAGGATTTCCATCTGTATAATAATTAGACCTTGAATAAGATTTATTTGTAGCATTCAGCATCATTTATAAAAGTTATTTCCCTCCGTTGTCCCTCCTCCTAACTTTTTTTTCTGGATCATTGCTTTGACAGGGATTGTTGGATTTCAACCATATTTTACATGCATCATTATATTGACAAGACTTTGAATGAGTTTAATTTCCATGCCATCATTTAATGGAGTAATGGCCTCTGAATGTCCATCATCCCCAAACAGAAATTTCTCGGTTGAAGGCCCTGCCAAGGAATCTGCAGTAAACAGGGTCTTTTTTTATACACCTATTGTCTATACATGAAGCTTAGTTAAGTAATGTATGAATACAGTTTTGTGATAAAATTTCTGTAACTTTCTTTCAACTAGAAAAATCTCCAACCATGATTGATCACTGCCATTGCCATGCCTTTAATTAAAGGAGTTTGTCTTTATATAGGAATAACTTTCCCAAATACATATTCCCATAGGAATCTGATTCCTGTTTTTGCATTAAGTTCCATTTTTCCAAGATTCTGCATGTTCAGTCTTGAAATTTTCTGACCATGTTTATCACAATGAGTAATAGTCACTGTGGGCTTAAGTTAGGTTACGGAGACTTTTCTTAAGGCTCAAAAAATAATCATCAAATGCTTTTCCATTTAGTTTGAATTCTCTCATAATGTTACGTGTACCTTGATCAAATTGAATAACTTTCTTATAACAGATATTCACACCCTTAAAATGTTGGTCATTATGTTGTACATTCACTTGTATAGTGACCATTTTAATAACAGCCCCTATGAGGAATTGATGCTTTACTGATCAAAAAAAATTTCAGGAATTCAACATACAACTGTTTCTTCCTTTTAACTTCCAAGTGTTGAAACAATATCTGATTTTGTTTAGCTGTAAAAAGATTTTTAAATCAGCTGCTGTAGTGGACACATTTGATTTTATATTGGCACCATTTTCATTTAGAACCAAAAAGACATCATAATAAGTCTTCTGGTGGAAATTCCATGTTGATATGAGTTTCCTGTTCTTGAGAAGTAACACTATCAAGATTTTCAAGATGGCTGTCATGGTGGCCATATTGGATATCCAATTGGTGTGATGTCTTTTTAGGACCAACTAGACATTAATTATAAAAAGCCTTTAGGTAAAAGCACAATATATCAATATTACTAACCGTTAGGAGAAGAAGCCATACTATGATTTTCAAGATGGTTATTATGGTAGACATATTGGAAGTCAGATCTGCACCATTTTTATTTGTGACCAACTAGACATGACAAGTCTTTCAGCAGTTTTCAAGATAGTCACTGTAGTGGCCATATTGGTTGTCTGAGCAGCACCATTTTTTTAGGACCAACTTCACATAGAAGTCATTTAGTGAAAATACATGTTAACATGTTGATATGACCATCCATTCAGGAGTGGCTATCACAAGATTTAAAAAGGACCACCATTACAACATCAGAAGGATTTTGGTGAAAACTCCATGCCAATATTAACATTTCATATAACATTTTGTTCAGGAGGAATAATGGTAACAAGATTTTCAAAATGGCAGCTGTGATTGCCATATTGAAATCTAATTGACATCATTTTCAGTTAGACCCAACTAGAAATCCTAAGAAGTCTTTTGGTGAATACCCCATGTTGATATGACCATCCATTATAGAGGAGTTGCAAGATTTTTAAGATGGCTGTTGTGGTGAAGAGGTGCGTACAGTTAAGTGTAAACATCACCAAAACTCAAAGCTTTTCTGGAGTGGACATTGGAAGTGACCATGATCTGGTGATGACAACCTTCAGGCTGCATCTAAAGAAGGTCAAGAAAGATAACCACACATTAATAAAGTTTGATCACAAGAAACTGAAGGATCCCAAAGTAGCAGAAGCAATGATTGGTGGGAAATTTGCACTGCTGACCATCCTCAACATTGACAATACAGATAAGGACATGTTGATCTCCAACTTTAATACAGCAACAACCAAAACAGCCAGCGATATCGTTGATAGACAAAGCCCAGTCAAGAAGCCCTGGGTCACAGCTGAGGTCATGAATCTGTGTGACAATAGGAGGGAGCTGAAGAAGAAAAAGAACAATACAGAAGGGGCAGAGCAGTACAAGGCAGTCAACAGGGAAGTCGAGAAAAGCATGAAAAAAAGCAAAAGAGAACTGTATAGAAGAACAGTCCAAAGACATCGAAGGAAACTTGAAAAGGAACAACAGCAAGAAAGCGTACCAACTGGTCCAAGATCTAACAAGCACAAAACAATAGTGAATTACCTCCTTGCAGGACAAAGCTGGAAACTGCCTCACAGAAGAAAGACATTCTGAAAAGATGGACAGAGTACTGTGCAGAACTTTACAACCACCAAGCCACAGTAGATCCAGAGGTACTGAACAACAACTAACAAAAACAACCACTTTATCCTATATGAAGAAGTAGAAGCAGCAGTGAGATTGCTGAAAAAGAGAAAGTCAACAGGAGTGGAGAATATCCCAGCAGAACTGGTTCGAACAGGGGGAGAAACATTAACACCCCCTCACAAACATCTGCAAAAAGATCTGGCAAACAGAATTATGGCTATCTCAGTGGACCCAATCACTACTCATCACCCTCCCCAAGAAAGACAACATGCAACAGTGTTTTAACCTCCATATAATCAGTCTTATACATCCATCCAAGCAAAGTCATGTTGAGGATACTGCTGAACAGACTAAAGTCACAGGATAAAAAGATAAGTGCCAAGGAGAAGGCAGGTTTCAGCAGGGCGCAACACAACAAAACAGATCTTCAACCTCAATATATTGTGTGAAAAGAACACCAGAAAGATATGTACCACATATTCGTGGATTTCAAGAAAGTATTTGACTGGGTATGGCATGCAGCCTTGTGGGCGACCATGAGAATGTACATCATCAATGCCAACTTCATTACAGTAACAGATCTCTTCTATGACAAGGCCAACAGTGCAGTATACTTCAACGGCAGCATAGGGGACTGGTTCAGAATGACAGAGTTAAACAAGACTGTCTGCTCTCCCACCTTATTCAACATCTTTTTGGAGAGAATCATGGCTGATGCACTTGAAAAGTATGAAGGGATAGTCAGCATCAGAGGCAGAACAGTCACCAACTTTCATTTTAATGATGATATTGATGGACTAGCAGGTAATGAGCAAGAACTATCTAGCTTAGTAGAGAACTTCAACAAAACCTCTGCAGCTTATGGTTTGGAAATCAGTGCAGAGAAGAACAAACTGATGACAAGCAACACCAAGGGCATCAGCAATGACATCAGGGTCATAAATATGAAAGTAGAAACAGTCCACAGATCTTGAATCTTGGGGCATGTGTAACAGATGAAGGATCATAGCCTGATGTACTCTCCAGGATTACACAGAAAACAACAGGGGTGACAAGAACATTGCACTCAGTTCAAAGGTCAAACTGATGAACTCACTAGTGATCTCCATATTTCTCTATGCCTGTGAATCATGAACCATAACAGCTCACTTAGAGAAAAGGATACAGACCACAGAGATGAGATGCTTCCAAAAGATCCTCTGCATCTCATACAAAGACCGTGTCACCAATGAAGAAATATGGCAATGGATCAGACAAGCCATTGGGCCTCACAAAGACCTCCAGACCACAGTGAAGAAATGTAAACTGCAGTGGTATGGGCATATCTCACGATCATCAGGACTTGCCTAGACAATCATGCAAGGCACTGTACAAGGAAAAAGAAAGAGATATAGGCAGACAGAGTAAGAGGTGGGAAGACAATATTTGTGAGTGGACATACTTGACACTGAGTGACTCACTGAGAAAGACGGAAAATTGACCAGAATGGAGGAAGCTGGTTATTTGGTCTCGTGCAGTACCACATCAAACTACCAGGCTACAGGACTGAGGATGGTGTTGATGATGATGTTGTGGTTGTTATACTGGATATTAGATTGGCACAATTTTCATTTAGGACCTATGTAGATGTCATATGAATTCTTTTAGTGAAAACACCATGTTGATAGTCTGACTATCTAGCCAGGTGGAGTAGAGATAACAAGAATTTTAAGATGAGTACTGTGGCTACAATGTTGGATGTCTGAAGTAAATCATTTTTGTTTAGGTCCATCAAGATCTAGTATGTGTAACGTTTCATGGCAATCCTTCAAGAAGTTTAGGAGTAGTGATAATCTTTGTTACTGGAATAACTAGCATTGGATAATAGACAATAGACCACCAAATAATTGCTCTTGGTATGTGATCATTCAAGATAAAATTCAATCATACAGCAGCAGTGCAGGCTGGAAATGTTTGCAGACATAACAAAATTCAGAACAGCTCCTATTTCACCTTTGATCATTCTAATTCTGATTACCACTTGATTGTTGAATATCTTTTGTCCCTTGGCTCACTCAAACTAAATTCTGTCCACATATTCTGATTTATATTTTGCATGTGCTGAATAAGAAAAAATGCTTCAACATATCGGAAAATAATTTTGATACATTAAATGACAATAATTAATAATAATCAGACAGCAGTTACACCAAATCTTATTAAATTTATCAGGTATGGTTTGTTATTATCATATTTGCACCACTGTTTTTATTGTTATTTTTCTTCACATCACTGCATTCTGATCTTTTTTCTTTGAAGAATTTAATTTTTTTTAAAAGTTGCTATATAAAACAAAGCAGCAGTTTTCCCAATGTCATGTAAGAATATATCAGTGTACTTGTAATTGTTGGAAAGTTTAAAATGATACTTTTTTTATCCCTGTTTTGCGTATTTTAATTTGCTTCTGTTTATTCCTACATCAGCCCCTGACAATGTCATTAACATGGCAACAGAAAAAGGACAAGAAAATAAATATGGGATGTGTTTTTCAGCATATTGGAACTTCATGATTCCTATGCCTTGTAGGAAATTTTGACATTTTGATCAGTTTTTGAATCATACTTTTACTATTTTATAGCAAAATGACTATTTTTTTCCAGCTATTTTTGCATTTCTTTTTAGTTTTTTGTATACTTTTAGACTTGGATTTTTTAGTGAGGAGTTAAAACTTATTATCACAATTACTAAGAAAGAGATTGGATTTACCTTTGAAATATCCATGTACATATGGAGATCTAAACAGACTTTTGTGCCATTTCAGGGAAGGGGTTTCTTGATCATTATAGACTTTCTTAGGAACTAGTACTACAAACACAAATCTCTGATCTGTTTTTCTTACAGCTTTTGTTGATGTGTCACATTTTATTTTAAGTCGTATTCTGAAATAATTTCAGATTTACATTTTACTTGCAGACCTTCCATTTTCTTTTTTACACTTGCAGAAACTGTTCCGACCAAAATTTCCCTGATGATTACAAAGGATCATGAAGACAAGGTGAATTTAGCAGGACAGTTTCTTCCACTCTCAAGAACGGTCAAGGGACCTTTTGCCAAATTAGTCAAGAAGAAACAGTGAATGACTGCAGATAAAAATATTTCCAGACAACCTTAGCCATGACTGATAAATCCGACTGACATTAAATTCCAGGCATACAGTCATTCTTTGTAGATGCTTGCAGCTGCCTTTAGGATGTGCATTATGACAGAGCTTTCAGTAATGTTCTGGACAGAAATCTGAAAAAAGGTCAGAAGAAAATTGACCTGTGTTATGATGAAGCAAAGCAATAGTCTGATATTTCATGATCAGAGGAAATGCACCAAATTTGGTATAAACTAGATATGTGTAATAAAGCATCTTTCAAAATGCATAATTCAGAAGGCATGCTGAATTCCAGATTTTATCATAATATATGATTACTTATAAAGCTGAAATGATGACATTTTGATTGTCAAGACTTACTATAATCTCTATACTTGTTTATGCCTGGAGGGTGTCTTTTGCATTATAAATGAAATAAATTAAGAAAATTGTACACTTTGATTTTTGTAGAGACATTTTTATTCTTATTATAAAACTGAAACTTCTTAAGATCGACTGAAAGTTCTAACATCTTTAAGAAGTTTACTGTAAACTACAAAATATGGGATATATCAAGGAATTGCCCAATGTAAAAAGCTCCAAGGTCAAATTTTGTTTTAAAAATAAGACTATAATAGAGTTAAGAAAGAGTTGTGTAGATGTTTTGGTGTCTTTGGCATGTGCCAGAAATTGATGAATTTAACAAGGTTATGATTCAGAATAAGTTATAATAACGCTACAAATGCTGCCTATACTGTCACCTTTGGACTGTCACCAATGCATATCACAAACATTATCTGGTAATGTGCATCATAATTAATCTATAACAAAATATTAACTCTTTAACTGTTAAAATTCCAGCTTTTCATTCACTTTGGACAAATGAAGGAATGAGGTACAGAATATGTCCTCGCATAATTGTATCTTTGCATAATAAATATTTCTATAGACGGCCAAAAATTAGCCAAAGAATACATGTCCCATTACAGCTCTCACCCACCATAAAGCCCTTTATTGCAACACTATTACTGTTACGGTCATGAAATCATATTTCAATAAGTAGTATTTAAATTATGTATGCATATACATCATTATAAAGTGGTCTCAATATAAGGTGATACACTCCATGGCTCCCATTGGCAGTGTTGTAATGATGGAGTACATGTACTACATAATGTATATCACTTTAAGGTAATATATTCCATGGCTCCCATAGGCAGTGTTAAAATTATGGAGTACTGTATAATGTATATCACTTTAAGGTAATATACTCCATGGCTCCCATAGGCAGTGTTATAATTATGGAGTACTGTATAATGTATATCACTTTAAGGTAATATATTCCATGGCTCCCATAGGCAGTGTTATAATTATGGAGTACTGTATAATGTATATCACTTTAAGGTAATATACTCCATGGCTCTCATAGGCAGTGTTACAATTATGGAGTACTGTATAATGTATATCATTATATGGTGATCTCACTATATGATGGTATACTCCAAGGCTCCCATGGACAGCATTATACTGATGGAGTACTGTAAATCTTAATAAATGGACAATTTTGCTCTTTGAAGACAAGATTTAAATGCAACATTCTAGTTCCAAATATTCTAGCTTTACCAATATGTGAAACATTATTTACCATTTATTATTGACCACTTTTCACATCCAGTATTATTTTATAATTCAGTTACTGCCTTCTCCCGAAGATATGGTTCTCCTATAGTATTGTCATGTCTGGAATAGAAGGCTTGGGCATTATACCCAACCAGACATTTCTTACAGGGCAAAGGCAGTAATAGATTTAGTGTATCCCTTGATGTTATGCAATTTGCGCATAGCAGTTACCTGCTGGAACAGGTGTATCATCATGTATAGCATTTTGGTTTGATTTTGTGATATTTAATGCCATTTTTCAGCACATTATAGGCTATACATGGCAGACAGTGTATTTGGTAGAGGAAAATCAATGTTAAAACCACCAACCCATGTAGAAGCTACTGGTTAACATTCTCACATAACTACATTGGTCTAGCCAATTCTTGAATTCATGCAGACAGAGATGGGTATATCTTAGACTGGAATACAAATCTGGAACTTGCATAATCTTCAGTAATGAGGATACAATAAATCACTTCTGCCTTAGAGCAGGCACTGGGGCTTTTTTTATTATTGTATATCATACATACATTATTAAGTTTATGTTCAAGACTCTTTTAGAAATGTAAGAGAAGACATCTCCACATGACCTTCTGAAAACTGAATGATTGTGCAAGCTTTAATCTGAGGGGCTTTATAGTGAGGGACCAATTTAGTTACCCATGACCATATTAACATTATAAGAAGGGCCTCAGTATACTGAGGCACTTTCAAGTGAAGAGCCTATTTAATTGGATTCATTACCATGCCAGCATAAGAAGGTGGGCTTCCATAAACTGAGGCACTTTAAAGTAAAGGGCCTATTTAATGGCAACCATTACCGTGCCAGCATTAAAAGTGGGCCTCGACACTTTAAAGTGAAGGGCCTATTTTATGGGATCCATTACCATGCCAGCATTAGAAGGTGGGTTTTCAGTATACTGAGGCACTTTAAAGTGAAGGGCCTCAAATAGGATCTGTTACCATACCAGCATTAAAGTAAGAGTCTATTTAATGGGATTCATTATGATGCTAGCATTAAAAGGTGGGCCTCAGCACTTTAAAGTGAAGGGCCTATTTAATGGGATTCATTATGATGCCAGCATTAAAAGGTGGGCCTCAGCACTTTAAAGTAAAGGGCCTATTTAATGGGATCCATTACCATGCCAGCATTAGAAGGTGGGCCTCAGCACTTTAAAGTAAAGGGCCTATTTAATGGCAACCATTACCGTGCCAGCATTAAAGGTGGGCCTCGACACTTTAAAGTGAAGGGCCTATTTTATGGGATCCATTACCATGCCAGCATTAGAAGGTGGGTTTTCAGTATACTGAGGCACTTTAAAGTGAAGGGCCTCAAATAGGATCTGTTACCATACCAGCATTAAAGTAAGAGTCTATTTAATGGGATTCATTATGATGCTAGCATTAAAAGGTGGGCCTCAGCACTTTAAAGTGAAGGGCCTATTTAATGGGATTCATTATGATGCCAGCATTAAAAGGTGGGCCTCAGCACTTTAAAGTAAAGGGCCTATTTAATGGGATCCATTACCATGCCAGCATTAGAAGGTGGGCCTCAGCACTTTAAAGTAAAGGGCCTATTTAATGGGATCCATTACCATGCCAGCATTAAAAGGTGGGCCTCAGCACTTTAAAGTAAAGGGCCTATTTAATGGGATCCATTACCATGCCAGCATTAGAAGGTGGGCCTCAGTATACTGAGAGACATAGTAAAGAACTAATTTAAATATAATCCATGACCATACCAGCATTATAAGAAGGGCCACATTATATTGAGGGGTTTATAATGAGGAAACTATTTAATGGGATCCATTACCATGCCAGCATTAAAAGATGGGCCTCAGAATACAGAGATACATATAGTGAGGAACCAAATTAATGGTGTCCATAACATACCAGCATTATAAAAAGGACAGTGGTATGCTGAGTGGCCTTATGAGGAGGTACAATTGTATAATGTATCGTATGTACAACTGGTCAGTGAGTAAATATGAGATTGTGGATACGACATAAAGAGTGGACCTTTTTAGCTTCAGTGATCTATAACTGCATATCTTTTACAAAGTTGGATGTTATGGATGTACATTATACAGCACTTCATAAATTATCATTTTAATGAATGTTCCATTATTTGTTATGTTTGTTAGTATTTCCATTATCATATTATTTTTTTGCATAATTTTTAGATGATTTGAATGTAAATAATGTTACTATTTCAAAGGATCTGTTGCTCAGAAAAGTTAACTCATTCTAATGTTTGATTTATTACTTTTGTCATCATGTTTTAACCTAAAAAGTTAAGTACATGTCTCAGAGATCTCTTAATCAAATTTGCAAGAAAATGTTTTTTATTGTTATTTGTTATTTTTAACAGATGTTAAGGTAAAGAAAGATGTGCAGTTCAATGAATTTATTCATTTTACTGCAAAGTACCTTTGTTCAGTACTTGTCATGCTAAAATTACAAATACTGCCATGTCCGAGATTTCTCACCTCATTGTTTACATTGTAAACCAATTTATATACCACTGTTACTCTGACTTGTATGGGATTATCTTAGTAAGCACTAAAAAAAAAAGAAGAGAAATAATGGTATATTCTCTTTTAAACATGAATAACTTTATATTTAAAGCTGAATTGCTCTTTAGAATCCTGCCTAGATCAGCTACTCTTGCATCTTGGAAAGACACTTCACTCGCATGGTCTTTCATTCTGATTTGCCTTAAATGCCAGTCAGTTGGTTCAATGGTAGTATTGACATCCCAGTAAAAACATTTTGCAGATTTATTCATCTTAATATAAACCTCACCTGATCTTTGAACTTGAATTATTGCATAAATAGACATGTATTTATCAATCCAATGAACATGCATTTATCAAGCCAGTGAATGGAGACCATAATCATCAAACAGTATCAGTTAATATAAAACAATTTCTAAAGCTATTACCAAATTTGGGCTAATTTATGTCTTGTTATTTCTCTCACTTGAAGGAAATGCTGTGATAATTCATCACATCAAAGAAATATGCTGTGATATTATAAACACTGCTGATTGTAAAAAAAAGTACCATATTATTTATTCAATAAATTGAAATTGTCAGATTCCTATTTCAACATAGTTTTTGTGCAGACTGAATGTTTGATGTAAAAGGTTATGGTGTGTCATTAACTGGAAAGTATTGGAAACTTTGTTTTCCAAGAATATCAGTCAGAAGCCAATGTACATTTTAAGAGATCATTCAAAAATAAATACTCTAGTTATTTTGTGTAAAAGTTCCTAATTTTTTTGTTTTGAGACGACTGTTATATTACAGCATTGCCTGTCTGTTAATCTTTATTTGTCTTCCCCATAACATTGCAAGCCTTTGAGAGGTTTATATGAGACTTTACCCAAATATGCATCATGACTATGGTGTGTCACAAAATTATTAAGTTAGGTCCCTAACTCAAAGTCCAGATCACAAACAGATAAAATATAACTTTGATTTGATTTCTTTACCAAATTGTAGCTTTTAAACAACTGCAGATGCATTTAAGTTGACCAAGATATATCATGAATAATCTGTACCATAGTTGGGTTCCTAGAACAAATGTCAAGGTCACAATACAAGAAAATTAACTTCTCAAATGTTGCCTTGTCTGAGGCTTAACTTTTCAAGTACTAGAAATATTTTAAACAAAATTTGTATCATAGGTTTTAAATCAAAAGTCAAGATCAGTACAAGGGAAGATGTCACCCTTTGTGTCTAAACTAACCTTTTAACTATTGGAAATATTGAAAAAGAAATGTTGACAAGTTATAACAGAATGTATCACATTGTTTGTCTGATAGCTCAGATATCAAAACTGTCAGAAGTAATACATAAGATGGGTGATACATATAACATCTACTATTTGAGGTATGCATTTAACATGCAAAAACATGGTTATAGTTGTTAAGAGTTCTCCAATATTAAATTTACCTCGGAGAAGCAGACAGACATATGCACACATGAAGCTTAGTTAATACATTCTTACTCATTCTTGAACTTTTAAAACACTTTCAGAGATAATATATAGTAATATTTAGAGGAGTTTTTCAGTACCCATCAATAGTTCCTTGTTGTGCATTGAAAAGTCAGAAGTCAAGAGCACAGATTCATGTGGAAATCATTTTTCATTCATTCAGTCCCTTTGATCTCAACTTTTTTAAAATCCAAAATGAAAAAGTTGCCTTCCAGGTTTTAAATGTAAGCAATCCACCAAGTTTGGTCAAGGAATGTGACAACTCAAGATACTGTGCAGAAAACACTTCTCAAAATCTGTGCTCTTGACTTCTGACGTTTCAACTCCAAAATCAATTGATTTTTTAATCTAAAATGCAAACCATTTATGAAATTTTGCCATGGTCTCTTGTAAACAAGTTACTGTGTAGAAATAATTTTCATCTTTAAGTCCCTATGACTTTAACTGCTAAACTTCTGAGCCTGAAAGTGATGGATTTTTCTCCAAGTCCGAAAAGCAAGCTACTTACAGTTTGGTAATGGTTGAGGGTGGAGAACAAGTCACCATGTGGAAACCAAATAGGAAACCACCAGAAGGGCATTACAGCATAATATATTCCATCTAATGGCAGGCATATAGAAATGGGGAGATAGCTATGAGCATAAATATGAAAAAGCCAAATGGGGCACAAACTCTTGTCACTGCACAAATACATACCATGTCTTGTGAACATGAGTATCTCAAACAGTTCTACTGATGTTAATTAGACATGAGTATGATAGACATGTTGTTGTTCTGGGGCTTAATGCCATTTTTCAGCACACAATAGGCTATACATGGTGGCCAGTATTTATGGTGGAGGAAGAAACTGGGAAATCCACGGAAAGAGCCACCGACCCACGAGAAGCTACTGGCAAACTTTCTCACATATCCACATTAGCCGAATCTTAGACTCGAACCCATGCAGACAGAGGTGAGATGGCAGTGATCTGTAACGGAGAGCACTTTATACCACTCGGCCACATGTGGAGAACTCTTAATATGCAGATGATACAGATTCCATTTTTCAAAGGACAAAACATACAAAGTTTCAGTAACCCTTTACTGCATGACTTCATTTGATGCCAACCCCATTACTGCATTATGACACGTTCTGACGACTTTCATGACATGTATGGGTGCAAGAATGAATCTAGAAAATGATTACGAACCAAATCACTAGTGTATCTGCAGGATTAAAGCAGCTGCTCAGTTAAATCTACACTCAACAGTTGTACATAACGGCATGTCAGCCATTTGTAATTATGTGCTCTATAAACGGTGATTGCAATGTGAAGTCATTTGAAAATTTGAATAGTATTCTTCAAAGATTTTCATAATATACATGGGAATATGCTATTTTTATAATATATACAGGAATAACCCTAACCCTAATATTGATGATACTCATCCAGTTTAATCTTTTCTCATAAAAAAATGGTCACTAATTCTAAGAAAGCAAAACAAATGAATCATATGATAACTACCTGTTATTTTTCTTTTCAGTACCCACCAACTATTGATGGGAAAACTAATTTAGATTACTGTTATCACAGTTACAACTTTAAAAAAACTAATTCAGATTACTGTTATCATTCATATGATTACTGTTATCACGATTACAACTAAATAAAATATTTCAGATTACTGTTATTGTGGTCATATAACTACCCATGTTATTTTTTTTTCAGTACCCACCAACTATTGATGGGTACTGAAAAAACTATTTCAGATTACTGTTATCACAGTTACAACAAAAAAAACAGGAATATTAGAGCAAACTTCAAACATTGAAACAAAGCTAAACAGTAAAAATATCTTACTGCTTGGTGTTCATTCTTTAGTTCATAACCATCATTTCAGCAAAAAGACAGGACCAAGAATCACCAGTTTATCAAAAATATGGGTTTTCTATATTTCAATAGCATTTACTCACCAATTGCAATACTAATTGGCGCAAAAATACACAAAAGAAGTCTTTGTTCGTCTATTTTAGAAACAAGGAAAAACCATTAGTCACATGGCACTGCAAATTCTGATCAACTCCACTATTTGACAGTGCTTGTTGTTGTTTTTGTTCTGGATCTTAACGCCATTTTTCAGCACATGATAGGCTATACTTGGTGGCCAGTATTAATGGTAGAAGAAACTGGGAAATCCGCAGAAAGAACCACCAACCTACGAGAAGCTACTGGCAAGCTGACAGTGCTTGTTTATGGCATTAAAATTTAGAATTTGTTCTTAAAGAATCATGTTTCACTTTTAAGTCTTTATTTAATGTCACATCATTTTTAAATCAATATAGTTAATATTTAAATCTTTATGTAACGTCACATCATTTTTAAATCATTATAGTTAATATTTTTTTAATTTCAAAGAAACTTGATATATAATAGTGTTTCCCTCATTTAATAGTAAATGGTGAACTTTGTATTTTAAAAACCATTAAAATTGCTAATTATGCTAAATATTGCACATCAATACTGATTGTATGCTTGATTGCCACCAATCAATAAACCCACCAGGGGTTTACAAAGAACTTTTTAAAATCAGCAGTAACATGATTACTGTTCCCAATAACACATTTTAAGTTGCTTCTGTGAATGAGTTTAGAATGATGGATTTTACGATTTTGAAACTTTCATCATTAAAATTCACAGAAGTATACAACTAAGTCAACATCATAACATTTTTCATTGATAAAGGATACAGAGAAGAGAAAAATTAATTTCATACTGGTTTTTAAAAAACATACTCAAGAACAATGATCAAATTACATGGATATAAAATAATAGTGATGTATACATGACACTGCACTTAAGTTTCAGTTTCAGACAATATAATAAAATACATAATTCAGAATATAATAGAATATAATACATACAAGTAATTTTAAATAATCTAATTAGGAAAGCTTGAGGATTAAAATAGAAACTGAGCTTGTTTTTGCAATCAAGAAACATCATTTTGGCAGCAGGCATAACATAATTTGGTCAGTAAATCTAAATTTTAGTGAAAAGTAAGAGATAAAAGTGATGATTTTCTGTCCGTTACAGATGCAAAGAGACACATAATACCTGAATTATTTAAATAGTTTTAGGCAAATACAATTAGTTATCCATCCATTAATTGGCTTCATTTTAATATGTTAATGTTGGTGGTTACTTGAAAATACACATTTCATTATTATTTCCTATTTGTTCAAGCTTTACTTCACTGAATTTACATTACTTTTGACCAATGCAACCCAGTTTTCTGTGAAATATAATTTTTGGGGACAGTATTGCAGATATAATTAAATACTTGGTTAAAGACATCACATTATGATCTGTCATTCTTTTTAAGTGATGGGACAAATTAACAAAGTCAGTGGTACAATTCCAAACTGAATGCATTTGATATGGCTATTATATTAGTAAAATATGTTCCACACCTTTTTGGCCATCAAGATATCGGACATACAATATTCCTACTACATATACCACTGACTGTCTTCAATTAAGATAATCTTATTTTTATTAATGTTAATCTTGACTGAAAATTATTTGTTGATGTTTATCCATGTTTCAATATTGATGATATTCATCCCCTTTAATATTTTCTCATAACAAAATGGTCACAATTCACAGAAAGCAGAACACTTCATATGCCATATTAATCATGACTACCTGTTATTTTTCTTCTTAATCCAGAAAATGACACTGTGAAGTCTATGATAAATGTACCATCTTGATCATTTCATAACTTCTGGGTAGTGAGATGCAGACATTTGGGACTATTTCATGGTCTATGACATATCTAGATTTAATTTTGTATACAGCTGAGCAATTTATATTTTTAATAATCCGTAAGTTTGACTTTAGCATTAAGTACTTAAAAAAGGTATAACTAAGAGGATGTTCCTACCATATTTTGTCCCTAATGTCAATCCCTTCTGACCTTTCTAGCAACCCCTACATTGTCCAGATCTTTAAAACATTCTTAAAACTGTGCCATGTTCCATTACTGTTTTATTCAATACAGAACACTTAAATGAGTAAGAGAAGTGAGTTTTTTTTCGCTGAAAAAAATGCTTATATCAGTATTCACATTTATATTTATACTTCTACCAGTATCCCCTTTTTGTTATGTTTGAAAAATTACCCCTTTGTCCAAAAATACATCACTTTTGTAATAGAAACCTCTATTGTATACTCCTCTGAAATTTATGTTCACACAATTTTATTTTTATACAATTTAAACATGCATTTAAAAAAAAAAGCTTTATGGAAACTCTTTCCATTGCTCAACATTATAATTATACACACACACACACACACACACACACACACACACACACACACACACACACACACACACCAGGTATATTGAAACTTGTATCCACTCTTGAAATGCAAATATTTTTTTACAACTGATGTAAGTCCAGTTTATTTTTCCTTCTGTTGACAATACTGTTTTTGGGGCGCTTATTTTTATCACAAAGTCAAAAGAGTACACACTTATTTTCTGTTCTCCAAAACAAATATAAAAACCATGTGCTGCCAAACAAACTACAGATTAGATTTCCTAATACACTCTTTGCTCCTGGTAAAATATTATTAATACCCGTTTCAATATTAATTATCATTGCCAAAAAGTACTGTACTTTTGGCAAGTTAGTTTATACCCAAAACATGGCATTTATTTCGATTTTTGAATTCATATTACTTTAAATCTACCAGTTTATATACCTCTATGCTCTGCTAATCATAAGTACTGATTGTATGATTTTAAAACATGGGTTTAACTGCTTTTTGAAATCTTGAGTACATATGTATTGATATATATACATATCAAATTTTGTTGCAGAACAGCAGCTTGTCAAATATTTCATAAAAAACAGATCTAATTGAATGACATGCTTAAAGTGTGTTGGGCTACAAAAAAATTATTCTGTAGAGTTGCTATGAATAAACAATATATTTAAAAGAGGAACACGCTTGAATTTTGAGGACTGTTTAGTTGTTGTTCTGGGACTAAACACCATTTTTCAGCACACGATAGGCCAGTATTAATGGTGGAGGAAGAAACCAGGAAATCCATGGAAAGAACCAGACCCATGAGAAGCTACTGGCAAGCTTTCTCACATATCCACATTCGCTGAATGTTAGACTCGAACCCATGCAGACAGAGGTGAGAGAGGACTGTTTAGTAAATTTGCTTGTTTACTGGTATTTTGATGTAAACTTGGCACTCTTAAAAAAATTATATTTGCTTCAGTGTGACTTAAATCCACAATTATAAACGGTAATTCCCTTTTATCTAAAGTTTACTTCAACAGGAAAATCTTGTGACACATTTAAAAGATGATCTGTTTTCTTAATAAAATTTGTAAGTACAAGAGCTTGGTTCATCATCAGTGGTCATCGTGGTATATTCCTTGTGTCAAGGTCAAAATAATGCAGTGCCCACATACGTAATATGTATGTATGTCAATAAATAAGCAAAAAATGATCATACAACTTCTAACTTCAAGCTTTTTATGAAATGTTCATCATTCATCAGTTTTTTTTTTTAAACTTGAAAACAGGCATTGCCATTATGAAGACTTGGTATAAAATCATCTCTAAGATTATCGGTGCAGTTTTTGTTGCTGCCATTGTAACCAAGTTATTTGGTATAAATTCAACAAATTAAATGTAGATCATAATACTTTTTTATATTTGAAGTGTTTAAGACCAATGTTAGCACATCCTAGAAAATTATAAGCACTGAATATACAGCCTAAACTTAACTGATTTGAATTGTTCAATCTTAACACCTGATGAGACTATATTTGCTGGAACTAGGATGATCCAGGCCAAATAATAGAAAACCTCACTTTTCACAATCATATACTGAATAAAATAAAGCTTGACTGATTAAGAAAGTAGAAAGCTTAAATATAAATGAATACTAAAAATATGTAATTTTATCATGATTTTTACATATTCTAAGCTGGATTTGGTTGCCATGGCAACCAATCACATCTTCCCCTGCATGCCGAAATAAATTATGCTCAATACCCATCCAGTGTCAACAATAAATTTACCACTATACAAAAATTAATATTGCACAACTCAAAAGGGATGCTAAATTACTGAATTAATGGATGAATCCTGTGCATATCAGGAAGTTAAACATCCAGACTGACGTGCAGTAAACGGTTGTCTCCAAAGGGCCCTGGAGATAGTTGACCAAGAGCACTCTATTATACCACTGCCACCCCCCATTCATTTGCATGTTTTGAGCCAACAACCACAAAATGAACCAACATCATTGCACTGAACAGGACACTTTTTTCAGAGCCTGTATTAGGCTGTCTGTAATGGAATCCTCAAAAGTAATGTGATCATACTGCATAACGAGGTTATACAAAGTAAAACCAGCTGTCTGAGACTTCTGCCAAAAAGCAGTCTCTCAAGACAGGTGGATTCTCACAACAGGTTTGTACAAGATTACCATTTTCCAAGGCCTGGTTTAAGGGAATGTATCCACAATTGCTGTACATGCATTTATTTATTATTATAAGTTCTTTTAAGTATAATGCAATTTATTTCATCTCAAAAGAATTTGTATAGAATTAAAGACATACATCAAAAAATATTTACATCTAATATTTACAATGAAGATCATGTGTACATAGGTTTGTATATGAATTGCAAAGTTAGAAAATGTAATTTTTATTGATCCTGCCCCTAACTTGACAGATCCATTTCAAACCCACTTCAAATATAGCACAAGACTGTAATTAGCTATAATAACACTCATCCTACCTATAAATTTTCAGCTTTGATCAGGCTTTAGGTAAATATGGAATATACATGTACCAATGAATGAAATCAAAAAAGGACAGAATTTGCCAATCCAAAATAAAAAAAAATTTAAGGACAAAACTAAAATGCCTAATTCACTGATTACAGATTAACTCAATAAACAAAAGTGTAACATGCCTGCACCATAGTGAATAGATGACGTGGTGTGGGTTTTAATAATGGCAACATCAAAAATCAATAAACACCACAAATTTCTTACAATGACTAACAAATCTGGAAAATAATGATCATATTTTAAAGATAAAAGCAAAGACTTCATTCACTTAATGGATTATGGATCGACTCCAAAGACAAACAACATATTCATGGACTACAAGAAAGCCCTTTAAATGAGTTCTAATTAGGGTATTGAACAAGGTTTTGCATTTTTCCTAACCTCTGAATTGACAGTGTTACGACCCTGGAGTTCCAAGTGCGTTAAAAAAAATCAATTTTGTATAAATCTTTTTTTTTATTTCATAATATCGTCTAACATGTTTTTGATAAGTTTACTTGAGTCGTAGATGTAGTTAATGTTGGCACGTGCTGTGTATGATGACGAAAATTCATTGTTCAGAAGTATTGGGAAATTGCATGCTTCCTCGTGTGAGTGCAATTCAGGCTACGCTTTAGCATTCCCATATATGCTTTGAGTTTTTGCGATTCATGCAGTCACTTGCAAACTGTCTTGTTCGAGAGTTAACAATCACGGACAGACTGTCGTAGTCAAGTCGAGTCATACAACTTTTAATTTGTTGTGCCAAAAGAAGAATTCGTTATTATATCTACGTAAAATAACACATCCAGTGTTAGAGAAACTATTCACTTCTTTATAACTTTCCTAGCGAGCTACATTGCATATTTTGACGTTTTCTTGCTAATTTTGGAATGGGACAACACGTACATTGTTTTTGTGAAAAATTCTGGAAATTGTGGACAACCACCATTTTGGACCGGAACTTCATACTTTAGACTGTGATTATAACTTTTTTGAGGACTTGTTTTGTTTTTTTTTTTATTATAATTGAACAAAATTTGGACCATTTCTCTAAAACCTTGTCTTGTTTTAAATAATTTACATTATTTTATGTGATCTAGTAAATAAGTTGTAAAATTCATAAAGCTTGTTGTGTGCACTTTTTATATTTGTTACACAGAACGAGCCGTTTCGTAACATAAAAAGAATTGGGCGCTCGTCCTTTGGGATATTTAAAATTGGCTTCTCTTAATTTGAAATTTTAGTGAAAACAGGCTTTCGTTTACTTATCAAGAGTAAACATTTTTCTAAGGAGTATTTAGTAATTTTGAAAATGAAATACAATTCAAAAGCAGGAGATAAAAAAAAGTTGGATTCAGATATAATGCAGCTTAACATTGAGCTAGAAATGTATAGGGAAGCAAGAGAGAAAGATAAACAAAGGCAGTTAGAAATAGAACAAATGAAGTCACCACTTAGAGAAACATTTGAGGCAATAGAATTAAAATTTAAAAGAAAAACGGGAAACAATGTATTTGCAACATAAAACAAGGTATTTGCAACATAAAGAGAAAATGGAAGCTTTGAATTTACAAATTAAAGACCTAGAAGGCAATTGCACTCATAGTGATATCAAAAATCACCTTGAAGATCATGGGTTAAGACATTGGAAAATGCTGCTCTGGCTGCAGATAGGTATTCATTAACTCATAAAGTTGCTGTAAACAAAACTTTCACTCAGCAACCTACTGATAAAAAGGTGTTTCAAACAAATATGACTCAGTAAAAAATATTTTACTGAATCTGGCACAACTAATAAAAATCAAGCCTCTGAGAGACTTGATTCTAAATCCTTGTTTGTCTCTGCCTACGTGTACCTATTGTAAGAAAAAAAGACACGTCATTTCTGAGTGCTTCAAATTGAAATATAGGCACCAGAATCAAGATAGACCTATACCAATTGCTCTTATTTCTAGAAGTCAATGTCATGTATTGAAAACAATACATTTGTTGGGTTTGATAAACCTCAGTCTGATTGTATTTTGGAGAATTTTGAACCATTCATGTCGAAGGTTTCTATATCACTCTCGGGTGATTTGGCCAATCCTATCCCTATTAAAATTAAGGGATACAGGAGCTTCTCGGAGTCTTTTAGTTTCAGGTGTTTTGCCTTTTTCTGAGAAGACTTGTTCTAATGAGTGTTCTCATTAAGAGAGTAGAGTGCGGCTTTGCTAATGTTCCTCTCCATTCTATTAATTTGACATCAGACTTAGTTTCAGGACACCAGTTTCAGGACCTGTGATCGTAAGTGAAGTGTCTACTTTGCCTGTTGAGGGCGTTAATTTGTTGCTAAGCAACGATTTAGCTGGAGACAAGGTTGTGGTTAACCCACTTGTAACAAACAAGCCTTATTTGGATAAAAAAAAAAGTTGATCCTATTGAAAAAGAAATCCCTGATTTTTGTTCAACTTGTTCAGTTACCAGAGCTTTGGCAAATAAAGTTTTTGAGAATGATTTTGATAAGGACTCTGTTCCTTTAGCTGACACATGTATTGGTCAAGCTTTTGATGAGGTCACTTTCACTTCTAATTTGGATCAGTCGATAGGTATTGATCAGTGATCTTCTTTTGAATACCCATTCTCTTTTATCTGATCAGGGTGATAAACGCGACAATCACTTGTCGTTGAACGGAAGGATCCTGAGATCTCCTGTTTGTTTCAGCGGGCTGTTAGTGAAACTGAAGTAAGCGAAGTACCTGTCTGTTACTTCATTAAAAATGGAATTCTTCTGAAACAATGGAAACCTTCCCAGGTACCTGCAAGTTACAACTGCTCAGTAAAATATCAAATTGTGGTTCCAAAACTTTACAGACAGGAAATACTTTGTTTGGCCCATGAAACTTCTATGGGTGGTCATTTGGGAAGAAATAAAACGTATCACAAGATCTTGACTCATTTCTATTGGCCGAAAATAAAAAGTGATATTTCAAAGTTTTGCAGATCTTGTCAGGTATGTCAGATTGTAGGAAAACCAAATGAAAACATTCTTAAAGCTCATTTGAAACCAATTCCTGCATTTGACAAACCATTAAGTAGAGTTGAAGTAGATCGTATTGATCCCTTACCAAAGACCATGCCATGTAACCAAAATTTGTGTCAGCAACAATTTGTTCAATTTGGCCGTCTCAAGTTTGATCAGGTAGGTCAAACTTAAAGTCTGGTATGTTCCAGCTTATTGCACTTGAATGCCACATTCAGCAAATCAAGTCGAAAGTGAAACTGGTTTCACCAATACGTACTAGAGAGAATTTTTGGCTCCTGTAATAAAGTCCAGTCCTTCTTGCGTATTCTGTACAATTTTCTGCAAATAAGATTATATGGCCCTTACAAAGTAAAGAAGAATATGATTTAGATTATAACATTCGTACTCAAGTCTAAATAAATTTGTGGAGTACTACAGTTTTTAAAGAAATAGCCAAATAAATGTAATCAATTTAGTTGTACCTGTCTCACCAAATGTATATTCACATGAAGGATTTCAACTGGATACTGCTAATATTGGGACAAGTCTACAGAATTCGGAAGTTGTGAAAAATCTAGACCAGAAACAGTTTTAATTTGCAAGAAAAAAAACTGAACTTGAATAATTAGTTGTCCAAATATAAACTTGTTTCCAAATGTGCCTACAAGAACAAACCAAATTTTACGTTTAAAACGAAAAATGCAGTAATTACCGGACAAATGTAGAGCCCAGTAAGAGTGGAGTTCACAAACAGTATTCTGAGATATGTACGGATTATAGGAAAGTGAATTGTGACAAAAAACAGACTAGTTTCCACTGCTAAGAATCTGAATGACAAAATTGGAAATGCCAAATACGTCACTAAATTCGACCTCCTGAAGTTTTGCAAATTCCTGTAAAGGAAGAGAAAAGAAATTGAAATTTGTGACTCCAGATGGACTCTACCAATTCAGTATTTTTTATTATAAGATGAGTTTTTTTCCCAACGCCTTACGAATGAAAATTTCTGGTCTAGACAACTGCGATGCATATATTAATGTCATCATTTACAACAACACCTGGAAAGTACATACAACTATGATTCAGACGTTCTTCGACAAAGTCATGAAATGCAATCTGACTATTTATCTAACAGTGAGTTCTAACATGCAAGGGTGCTACCTTCCTAGGACATATTGTGGGACATGGACATTTTAAAACTAATTGTTGAGACTATTTCAGAATTTCTTGTGTGGAAATGACATTTTTTTAATTCATAAGAGTTTTTATTATTTAAAATTTTTACTTTGTGTAGAATTAATATCTGCTATGGAAAGAAAAAGGTTTTATGACAAAACTTTTTTTTCTTTTTATGGGGGAAGGTGTTATGACCCTGGAGTTTCAAAAATGTTTTAAAAAATCAATTTTGTATAAATCTTTTTTTTTATTTCATTATATCGTCTAACATGTATACTTGAGTCGTAGATGTAGTTCATGTTGGCACGTGCTGTGTATGATGACGAAAATTGATTGTTCAGAAGTATTGGGAAATTGCATGCTTCCTCATGTGAGTGCAATTCAGGCTACGCTTTAGCATTCCCATATATGCTTTGAGTTTTTGCGATTCATGCAGTCACATACAAACTGTCTTGTTCGAGAGTCAGTCACGGACAGACTGTCGTAGTTGAGTCGAGTCATACAACTTTTAATTTGTTGTGCCGGAAGAATGTATTATATCTACGTAAAATAACAACCCGTGTTAGAGGAACTATTCACTTCCTTATAACTTTCCTAGCGAGCAACATTGCATATTTGGACGTTTTCTTGCTAATTTTGGAACGGGATAACACGTACATTGTTTTTGTGCAAAAATTCTGGAAATTGCGGACAACCACCATTTTGGACCGGAACATCATACTTTAGACTGTAATTATAACTTTTTTCAGGACTTATGTTTTCTTTATTAGAATTGTCGCTTAAGTGCTTGCTTAAGCATGGTTTATACACGGCAATATGTAACCGATTTGCTACCATTCCTGCAAATAGTCCGCATTATTATGTATGATTTTAATACATCTGTTGCCATCAAATGAAAACAGTTATTATTATTTTGAAGCTGAGAGCAACAGCAAGCATAATTCTGTCGAAAGATAATTCTGTCGAAAAGAACTCTACAACATTTTCTTATTCATATGTGCACATTTTCCTGACGTTCAAAGTACTTTACATACCGGAGCTGTTATTTCCCGTTTGTCTTTTTCTATTCTCTGATTCATCAGGACATTAATTTCATTCCTTGCGCCCGCCTGGAGTTTCTTTGTATACCAACAATGGCGTCACGCTCTTCCAGGAAACAGAGGTCAGTCCCATACGACTTGGACAATCCTTTTAACTGGACTATGCTTCATTTAAAGAGGAAATTTGAATCTATAGGCATTAAAGTGTCTGCAGCTATCCCGAAGCACGCCTTGAGACAGCTATATACTGATAATGCACCTTCTACGGTTTCACGGCCTGCTGATCGACAAGTCACGGCCTGCTGATCGACAAGAAAGGAACAACTCCAGCGCAACCCGGTGTAAGGCAGTCTGAAGATGAAGTATCCGTCCGTCCACATCCAAATCCACCTTCACATCGCCGTCGGGCAACCATTGTTTGTGCGGATAATGAACAGACATTGGATCTAGCGGAAGTCATTGCAGCGGAAACGGTGGTACAAAGTAATATACTGGAAATAGAAACTACGTTCAACATGGCCGCCACCGACATGAACACCTTTTTTCCGGCAAATAAAATAACATCAATTAATTTCATTCAGCGATCCATCGTCGAACTGAATAATTCAATCACTGACATCAAGGCACGACAACAGGCTTTTTCTCCGATGTTTCCGTAAGCCGACTTGACACCTCTCGCAACATTGCCGGTAGTCCAGCCATCGATGTCGCTCAATGATCTGATGCAAACCACAGGAGTTTCGCCGGAAATCCTACCAGCAATCGACGTGATATCCGAAAGCCAGAGGAGACAGATACTCGAGGGTAAGCACATCAATCTTGCTACACTTTTGCTACCTCACATAGAATTAGATATGTCAAATCTAGATGACAAGGTTGGAAAGAAAGATCCCCGGTTGCTTAAACGTCTGACCCTCAGTGAATTCATAACGGCCTACGGTAAATTTAAACGGATCATCTGCTCAGTTAACCCCAACAGACACCATGAATTGGACATGTACGAGGCTGACATTATAAAAATCGTCAATGCTTATGGAGACATTTTCTATGATTATCATAATGTCTACTCCACTCAGGCTGCTATTGCCCTGCGTGATTGCAAAATAAAAGTAAACTGGGCTCTCAGGGATCAAGCTGCTCTCCATCTATTGATTGGAAGCCGGAAAACGACGACATGCCACATCTGCAGTTCGGTTACTCACCCAAATAACTTCTGCCCACAAAAAATAAGTACTCCTGTACCCTTTGTAAACATAGCCAACAAAAAAATTCGGATAGTGACAAATATGGCCGACCAAGACAGATGATGGATGGAAGAGAACTGCAATAATTTTAACTCCACACGTGGTTGTCGCCGAACTGGTTGCCAATTCTTCATATTTGCAATCAGTGCCGGGCCAAAACACATGGAGCAGCTGCCTGCCCAAACAACGCAGTACAATTTCCAGCACTCTTGCACACAATAACCCTTGAAAATCAGTGCCTGATAAGACGCAACAAATCTGACAATTTCTTGCCTCATGCTACCACCCCCATTGGCATTGACAGATTGCAGCTTGAACTTCATCATCCAGATCAGAACTTTGTTCAGTACTTGTCTTCTGGACTCAGACATGGTTTTGACACCATGGTGCAAAAAACTCTATTACCTACAAAAGAGTGTAAAAACATGAATTCTGCTTCAAAACAACCAAATATTGTGGATCAATTAATGGCAAAAGAATGTGCAAAGGGTTTCATGCTTGGTCCTTTTCCATCACCACCATTTCCTAATTATAGTCAGTCCTATCGGCATAGCAGAAGGTAAATATTCGAAAAAGAGGCTTATCATTGATTTGTCCTCCCCCCATGACGATCACACTCATGCAAGTATAAATGACCTTATCGACAAAGATCAATGCTCCCTAAGCTATGTCAAAATTGATGATGCCATTCGAATCATCCAGAGTTATGGAAAGGGAGCTATTATGTGCAAAGCCGACATATCAGATGCTTTCAGATTCCCATCACTCCTTCACAATGGCACCTATTCTGCGTAAAATGGAGAGGATCTTACGTTTGTGTTCGCCTACCATTTGGGTCACGTTCAAGTCCAAAATTATCTCTGGCATGGCAATTTGTTGGATAGCCAAACATAATTATGGTATTGGTGTTATTTTGCACCTCCTTGATGACTTTCTTACAATCGATCCTCCATCAGCGTGTGGTGAGAGAACCATGGCTTTGTTGACTTTAATTTTCAACAGATTGAAGATTCCCACAGCTCCAAATAAGACCATTGGCCCATGTACAGTTGTTGAATATTTGGGAATCATCCTGGACTCAGAACAAATGCAAGCACGATTACCACCGGATAAAGAAATGCGTATTGTAAACTACATTGAACACTTTCTTGACAGTCGAAGTGTCCGCAAGCAATAACTTCTACAGTTACTGGGCCACTTAAATTTTGCTACCCGTGTTATCTTGCCAGGACGTGCGTTTGTCTCATACCTGATACGACTATCTACCACAGTCAGGAAGCTTGACCATTACATACACTTGGATACAAATTGCAGAGAACTATACATGTGACATGAATTCTTGACTAAATGGAATGGGGTCTCCATGTTTCTTGACAATCAGTCCACATCATCAGATGATCTTAAGAGTTATACACAGATGCGTCTTCCACAGTAGGATATGGGGGTTACTACAAAACTAGCTGGTTTGCAGCTGCATGGTCTGACGATCTTAAAATGCTTTTTTTTTGTGGAGAATGATTTCTCGATTGCATTCCGGGAGTTGTATCCTATCGTCGTGGCTGCTATTATTTGGGGGACTGAATGGGCAGGCAAACGCATAATGTGATAATATGGCCACAGTGAATATACTTCAAAATGGGAGATCGAAATGTATGCATATAATGAAATTGATGCGTAAACTTACATGGTGTGCAGCTTCTAACTTTTATTTTTCTGCCAAACACATTCCTGGAATTGTTAATAATAAAGCTGATGCCTTGTCCCAACTTCAATTTCAGAAGTTTCACACACTGGCTCCAGATGCAGATCTACAACCCTGCAAATGCCCAACACCCTCAGAAGTCTTGTGGACCTGGATAAAGAGGTAGTTATTTTATGGAACCAGGCTTTAAGCCCCTGCCACACAGATTGCTTATAACACTGCATTCAATGCATTTAGGACCTTCATGCTGATGTGCGGCTTTTCCTCGAACATGCAAGTTCTGCCATATATTACAGAAGACACTTTGATCTACTTTGTGACACATAGCGCAAGAGTCCTCAACTTGAAGCATTCTACTATAAAATTGTACTTGTGTGGCATTAGATTCAAGTACATGCAGGCCGGTATACAATCTCCGTTCAGACAGAAACAATCTGCCTCGTCTTGCCACCATCCTCCAGGCCATCAAAAAAACCCATGGTTCATCTGCAAAACTGCGTCAGCCTATTACATACAATATCCTGACAAGTATTTGTACAACTCTGCGAGGAGGAGTATTCGACACGCACAGAGATTTGCTATTGTTGACCGCCTGTGTGGTTGCTTTGTTCGGATTTGAGATGTGGGGAATTCACTTTTCGCGATTACTTCGATCCAACTATCCATCTATGTGTTGGCGATGTCCACTTCCACATGGAGACTGCTTTTCTTTAAGTTGAAATCATCAAAAAGTGACCCTTTCCGTAAGGGAGTGACTGTTCAGTTGCATGCCACAGGTCGTGCTATATGTCCATACTCTATGAAGACTTTCATGCAATTCAGGAGACTTTCATTACCCCAGCCATATGACCCACTATTCATTACAGTTACAGGTCAAGCCTTATCAAGAGTTGTTCCTTAATCACATGCGATGTGTCTACTACAAGATGGGAATACACTTCCAGGTACAGTGGCCATTCATTTTGTATTGGGGCAGCTACTTCAGCATTATATGGAAGACCATATAATCAAAGTTCTAGGCCGGTGGTCTTCCGATTGCTACACAAGATACATTCGCACACCTCACAGTACTATTCAGGCAGCTCAAAGGGCCATGGCCATGGATGCAGATAGCAGTACAGTGACCATGATCATACTACATTCAACATACAAGGACAATCCTGCCATCCTGTGTGCATTTTTCTTGTTCCGGTTCAACATATTCTGTTATATGGGATGCAAGTGTTGTGCTTCCAGTTTCAATAGCCATTCATAGTGGTCTATATTCATTACATGTGCATGATACCAGCGTTCATTGTGTGGCTGTTGTGCTAAATATTCATTATGTGTGGAGTTCTGCACGCGTGTGATACCAATGTGCTTAATGTGGCAGTTGTGCATTTATTGTTTTCATTGCCATGTGCTTGTGGGCTGTTGTGCTAAATATTCATTGCTTGTGATAACAATGTGCTTAATGTGGCACTTGTGCATTCTCATGGTATTCTTCTACTCATTTCATGGATGTGATCTTTTAGATTTGCATCAAAGTTGCAGGTGGTACAGTTATACAGTGAGCTACTCCCAGACTTGACATTTTCATATCATTGTAGTGATAACAGGTTCTTTGCAATTGATTTATTCCTACATTTATACTTTTTTTTACATTATTGTAGATATGCTACTATTGTATCTAGAAATATTTAACTTCATTGAACACTGGTGGCTTCCCCAACTTATTACATTCTTGGGGGGACAACATCTGCTGCCCATATGTTCTCTTTGGGCATTCACTTCATTCAAATTCAGTTTATTCACCCAAGCAATATATGGCTTATTCAACTAAACCCTTTGAGTGAAGTCCACACAGCTGCCGATGTCATCCCAACCTTCGTTGGACAACCCAGTCATCGCTGGGCCCCTTAAGTTTCTTAAGAAACTTTACTCAAAGGTTATCCAAAACATTCTGTCAGGGAGTTTCACAGACCATCTGTGACCTCTGTACAACCATGTTGTGCCATTCAGTAGCCACTGAATCACTTGCTGACAGAATGAAACAAAACAAATTTCATCAGTAGCAGCAGACAGTCCCCCAAGGCAAACTGATATTTTTAAATAAAAACTTAACTGGATCTGTTTGTTGTGTATAAATTGAACAAAATTTGGACCATTTCTCTAAAACCTTAAGTCTTGTTTTAAATAATTTACATTATTTTATGTGATCTAGTAAATAAGTTGCATCATTAAAATTCATAAAGCTTGTTGTGTGCACTTTTTCTTTTTGTTACACAGAACCAGACAGTTCCAATTAACAAGGCAATAGTTAATCCTAATAGGGTTTACATGACCATGGCACTACAATGGCAGCTAGTGATACTTAATTTAGTCTGGATTAAGGTATGCAGCATACTAGTGTTTATTGAGTTTTTTTTAATAGCACTCTAAAGAGTCATGGCTACAAAAGATGAAATAAAGGTCAGTTGTTTTGTTATTGCAATGTAATTGTACATAGCAGTGTTCTATCTGTACTTTGCAGATATTCTTAAATTGTCATGGTTACCAATGATTAACAGTGTTTATTTTTTTTAGAAATTATTCATAGCAGTGTCCAAATGCACTTTTGCCAGAAAATCATGGTAGCGTTCTGCAGTTGGTCACTGATGGTAATGCATTTATATAAAATTGATCCATTCATAAAAACTTTGGTCATAACAGGCTGGTTTTTTTTAAAGTCATTAGTAATGTCTTCCTGTATAAATGTACCTTAGCACACCTACTGTATCAACATCATACAGTTCTTCTACAAAACTACACTTCCCTACTTTTAATGATTCTTGAAATTTTGCAAGTTCCTCATTCAAGTCCTACAAAAAATAGCCCATTAATGATTTACTTTAAAAAAGTAAAATTTCTATATGAAATTTAATAAGCCTCTTAATTTTTTGCAACCTTAATTTAGAAAAAAAAAACTAAACAAGGTGACTGCACATGCATTTCTTCACTTGAATAGTAAGTTATTACACTTTAGAGGCAATAGCTGAATTTATGTGAAGTATATAATACAGATACTTGATACATATATTATGTTGCCATTTGCATGCATGCATGCATTCCTTGCATGAATTTAAATGGCAAGTACTCTTTGTTGGGCATAATCTTATAAATAATTTGACAAGAAAATTAGCCCAATGAACACAAGTACCCAGCAAGTGAACAGAGTACTCTGCATCAAATAGAAATGGATCATACTAAATAAAGTGAACACCAAAATTAGATGCCCAAGTGCTAAACTGGCTTAAATCTGCCAAGTGCATTTAGCCAGTAAAATGCTTAATCTTCAAATTTCTTTCAATGCTTTTGAATACCTGCTAGGATAAGTTATTTCAAGGTTTTTCTACATTTCCAATTTACATCCATATCTGCTGGCACATTTCCTTTAGTGTTGAAAAGGCCAATATTCTAGCATACCCACTTGTTTAAAAGTGGGTCAAAATCACTTTTTTTATGAATACATAAAGTTATGTAAATTTTATTTTTACCTATTTTTTGGATGTTCATTTTAATCAATTGTACAAATCTGAAAGCCCTCTGGGTCAAGATACTGTTAACTTAACCCTTTCATCACGGCAAACCGCATATGCGGTCCAGGGGAAGTAGCCCGTCAACACTATGAACCGAGTTTTCGGTCTGGGGCAGTGTTCTTTGTTAACGTTATAGTACCCGACTAGATATCTTTCGGAATACCTCAAATAACTTTCATCTGGTAATGTAGATGTTATATTTGGATTATCTCGTGAGTTTAGCTTGTATACAACTAGAAATAACGAACAAAGTAGGAACTTTTAACGTGGTTTCCGAATGCTGAAATTTGTATCCAAAATGGCGGCGTTTGAAGGATTTTTTTTTTTAGAGGCGAGTTTTCGGAGGATTTAAATAATTTTGACCTGATAAATTTGTTTGACAATGAGGGAAGACGTATGGAGAGACAATGGAATGCACTTGTGGGTGACAGTGATGACATTGAAGATGACTTTGAAGGTTTTGAACCAGACGAATTGTACGCTCCACGTGGTTTTTTTTTTTGGACGAAGCCCGAAAACCAAAGAGATTTGTTTCAGTTTTCTGACAGAGTTGGGCACACCCGAGAGTTATATGGCTCCAGGAAGCTTCGGATTATTTTCAAATATTCTATTCAGATGAAGTTTTTGGAAAAATTGTCCGTTTAACGAACTTCAATGCGACGATCAAACGTGGCAGAGGCGATATAGGTCACTTAGGTGTGTGGACAGATCTCACCTTGGAGATCATTTTGGTTAATTTTATAGAATTTTATATATTATGGACACCATGAAAGAAAGACTTGTGTTGCTACTATGATTATTCACTAGTACATCTAGGGTCAATTGAACAAGTTTTGAGAACATTCTAAGTTTTCTAAGAGGTAATAAAATAATTGTATTTTACCTGTTGTTACCTGTTTGTACCTGCATTTTAACAGTTGTAATATATATGCACATTTTATTGAATTAGTCATAAAGTTTGATTTTTACCTTGATTTTGACACCTAATCTAGCCAGATATCTTTAACATTGGCAAAGTTATGTTGTTTCAAAGTCCACAAGTCATTTTGCTTTACAACTCCAAAGTTACTTAGTGTTGAGGACTCTATGCCTACAAATCACTTAGTGATGAAAGGGTTAAGTAGTCTTTGGATTTAGCACACTATTTGACAATGGATTGACATCATATGAATAATTCTGAATGGCAATCAGGCTATGACTTTTATCACCAGCACATGCATGACAGACAACTATACCAGCACTAATAAATTAACTATGCTAATGAAAATACTCCTAAAACTAATGCATTATATATATATATAGATATATAGAGATATATAGATATATAGGGTATGTTCAGTCATACAGTAAAGTATTCATGTCAACATCCATGGGAAATGGCTTTTCAGTACTTTGAGATTTTCTTTTAATCCCGCATTAATAAAGACAACAATAACATACCATACCTTTTTATTTTCTGACATCACACAATTAATTTACATAAAAAAACATGCACAAAATAACCATTCTCCCTTTACACATCTTCTATTATGCATATCTGTATCAGATATACTGTCATGTCATTTACTTCTGTGGATATAACTGGTTTTGCAAAGATTTACTACTGTATAAACTTGCTTAGAAAAGGAGTCAAACTGCTATCTGGTCACAAAATGCAGCATATTTGGGTTTGTGCAGTTTGTTAAAATTAATCAGTAGAAATAACAATAGACTGATCTGCAGGTGCATTATGCTATGCCAAATTAGAATCTTTGTTGTTTGCAGTTTGACTCAGCAGTATATGTGGTGTGTGTATATATATATATATATATATATATATATATATATATATATTTAAAAAGAATACAAGTTTGTTGAATCTTTAAATTGGTAGTTTGTAGCAACCATAAAATTTACAGAAACCACTACCATAATATTTAATTATACACTAATAGAAAAGGAAAGAGTATATTAAACCACCAGTGAATTTAGTAGCATTTCCCACCCAATTTATCCAAGGTTTGACAGGCAAATCAGATAAATGTCTCAATTACTCAATGTCCGTTTGAAAGGTCATTTACTGGTCTGGATGATGTCCAAAGCTCTTGTATCCAATATAAATTCTGACCATATATTTTAGAATTGAAAAAAATTGTGCCTCTCTAACTTTACCTTTTTGTATTTCTTTTCATGTAGTATTCCTATAATTTAGGAATAGGGAGGCCTTTTTTCTGTTTTAATATTTTTTTTCACACATTTACCATTAATCTTGTTGGATCATAGTTTATTGTAACTTTGAAGTGTTTATCTTCATAAAAAAATTTTTAAATGTGTAGCTTTACACTGTCAGAAATGGCACAGATTGCACCACTCTTAAACTATGCAAACATGAATACATACATTTTTCAAATAGACAAATCTGGACTATTTTTTTGTTTTGCAAACACAAAATTTGTCCAACATTAAGAAATTCATAATTTATAATTAAAAATGAAGGGAAAAAAAAGCATCAGTGAAGTGATCAACCACCACCACCTCCTAAAAAATGACATCACCCTAACACTATATTTGTATACACCAATCTGGATACAATTTAGTTGGGGGAGAGGAGCACAAAGTTTTGTGCATTTTAGGACCAAGCATTCAAAGACCCAACAATGATTTTTCTCTGGAAAGACATTAGGATCCATTTCCTAATCAAGTACACCACCACAGATTCTCATAAACATCAACATATTCACAGTACCATTATAATTTGTCATCTGGAATGGTACATCATTTATTTCAGAAATGACTGAGTTAACTTAAATTAAAAAAATATATTTTTTATGATAGAATAAGACTGTCAAAAGCTTACCAAGATTAGCTAATAAATCAAAGTTAAACCAAATAAAAACAATATTCACTCTTTGTATCTAATAAGCCAAATGTAACAATGCAACAATTTTAAACCTTTTACCAAGTCTGCCACTAACAAAGACTCCATCTGTAATAAATATTTGTAACAAAGTATGAGAATGCATGTTTTTCAATGATGCATTTGAACTGAGCAACAACCATGAAATGAAATTATTCTGATCTCTCAGGCAGAAGTAGTGAATAATCATAATCTGCCAAAAGATTATTCAATCTTTTAATTTGCTAATTTTTTTCCAATCTACTGACTCAGTGGACATAATCTCCAGAATGGACAAAAACAGACATAACAGATATAACCAGAAAGTTTAAAATTTATTTGAGTAGCCAAAATTCAGATGGTTTATTTAACTAGACTCCCTTTATATTCTTCCCTTAGATTAATTTCTTACTGAAGCTGAGAAAATGTTGCACACATCAGAAAACAGGCACACTTCTACTAATTATTGTTGCTATATTTCTCCATTCCAGCCTGTTCTTCTGATCTTGTCCCCTCACATATTGTTTGTCTTGTTTATAATATGTATCTAAATTTGTCACTTTTCCATAATTACTATACTGTTTGTGAATATGCACATCAATGTAAAATGCAAAGGGGAGACTAAATCCAAGATAGAAAACCTCTACAGTTCTGGATTTATCTGCTTGGATTCCATGTTTCTTCACAAAACTCAAAAGTTCAAGATTCAATGTACTAATTCAGTTCCCATTATAAACCTGTGCAAACACCATGATACTAAAATTCTAAAACTTAAAATTTTGAGTGCTCATGATCACATTTGTGTGATCATAGACACATCTATGAAGACAGCTTTTGTGAAAAGAAAACCGTAACAGCTGCACCATTCTCAGGATTGACACAAATTTGCAATGTGTGCTTTCCATACTATAATGAAGAGTCAGCTGCTGATTTTAGTAAGGAGTCTTCCAAACTCAGGTCCATAAAGTGACAGCAACAAGGTTATTAAAACACAATGTCCCTGACCTTTATCAGTTACAATTAGGACAAGCTCTCAAAAGATTCTTTTTACTAAAATCTTACTTTCATTATCAACCAATCAGGGACAGTCAAGCCAAGTATACACTATTTTACTATTTTATCTTCACTGATTTATAGTATAGTTCTTGTTCTTTCATATCTGTAGTAATGCTAGTCCTTCAACAACTCTCAATTGTTGTAAGCCTTTTTTTTTTTTTGGACACACTGTAAGATAATGTTCAAGTAACAGAAATAACATGGGATAACCAGAAACTAATAAAATCAAATGGTCAAGTTATCTACCATGCAGGAATGCTTCCAGGATTTAATCAAAGTTGTGTGTTTGTGTGTGTGTGATATCCAATGAGAAAGTGGTGGTTGGAGGAATAGCCATTGTTAAGTATCTACCCTAACTTTTAAATATGTCACTCTTTCTTACTGTTCTACTCTGAAATAAAAATACTCAAGAGTTGTATAGAGATTATTACTGTGATGTCATTGAGCCTGGTCACATGGTCACATGGTGGTGGTCTTGGTTGGTATGGCAGAAGACCATAGGCTTACACCATATTTGACAACTAATTATGATTTTGTCAAAAGAATTAAAATTTTTCTAGCAATTCAGTTGGACTTCAATTATTATATACTTGATTCATGGTCAATGAACAGGTTCTAAAACTGATGCATTTATTTTGGAGCCATGTTCCTCCAACACATTCAAGATTTGAATATAACAAAGGTGAAATTAGAACAGTTGCATCCTAAATTACTATCATGGCTACTTTAAATGTTATTTAATGTGAGACTTTAATGCCAGAACTCATAGATTCAGTGATTTTTTAGGTAACAACACAAATTTCTTCTCAAACAACTTAATTTGGTGCAGATTACATTGTTTTTTTTAATGATACTTTGAAAATTTTTGATGTGTAAAAATTGAACAAGAATTGAACCTCAGATCAGGAAATTACCACTTGGGAAAAACTGATAGGAATATGCAGAAATAATGATAGTATTATTTAAATGGAATATGTGGTTACAATATGAGTGCTGGTTCTACAGCTTTACCTGTACTACTATTGTGTTGGCATCCGTTAGTCTTGAGAGACGATGGAAATGCGACCATGAGAGGTGTCCCAGTTTGTAACTGTGCAGCGTCTTCTGTGGCTATGTAGCCCCATATAGGAGTGGCAATCCTTGCTGCTTTTGCTGTACTTGAAAGTTGAGTCAGGTCTGGGTTGTAACTGCATCCTCTTCCTCCGATATCTTTTTTCATCAGCGAGCTGTCTTAACTTTTCCTTGCTGGCTTTCAGACCAGTGAACAGAGCATGTCGCCAGCTGGACTTGTCTAGGGCAAGCTCTTCCCAGGTGTTGATGTCGATCCCAAGAGCTTTCATGATGTGCTTGCAGACATCCTTGAAGCGGAGATGTGGCCATCCGATTGATCTTCTGCCAGAGGCAAGATTAGAGTAGAGAAGGTCTTTGGGGATTCATTTGTTATCCATTCGACGCACATGGCCCAGCCATCTGATGCAACATTGGCAGAGGAGTGTGACCATGCTGGGAATTTTGGCATGTTCAAGCACCACATTGTTTGTCACACGATCCCTCCAGGTTATCCTGAGTATGCATCGGAGACAACACATGTGAAAGGTGCTCAGTCTTTTCTACTGAGAGGCATACAGGAACACAGAGATCTTAGTGTTCATTGTCAGCATGCTGTTGTTCCACACTCTCTGCGACAATCTAGAGAGAGTTGTTGATGCCTTTCCAAACCGCTTGTCGAGCTTGGTGACGAGTGAGAGGTTGTTGGTGATGGTAGAGCCAAGGTAAGTGAACTCACTACTTCTAGTTTGTAGTAGTTGATGTAGTTGATGATGTTGCTGGGAGGGTCCACATTCTGAGCCATAACGTTGGTTTTCTTTAGGACGATGGCCAACCCGAATTCATCGCATACTTTAGCAAAGCAGTATATCAGGCGTTGTAGCTCAGCTTCTGTGTGAGTGACAATAGCAGCAGCATCTGCAAAGAACATGTTCCTAATGGTTGCTTTCCTTCCTTTGCTCATTACCTTCAGGCGTGCCAGGTTGAACAGTCTGCCGTCTGCGTGTGCAGATAGGTCCGTTCTGGGGGCGTCCCAAAGGCATACTTAAGCAGGACAGCGAAGAAGATGCCGAATAGCGTGGGGGCAAGGACACAGCACTGTTTCACTCCACTGTGGATGTTAAATGGGTCGGACGATCAGCCATCATACTGCACTGTGCCTTTCATGTCGTCATGAAAGGACTGGACCATGCTTAACAGCTTTGGAGGGCATCCAATCTTCATCAGGATTTTGAAGAGTCCGTCTCCGCTGAAAAGATCGAATGCTTTGGTGAGGTCTATAAAAGCCAGGAAGAGGGGTCCGTTTTGTTCTCTGCACTTCTCCTGCAGTTGCCTGATGGAGAAGATCAAATTGATTGTGGACCTCTCTGCGCGGAATCTGCACTGAGACTCTGGATACACTGTCAGCAAGCGTCTGTAGTCTGTTCAGGATGGCTCTAGCAAAGACTTTACCCATGATGCTGAGAAGTGATATGCCTCTGTAGTTGTTGCAGTCACTTCTGTCGCCCTTGTTATTGTACAGGGTTATGATGTTGGCATCTCACGTCCTGAGGCACTGCACCTTCATCCCAGACATTGCAGAGAATTTCATAAAGGTGTGTTAACAGCACACTGCCGAAGCACTTGATGACTTCTGCTGGGATGCCATCTTTCCCTGGGGCTTTACCTGTGGTCAAATTCTCTAAGGCCAACTTTAGTAGGTTCCTCATCCAGTTTGGTCATGCAAGGGAGGTTTTCAATGGCGCTGAGGGCATCGTTGGTTACCTGGTTCTCTCTGGAATACAGTTCAGAGTAGTACTCCACCCAGCGCTCCATCTGCTTGCCCTTGTCATGAATGGTATCGTCTGCAGAAGACTTCAGTGGAGCTATCACTTTCTTTGTGGGACACATTGCTTTTTTTATGCCACTGTACAACCATTATGTTGTTTCTAACAACTTTGTAACATGGCAATAAGTTTTGCACACATGAAGTTGACCCACTTTTTACTTTAGCCTCTTGCTAATTAACAGTTCTAAATTTTACAACAAAACTACACATTTTTCCTTTATCACACCTTTAATACATGATCACAAATATTTAGAATGTAAGAAAATAGAAGTTACAATTTTATTAAAAGTATTGGTGCCAGTAAAACTAATGGAGATGGTAAAAATGAATCAGGATGAACAGATTAGTAAAGGTATAAAATTTCATAATTTGGTTCAAAAAGACAATTTTTGTGTACTTTAAATGGATTGGTTAATTGTTAGCTAAACAAATTTTTGCCTAAAAAAAATCAAATTTTGAAATGGTTCATACTTCTTCAGATGTCAACACAGTCCTATGAAAAGCCCTGGTAAGAAATATTAAACTGGAGATGACATAACTACACAGTGGTGTTATTATGGAAGGGGGCAGACAGGAAGTAGAGTTGAATAGTGGCATGATCCATCTTTTCGTAGGGACTGTAAATTGATGATATAGCTTACCCATAAAAACTATCCACAAATGCAAATTTACAGTATCAACATAAAGGTCTGTCCATGCACAACATACAGCAATCTTATGCGGAACATATAACATCATTTTCACAGCATGTATGGTGACAATGGGAAACAAGAGTCCCTTGACGAGACTGATGTTGTACTGGTCAAAAACAAATTTCCACAAATTCAAGGTAACACCATTTCTTCCTTTTAATACAGAGTGTTGAAACCATTTGATATTCTTTAACAACAAGATCTTCCAAAAAAGCTGTTTTGGACATACTGGATGTCCGATTGGCACTACTTTCATTTAGAACTAAACATGGCACATGACGTCTTCACGTGGAAACCAAATATTAATTATATTTTCCATTTTGGTAGAGTATTGCTAACTTGTTTTTCAAGATGGCCACCATGGTGGTTACACTGGATATCAAATTGGCACCATTTCAATTTATGACCAGCTATATATAATCATAAGTCTTTTGGCAAAAGCATAATGTAAATATGACCAACCATCTTGGAAAAGTAGAATTACCCTTTTCAAGCTGGCCGTTGTGGTGGTCATATTTTCTTTTAAATCCAACTAAACATCATAAAAATTCAGTAAACACTCCATGTTGAAACGTCCCTTCATTATGGAAAAGTTGTAATAAGATTTTGTAGACAGCCTCTGTGAATGTCTGAGCAGCATCATTTTCATTTAGGACCAACCAAACATCATAAGAAGTCTTATGTCAAAAAAATTCATGGCATTACTTTTTGTTCAATAGCAATAACAAGATTTTCATGATGCCTGCCACAACAAGCCACAAAGGACAAATTTGGCACCATTTTTATTTAGGACCAACTAGACATCTCAAGCCTTTGGCGTTTTTCTACTGAAAACCCCATGCTGACAAGACCATCCGTTTAATGGGAATAGCGATAACAAGGTTTTATTATGGTGGTGATACTGGATGTTCGAATGGTAATATTTTTATTTAGGACCAAACATACCATAAGATGAATGTACATGTAATGGCAATCCTCCAAGTAGTTTAAAAAGAGTATCAATAACAAGCTTGTGCCAACGGACAATCAAGTACAGTCCATCCCATAAGCTCTCCTGGTCTACAACTAGTAGAACTATAAACAGCCTTATATGAAGTCCTTAATTCTTTTGACTGATGTAGCCTGAATGCTATAATCAATAAACATCTGCCTAAAGGTCACATTTATTATTAATGAACAGACCAAGATGTTTTGATCAAATTTTGTAATCTACATTATATACAGGTAAAAACAGATGATAAAATAGTCAAACAATAGGTATTAATGTTAAATAACACCACCTGCTATGGATAATGTACACAAAGAAAAGACTTGTTCTTAATAACACCAAAATAATGCCTCCTACTTACGGCTGGCTTCAATTCTACCAATGATGAAAAATCTACACATTAGTATTTTATAAACTGCTGAATTTTTGAGAAAAAAAAATTTGGATGATTCATTTATATCTGAGAAAATAATGATAGCTGAATGGAGCATTTGTTTCTTGAAATGATTGTGGAAATGGTTATTATATAGTCTTGTCTCGAGTATCCCTGACACAGAAAAATGACACCTTTTCCCCACATATGATTTGTCAATGCCAAAAATGATCATTTAAATGAAATTTCAGACAGAAGATCAGTCACTGAATGAGGTGATGTTGCTGACAAAATGAACAAGTGACAATTTGTCTCTGGTTTGACTTCAATACAAGTCTCTTCACCTGCAAGAGAAAAAAGCAATACGTCTTTAAATGTTGCCACTACATCATTTCCATCTCTAAATCTAAGTGTTGGTGTAGGTTAGCCTTGTAAAGATGATGTTGATCACAATGAAGTACATCAGCGAAGAAGCACCAGTTGATGATGAAATTGGCTAACTGCAAAAAGAAGTAAAACAATCAACAAAGCTATCAGCCATAAACATGTTAAAAGTCATGATGATGTAATTTTAAAATACTTTCATATGACAATAACTGAAGGAGATATTATGGCCAGTTCAAACTATCATCATAGGAAATACTTTGGTTTATATGCCTGCCAGTTTAAAGCAAGACCTGTTTAGCAGGAACTCATTAAATGTTTAAAATTAAGCCAAATTTGTACAGATTTATACTGTTTACACAATATCTTTCAGTTAAATTTTCACATGCAGGGCTTGTATTTTTTTTAAACCTAGAGGATCACCAAAATAAAATTTGAACTGATCCTGCCTAAATGACACTGGTCTTTGTAAAAATCAAGCAGAAAATTCATTTTCTAATACAATAATTATTATTCTTAAAAATAATTCACTTTCACCAACACAACTCACAAATGAAGAACCTCATGCACTTTCTTAAGCATACAATAGCTCAGCTCTCTGAGGTCATACTACAGCCATTTGTGTTCATTTTCCCAGATTTCATACAATAGCTCAGCTCTCTGAGGTCATACTACAGCCATTTGTGTTCATTTTCCCAGATTTCATACAATAGCTCAGCTCTCTGAGGTCATACTACAGCCATTTGTGTTCATTTTCCCAGATTTGCTGTACTTTCTTGTTCAATTGACAATATTTGCAATCATGCTCTCTCTTCTCATTCTAATTTCTACCATTTTAGTGGTGACTGCACACCATGCAAATGCTTCCACACAATGCAATGAATATTTATCAACAATGATATAAATATTAAAACATACTTTTGGAATAATTCTGTATTATTAGCTGAATTGGAGAAAATGACCTTTTCCAACTGGTCAATATTAGCATAATAAATGAAACCTATTGTTATTTTAAGTAACAACATCATTGTCTTGAGGCAGAACACAAGGCTAGTTCAACATGTGCAATCACTAATTTGACAATTATCACACTAATGTACTTGATGATTGGACAACTGGTTTAACACCTGTCCATTTGCTGTTAGTAAGTAATCAATTAATACAATAAACAGTTTAATTGACCATTAAAGGAAATGCTGATCAATGACAACTTTTGAAGTGTTATTATTGCAATCAGCAATAAGTTTCACTACTCCAATGGATTAGTAATTGCTGGGTTTTAGAGGTCTGTCTGCAAAATCAAAAGAGATAAGCAATAATTTCGAGCCCTACACATATTAGATCTTATCTCATTTTATTGACTAAAGTCGATCCCACTGTCACAAAAGGGACCAATTTAATGCAAGTCATTCAAATTCTAACACATTTACCTGAAAATTCGGTTTATCACACTTTTTAAATAACAGAAAAAGACTGACCCAAATTGATTGACAAAACTTTTCATTAGAGCAATCCATAAAGTTTTCATCTGTACATTAATAATCAGTAAAGTGAAGTGAAGTGTCAAGTTACTTGATCAATGAATGTAATGAATGACTGTGGAGAATGTACATAATTTGCTATAAGCATTTGAATTTCCTTTGTCAATCTTAGTGACAATATTGGAAAGAATTATAAGAGCACATAAAAGAACATAATATAATGGATATTTTCTTGCATGAATATATGCTTTTGTTTCTATATTCCATTAAGGATATGACACCCAGACACAACACACTATTGCCATACAATTTTTTCAAGCATTATGCACACTTATCCTAAATCATACATATATGTTTGGTATCGGTGGGTACTGTTTACATACCAAATGAAATACAGTACCACCAGGTTTTAATACTAATTATATTAAATAATTATTAATGAAAAAATATGATTTTAAAAAACTAAAACAACATGACCGATTTGAGAGAAAGTCAAAGAGGGAATTGCAGTATAAAGTGTCCATTTTCCACTGTGGTTGCCATACATATTCATATATACACCATTTTCACACAGGACAAACTAGATATCATACAATGTCTTGTAGTAAAATCCCCATGACTTCCCAATCAGGAGGAGCAGCAATAACACAATTTTCAAGCTGCCTACCACAGTTGAAATATTTTTTACTTATGATTGACTAATCACATTAAGTCTTCTGGTAAAATCCATGCTTTCCAGTTAGGAGTAGCAATAATAATTTTTCAGGAAGGCTGTCATGGTGGCCATACTGGACGTCACATTGACACCATTTTCATTTAGGACCAACTATACATGGTAAGTAGTCATTTAGTAAAATCCCATCTTATTATGACCATTCATTCAAATGGAGCAAATATAAAAAGAATTTCAATATGTGCTTTTTTACTTACCTTCTGTCATCAAATGGTGATCTAGACCTACGGAATGGAGAACCAGATCTAGAACAAAAGTCAAACAAACACATTACAATTTGGTAAAATAAATGTATCCACTGTATTACACACACAGAGCTTATATGAATGATGAATACCTTACAAAATGGAATATAGTATGGCACAAAAAAAGTCTGCACCAAAGCTGCATTGTTTCCATGCTTGTTTCAGTTATCACAATCCCTTACCTTTACAACTTACAAGCAATTGTGTTCCCACTACCTGACCCTAAGGTGATTGTAATACAGGATTCCAGCAAACTTAGAAGAAAAAAAATATTTGAAAAGCAAGAAGAGTCTCTTGAATGGACTGACAATGTACTGGTCCAAACTGAATTCAAGACCTTTTTACCTATCAACTCTCAAATTTTGAAATTATCCATTACACTCTTCAGCAAAAACAAGATTTTAAAATTTACCTCTGTTGTACCCACATTAGATGTCAGCTTGGCATCATTTTCATTTAGAACAAGGTGGACATCATTAGAAACAGTTTTGGTAAAATCCCATGTCAAAAGAATCATCCATTCAGGGTAAGTAGTCTTATAATCATTTTTTAATACAGTTTTCATGACAGCCATATTTGACAAACAACTGTCACCATTTTCATCCGACTATCACATAGGTTTCATTGGTAAAATTAAAATGAATTTTTTTTTTAAATGGTGTGTGGGTGTTGTTAGTTTTCCTTCTTCACTAACAAAAGCATGTGTCTGTGGCTGCAGCAGTTGTTTTACATTTTGCTTGAAGTACAGTGTGATTGATTATGTTGGTATTCATCACCACTCCAACACCTGGAGTTGTTCTGTATGATATTTTACTTACAAGACAAAATTACACTATTTCTTCTGTTTTGAAGATTACATCATACTGACTTCCAAGTTTAAGAGAAGTCATGTAATCGGTAATATATTTTTAAAAGCATTCATTAATGTTTACAATAATGGGCATAATGGCAAAGAAGAGTCATGCATCTGATCAAATTTGACGGCCTGAAATTAAGAGTTCATAACAGCCTAATGAAATGGAGTACTGTATTGCATGTTATCTTTTGTACACGAAAAAATAATTATTAATTTCAGTGTACAAAAAATTATAAGTAAAATAAATAATTTTCAATTGGTGATACTGACCGTGTACAGAAAACAAAGGGATCATACCAGAACAAGTTCTAAGGAACATGCGCAACTTGACAACCTAACGGTAAATGTACAAAGTAAACATACATTTTCTGCCTCATTCTGCTCTTAACTCATGTATCTAATTACAATAAAAGTACTAAAAGTCTTTTGTTGTTGCTAGCGAGCAAGAGAGAGAGAGAGCTCATCTGCAATTGTTGTTGTTGTAGTGGGGTTTAACGCCATTTTTCAGCACAGGAAAGGCTATACATGGCGGCCAGTAATAATGGTGGAGGAAGAAACCGGGAAATCACCGGAAAGAACCACCGACCCATGAGAAGCTACTGGCAAGCTCTCTCACATATCCACATTCGCCAAATCTTAGACTCGAACCCACACAGATAGAGGTGAGATGGCAGTGATCCGTAACGGACAGCGCTTTAGACCACTCGGCCACTCGGGGCCCCGCATCTGCAATTAAAGCATGTGTAGCTGTTATGTTGTGTAATGTTGGTAAAATGAGTTAAGATGGTTTGAACATGTATTAATTATGGGTATTATTAATTGATAAATTGTACACAACAATACAAGTCCACATTGTCAATAAATTAAGAGCAACCTGTATTGTTACAGCAACACTAATCGCATTATCAAATTGCAATAATAGAGAAGTTGAAAACAAGTTTTAGTTAAGACATGTGAACGCAAGCATACGCATGTGTGAGAGAAATGAAACAAAATTTTTCAGTGTACAAGACTATTTATTTACTGTGGTTTTTATTTCTAGCGTTTGCAAAGAGAAAAAAAGGACTTGACTGATGACTGTATTGCGACCCTACTATATTCCATTCTCAATAAACAGCTAAATCAACAATTCATTCTTGTTGTTTTAATTGCGATGTACATTGTCGCAACAACCACATGGCTATGCAGTGTTATCTACAGGGTAATTAAACATGCTTAGGGCTTTGGTTATTCTAGTTGAAACCAGATTGAGGGCAAGAATTGACGGAAGTGGTCAAATCAGTGAGGATGCCAGTAAGGACACAAGGATCTCTTAAAGAAAATGAAAATCTATCAATGTGTATTGTTCATACAGTAGATGTTAAGAGGATAAGCGATCATAGGCATTACTAGTTGTTCGAACTTGTCAGTCAATAAAAATAATAGTTTGGTATATCATTTAATAGATTTGCAAGAAAATGTTAATTATATCCAAGTCAAAACAGAACAAGCACTTAAAAGACAGTACATCAGAGATCTCGGAATTATGAGTATTTGGACACAAATTTTTTTATTTGGGATGCAGAAAACCAACCACATCGGAGTCCTCAGTACGCACATTTTTGTTGCAATGAGGAAATGTTTGCAGCAAAATAAATATGTTCTAATCACTATGTAAACTGAAGCAATGCTTTTATTTTAGTTTGTTGCTGACTTTTTTTTTTTAATCAAAGGTCACTGGCTTGCTTTGATGAAGATGCATGTGGTGCATTGAAAGACAAAACAAATACCCACTTGTTATTGCTGCAGCAACATCAAATGAATTGTAGAGCATTGACACAAATTTTTAAAAAAATTCCTTAGCATATATCGGTGCTTCAGGGGTAATCAGTTTTCATTTAAGTTGAACCAAAACTATTTGTTCCTGTTTTCACTCCAAACTCACGACTTAAATACTATTTTTATCAGCCAAAAATGTTGTAACCAAAAATATGGTCAGATGGTATATTTTGTCGCCAATATGTAAAACACAATTGCAATTTGCGACATTGGTGAAGTCCAGCGCATTTTTATTGATTTCATTTTTTGTTATTGCCATATAAATATTGCCTGCGAACTCAAAAACAAGAGACTTGGACAAAATGCCATTTGTAAATTTAGACAAGTGTTTTGTAGTTAAACGGAAAAATGATGAAGATTTCAATGAGATTTAGAACTATGCTAAGTTGCTATAACATATACTTCAGATGTGACCATAGCCAAGTGTAAGAAAGTGTAATATTTCAGGCTTAGTGGGGACTGCAACTTTTGCTTGTGGGACTGCAACTTTTGCTGGTGGGACTCCTATTTTTACCAAATTAGAAGTCATGGACTCCTAGTTTTAAAATCCTAGTGTGACCTCTGGTACATGTATGTATATATATATATATATATATATATATATATATATATATATATATATATATATATATATATCTATGTATGTATTTATATATATATATATATATATATATATATATATATATATATATATATATGTATGTATATGTATATATATATGTATGTATGTATATATATATGTATATATGTATATATATATATATATATGTATATATATATATATATATATATATATATATATATATATGTATAAATATGTATATATATATATATATATATATATATATACATACATACTAACATGCTAAATATGCTATATATATATGAATCAATTCCTGCCTCATACTTGAGATATTTTATGCTAGTATGACTATAATGAAACAATAACACTAGTTGACCAACCTCTGTGATTTTCACTTTAGCATGTACTGAGATGTAATTTTTGTTGGATAAAAAAAACATCAAAGGGCTTCCAAACTTGTTTTAAAATGCACATAGTGATTTGTTATGGTGATGGACATAATAAGAAGTAATTAACGATAATATTTAAAGGTATGGTATGTGAAGTCCTTAGATCATTTGTTAATAAACACCAGCAGAAATTGTAATAACAGTAAGAGAGCTTATGCATATGGGCGCCCACAGGATTTTTTGCTAAAGGTGTTGGGGGTGGTTAGTCAGTCATGGCCAGAAGAGTTAATATAGTAAGCGGTCTGAAACTAAAGCTTATTTTTATTATGAGTTTTGAACAGAATTTTGGGAAATATTTTCAGCTTCAATTGTATGATTAAACTGGTTGGAATACATACAGAGGTCTCGCTAGGATTTTAAAATTAAAAGTCCAGCACTCCTAATTTGGTAAAAATAGAAGTCCCACTAGCAAAAGTTCCAATCCCACCATCAAAAGTTGCAGTTTCCACTAAGCCAGGCATCACATATTTTCTTACACTTGGTTACTGTAGCATCCGAACTATCAGTTCTAGCAACCTTAGCACAGTTCTGAATCTCACTGAAATCTTTGTCTTTCCGTTTAACCCCCAAATACTTGTCTAAATTTGCAAGCGGCATTTTGTTCAAGTTTCTTGATTTCGAATTTGTAGGCAATATTTATACGGCAATAACCAGAAATGAAATTAAAAACAGTGATCATGCTGGGCTTCGCCAATGTTGCAAATTGCGATTTTGTTTTACATATTGGCGATATTTTTTATGACAACAATTTTGTCTGCTAAAAACGGTATGTACAGTCTTGGGTTTGGAGTGGAGAAATTCAAAGGCATCATGACAGGAAGCCACAAACATAGATATAAAAATGCACTGGAATTAATTGTTACATAAGCAAATCCCTTTTTCATATTGACAAACCACCCTAACAGTGCATTGTTATATCATAATCTGCTTATGCTGATATCTGGCCTTGATAATATATGCTATAATTTTATCAAAATAGCCATGCAACTGACTAGCTACAATCGACCACCTTAGAGGGTGGGAATGTGAAATGACTACAACCAACCCACACATCAGCAATTTAAAAAAAACAGAAGGAAAAAACAGAAAAAAATAGTTTTGCTGCAACTTTAATGAAAACTGATTACTTCTGAAGCACTGATATATACTCAGGAATTTTTAAAAAAATTGTCTCCATGTTCTATAATTAATTGATGTTGCCATGGCAATAACAAACAGGTATTTGTTTGGTCCTTCAATGGGAGCCTTTAGTGGTGCTTTCAATAATACATGCACCTTCACCAAAGCAAGCCGGCGACATTTGATCAAAGAAGTCGGCAACAAACTAAAGTAAAAGCATTGCTTCAGTTTTAATTAATTGACCTATGTTGCAGGTGACCATGAGTGTTGCATCAATCATTTATTATCTCACCAACAATTAATTTTTGTAAAAACAAATTGCAATAACGCTATTTTCTATCTTTTTTTGCAAACATAAATCTTTTTTGTAAAAATTTGTCTCATAATTTAATGGATTTTTTCGAAAAATATAAAATTATATCTGCAAAAAATTATAATATATTTAAATAATTATTTTTTTGATAACTTGTGTACGAAAAATTAAAGGGTACGAAAAAATATGTTAACTACAGCAGCCCAAAGTAAGAAAAGGCATCACATGGCGATAAACCTGACACGGAGCAATTTGATCATTGGTTTACTATTCCATAAGTAACTTCTTTCGAAATTAATATTTTGAAATTCCAACATGTCTGCAGAAAATCAAAGTTCACAACAATCAGACAAAATTATGCAATGTGTTAAAAGAATTTCTGCTGTTTGATTTGCATCACCAAACACAATCAAAACTATAAATTATAAACCTGGATGGCACAACTGTTAAATCATCTGTAGCCATGAATTCAATCCTGGACTATGTATATCAAATGGACAAGTAGATATCTATCTCATACAAAGATGAGTTTCCAGATTCAAGAATACTTCATACTTACATGAATTTGTCATAAAATTAATGTAAATTTAATTAAGTTTCAAGATGTAATTTCTAACATTATAGGCATACAATCTGACCTACCTGCTTCTGCTTCTACTGTGTCGTCTTGGAGATGGTGACCTCCTTCTGGGTGACCTGGACATTTGGAGAAACAAAAGGATATTGTTAGCAATTTGAAATGGCTTCACTGCAAGTCGATATAAATGAAATCATATCCGTGAATACTGTTTCAGGCTGAATTACAATCTTCTCCCCATAAGCATTAAAATGGGTTCAAATGTAGTTAACGTTTCCAGACATCTTTACATTTTTTGGATTTGTTAAAATGTGGTAAAACCAAAATTCATAATTCTATAGTCTCTAAAGTATCCAACATTTAGCTGACTCATCTCAACTAAATGAATAAAATCCTCCTTTAAGATGAATGTCAACTGTTTGAAATTGACACCAGAATTTAAGATGGCAATGGCTTATTTATACAGGTTTCATAGTTATCCAACATGTCAATTAACAAACTGATACCATGCAACCAATCTAAGTTATAAAACCATCTTCAAGTCACTAAGATACCTGATGTACATGTTATGTTGCCAAGGTAATAAAGGTATATATTTGGATAGCATTATTTAAACCACTGACAAACTGCATTTCAAACTGTGGTGAGGAAAAATATATGACAATATTTTCCAGCTGTTTTGCAATGAACCCCTTTTCCAAATGAAAAGAAATTAGAAAATTTGGATGACATATTTTGCAACTGGTGTGATTCTTGTGAAATAATTTTACTAGGAAACAGTTAAGTATGGCTAATTTCCAACTTGCAATTAATTTCACTGTCTTTAAGCACTAAATATTCTTATGCACCAGCATTTCCTCTAAGGATAGCACTCTGATCAGTCCTGTTGATTATAATCTAAGACACCAACAAAGTACAACAATATAAAATTGAATTAAAAAGCCCACTTCTTGAAACATTTCTGCATTCAAACAAGTTCCACAATTATAATGGAGTCTATGTTTAACAGTGAAACTTGTTAAACATGCAAGACTGTTAAGTGCTATTACAAGTGGCTACCAGTTCATTATGAAAAAAAAAAAAACATGCTAAAATGTTCAAGATAATAGGCTAAGAAAGTAAACATAACAAAACACTGAAGAAATGAGACAGCAATAAAATTCAAATGTACTTCTCGAACACACCTTTGTTGCAACATCATAGTTACCTCTCTTTGGCTGAAATAAAGGGATGAAGGAGGACGATTGATGTTTCTATGAAGTGCAGTACGACGATGGGCGTTGTAGAGCTAGCAGTAGAGGGCATTGAAGTGGAACTAGTTGTTTTTATGTTTTCACTGTCGTTGGTAAAGTAGATGCAAACTGAATGGGTGGGGGTTGAGCAGAGTAGTAGTTGTGGTGATGCTAACCGTTGTTGGACAGTTGAATAACATGGTAAATTCCAAAAGTTTCAGTGATTTATAGATCGCTTTAAGTTGTGTTCGTTTGGTCAGGGGTATTGTTGTTTCTTCACTTGCTTCCCTTGAAGAGTTGACAAAACTTAGCCTAATGGTGACTGATTGAGGAAAAGTTGTCCTGTTTGCAAGTTGATAGCCTGATAAAGGAGATGGCACCTGCAGCAGCGGTGTTTTCAAGAATTTATTGCTGACAGGATGATGGGCTGTTTTGCCGACTTCATCACACAGTAGAAGTTATTTGAAACTGTGTGTTGTATATGAAACATTCCCTGATGTACAGCTCTAACAAGAGTTGATTTATTCAGCATATATGAAAAGATTGGTTGGCTGAAAACCAACCAACTGCAGTAACGCTGACTTGCCAATAAACTTATGCTTCTGATGTGCAATAGCTGACGTAGTTTCCAATGATGACCGTTGAAAAGCGATGCATATGGGGAGATGTGTGACTGAGAAGTCTTTGACACGATGACTGAAGATTGACTGCTGACAAGGATATCCTGAGGGGTCAATGGTAAAAAACATTAAAGTAACAACATTATCTGGAGTACAGAAAACAGCAAAGGTTACACTTTTGGGTGTATTCAGGAAGCTTACTTGAGATCATGTTTGTGTATACTCTTCAATTTTTAACTTCAGCAATACGGCAATTCTTGAATATATACTTTGCTAACCTGAAATCGGTTGATCTGGATACTGATTGATAATCATAGGTTTTTCAATGTTTTCTGAAACGGGACATGGACCTTAATTATTAAAATTGCACATAACTACATCAAATGATTTTTTGTTGTTGACAGAGTAATTTTTATCCAAGATGGATCTTCGGGAAAGTTTACACTCATTTCTCTTTCATGTTATTTTAAGTTTTAATTTGCCTTGAAAAATTCAAATAAAATTTGGGAAAATAAACTGGTTTTACAATATTATTCGAGGCTTTTATAGAGGCAACAAATCAACCAGGGAAAAATCAACGACATCACCACAGGTGACACTCAATTTATGACAAATGGTTCTGGAATTATGGCGCAAATTGAAAGTAATTTTTCTTATAGGATACTTGCATATTAAGAAAGTTTTTGGGCAAATTATAGATCAAAGTTTACAAGTAAATAATTTATGCACTTTTTTGGAGTAAGTGACAAGATGCACACACATTTTTGTACATGAGCTTCTTGTGTCACATACAGCACATCGCACCAGCAATGGTAAAGAACAACCATGGGCGCAAATGTAATTTTATTTCTTCATGATAAATAACATTAAAATGAAAGCATGTAAATCAAATTGGAGCACAGGGAGTGTGACCTGTACAACGGGAAAGATTTATTTTATTACAGATGAATAAAAATGTTGGTTATTTATCCTGTAACTGGATGAATAGGGCATTCTGTGAACAATTTGCACAGGATTAATGTGAATATTCTCTCATAATTTGTTTTTCTCTGCTACAACAAGCAAAGAGAATTCAGTATCTTTAATGATTTAAAGAGCACAAGCAGACTCAAGTAAACAACCCAAAGACAACTCAAACCACACAAGAACCCACAACACAAGTTTCACTAATTATTAATATTTCATATTTCAGTTATGTCTTCGAGAAAAACAGAAAAAGAAAATAGCCAAAAATAATTATATGAAAAATTCTGATTAGTAACAGATTTTATTAAAAAAAAATATTTTAAAAGGATGATTTGGACAAAACTAATCAAGCCTCAATCAAACAATGACAGGAGTTTAATGATATTATTTCTTTTGCAATATTTTATGTACAGCAATTAATATACATGGTATAAATTTTGTAATAAAACCTTAAAAATGTAAAATTAGTATACTTTCATAAATATGTTTATGAAACCCTGAAAAAAAGACATCATAAAAAAACAACTATTAAAGCAAATGAAGAATGTGCAGTTGATATAGATACAAGCATTGCCATAAAAGACCTAGCTGCATAGGAAAAATGCAAATTAAATTTCTTTGAATAATTAAAATCAATGATTAAGTAGCTAATCTATGCTTTTCCTTAACATCTCTTAATCAGACTCGTACAACCATATTTCTAAATATGTATTCAGTCTTATCATAAATGCCTTGTTTTTTAAAAAAAGTAAATTATTACACCATCCTGCTTCAACATGTTTGCAGAAATCATACTATTCCAAGACAACCAAATAGATCAAAGTTTTATAAACATTTTGTTGAAGAGAATCATTACACAGCATCTGCAACTAAACAGCCTCTTTGGCTATATTCAAGTCTGTCAACTGTTCTGAATTCAGCTGATACTAGCAGTTACCTTTACTGATCTGTCGAGTTTCTACAGAAGTCAGCTGCTACATGGAACCAGTAAACACACAACTGTCACTTTCTTTATTCTGAGCATTCTTTTTTTTTCATCAAAAGACAAAATTATCGTACAATGGGTGTTACTTTCTCCTGAGTAAGTTTCAAACAGTCAAGAATAAACAACAATTGTGCAGTAGCTGGTTTCATGCTTCAACTTCTGCAAACCATATATGGAATTCACACTTTGGGGAGTGCTCCAGGCCACACAATTGAGAGTTTATCTGCTGAACCTTACCTGGATGATCTACGTCGCCTGTCATATGAACCACCTCCACGCCTAGCAGTTGGGGGACCACGTGAGCCCCATCTCGATTTACCACTTGACATCTCAACTCTTACTCTGCGTCCATTTATTCGGCTGTAAAAAGAAAAAAGGCTAGAGTAGTGCCTTGTATTTGACGCTTAAAACATGTCTTCTGAACATCATTTGTAACTGTTTAAATATACCAGTAATTCACGCCTTATTCAGACTATTATCATGCTGCAAATTCTTCTCCTCACGTTTCCCATTTCTGAAATAAATGTAAACACCTCTGGTAAACTGAGGGTACCATTATCAGAACAATTTGGTTTGGTGTTTAGGTTATGTAGGGCCAAAATAGAAAGTGTGATGTGTCAAATTTTGAAAACTCTTAGAAGCTTTGGTTAAAGAAATTGTATCAAAGTCAACTTAATTAAAGTAGAAAGGGCTAGAGATAGTTTGATGATTATTTTCATTTTATCTCTGAACATCAAAAGGGAATTCGTTCTAGCCGATGTAACATGACCGAGTCAGATGCTATGGTACAAGAGAATGACATAAGACCCTTTCTCAAAATCGACCGGGGAAAAGGGCAGGAGATGGCTATAGATGATTGTTTAAAGTAATGTTAATTACGGCATGATTAGTTGTTTAGTTGTCTTGTCAATCCAAAAATTCTACGGAACAGGTTTAGGAAACAGTCTATTCCGATTGGTTAATATGGATTTATGGGCGTAACTCTGTATGAAATTAAAGGTTTTACTTTAGGAAAATTCTTTAGACTTCAATCTGACTTGGAAAAAGAGTGGTTGAGACTCAGGGAAGAGCATGTAAGATGTTATCTCGTGATTTGGCAGTAAAGCAGGAGTTTTGTCTCAGCGAATAGGCAAACTCTACATTCTGAATTCGTAAAAAGTACATTTTCATTATAGAGTAAGGGGCCAGATAGTTGTCTCAGTTAGGAGACGGACTATATGTGAGGTTCGTGGAAACGAATAAAGAAACGGCAAAAGGAAACAGCTTTCCTGGATTCACATGAGAAATCCCTGAACAATCACAGGACCAGAACAAGTTCTATGCAGAAATCTAAGTCCAGAGACGATTGTTAAGTCAGAGTTCGATGGACAAGAGTCCAAGACGAAACAGCTAGACAAAGACCGGCAGAGCAGGGACAAACAGAAGTCTTGATGTCCGTATAAAATAGGTGATGAAGTCTCTCATTGTTGCACTAAAAGGTCACATCTCATTGGCAAAGAAGATAGTATATTAATGTGGAAAGTAATTTTACATTTAAAAAATTTGTATTGTCTTTTTATTTGAGTACATGTTAGTATCATTTTCCTTCTTTTGTAACCAAGTCATTGATTTCTTTTCATTTTAAATTCTGTTGATAAACTGATTTAATTTTATATTTGTTCATTGAAAGGGGGCTCGTCGTGTTTATTTTATTCAATATACTTGTTCAGTGATCTGCATTCTTCTTTCTATCTATCCACACTGGATAAACTACACCGCGGAGGTCATTCCCTAGCAACGAACCGTAGTGAAAGAGGTTGGTGTGGTTTGCACGCCGCCAGTTTGTCACAGAAAGCCTCACCCAAGGACACACCCCAGCTGTTAAGACAGTGTAATCCAATGGTACAATTCGAATCCATGCACTTTCAGTAATGCACACCAACCACTCATCCACCATTAGCATAATGAACACTGTATGCCCTGATCATCTACAAACCTTGTGTTACCATAAATCTGGATCTATGTCTTTAGAGTAATCGAAATAAAGTAAGCAAATTATAATTGCTACTCTATCCAAATATTTGTTAGACAAGTCCAAATGCTATATGCAAATTGACTTACGTTCCATCAAGTGCCCTGGTTGCATCCTCTGCATCACGAGGATCTTCAAACTCTACAAATGCAAAGCCAGGTGGGTTTCTCGCCACCCACACATTCTTAAGTCGTCCATATCGGCCAAACACATCTTCCAACTCTTGTTTAGCTGCTCCATAGCCCAGGTCACCAATATAAACTTTGCAGTCAAGCTTCCAGTCCCTTGGTTTACTCATTGTGTGTTACAAGCACTACAAAGAAAGAACAATAGTTTTATTTCAACCAGAAATGCAGTCATAGAGAACAAATTTTGCACTCACCTAAAATGCAAAACACAACCAAACAGATAAACAAGGGTAACACTACTAAGTTCTCTGTCAGGTCTTTGACATAGAGATTCCTGGAACCTCAGTCTCCAGAAATTCAGTCCTGATTAAGCTAGTGGTCAAAACGAAAAAAAAAAGTGTGTTCAATAGCAAATAAAAAATTAGTGACTAGCAATGAAAATGGTGCAAACAAGGTCAAAATTCATCAACGCTGTAGTTTCATCTCATCTTACAATGGATTAAAGATAAAATCGGTGTTATATTTGTTATTTCTGAAAAGATAAATGATTTCCCTATGGATTTAATGTAATTATAGGCCAATGCAAGGTCATTTAAGTTTGCAAGGCCTGATAGTTGGTGAGTACCCTATGCCGACACCATTTGGTGTTGGCAAATTCCAAGTTTTTGATAGGGAATGGACTCTGACCCTACACCCCAACATAAGAAAACCAGATATCAAAAATGGGGTGTCAAGGGTCAGAGGAAACTCGGACTACTTCCTCCAATGGCTCACTTTTCCAGGATTTGTGACAGTAATGGTGAAAATAAATGTTAATTCGCCGGATTGGATTCATGTGATGGTCGTCCAAGAGTGATGCAAAGGTACGATACTGTTTCTTGAATGGATTTATGTAGTTTTTCAGTCTTCATGCAATTCTGTAGGGATAAAAGTCGCGTGAGAAAATTCGAATCGAGCGGAGGGTTGTGGTCACTGTTGAATACCTTGTGTTATTTTATAACACATGTTGTCAGAAATTTCGTCGTTCTTTATTGATAAAACTGCAGACTTCTGTGGTAGGACGAAACTGACATTTTGATGAACTTCGCCACCAAATTGAGCCGCCCTTAGATGAAATCAATATTTGCGTCATAAACCAAAACATCAGCACTTTATACTAAGGGATGAGTGTTGCTAATCTTTGTATTTTCACCTCTTTTTATCATAAAATTCATTATAATATTCTTGTCAAAGTAATAATAAAGAAAAAAAAAAGGATACACACACAGACGAAACCCCAACCCTCCTGACCGAAATTTTAATGTTTTGCGACATTTTCGACTGGACAGCTTACTGCTGATTGAAAAGTTATTAGCCATCACATTGTACATTTAAATGAATGACTATCCACATTATGACAGAATGCAAATGCTCAGCTACGAATTACCTAACCCAACAATATGGAATTAGTCAAATGCTCCTTCTTCCTTTATCACGTTAATATTCAACGCGCAGAAAGTTATGGCAACTTCTGATTGGATGAAAATTAACATCTTCAAGTTCTCAATAAATCTGGATATTTGTAAATTGCTAATTGAAGTTATCAATTTGAAGATTACGTATGCCATACACTAGTTGACAGACCTACATTTTACTTCTTTTAAAAGCATATCACCATTCATTTGTTGTGAAAATATTATAGATGACAATCATTATTGAGATAAACGTCTTATGAAGTTTTGGGTGATAGAGAAATTACCTCACATCAATGCAACCATTTCTGCTAACCCTACAGTTTGCTTGTCTTCTTTTTCCACTTTAATTCAGACTGTACATTTTGGAACTTGAAAACTTATTTTTTTACAAAAATTATTTATAAAGCAAATTAAACTGATATTTGTAATTTGTATTTTTCCCTTTAACATTAAATTGTTTTTTCTACATTTCACAATTCCCAACACTAACACAATCTCTGCTGAGCTTATAGTATAGTATTATTAAAAGACTCATTCATATGTATGTTTATCATCTAAATGCAAACTATGCTGTTATGTATATGTAACTATTTTTATTATCTTGGCCTTTCTTAATGATCATATGTTATATACATCTTTAGCACTGTACCTTGTCCAAAATAAAGTTCACTGTATACCTGACCAAGGACATTTATTTAGAAACAACATAGCACCTAACTAAAATTTTCTCTATGATTGTGGATTGAATATTCAGATCATTATCCTTGTAAACATACTGACCTAAATTTGAGTTACAAAATACAGTCTTGATTCTGACCCAAAAAACTTCTAGAATAGAAGTTTCAATTAAATGACTTGAGTGTATTTTCAGAATATCTTGGTCTTTAAAGTACCCATTCTTGCCTTAATATCTTGAAGCTTGAAGGAGAAACAGTCCTATTGTTGTATTCAGTTTTTCAGTGGATGGATAAATTTATTTAAATTATATTGTGGAAATACAATATGATCATCAATACTATTTCTGGACTGAAACGTTAATTTGGAATTATAGTGAATTCAGACAAAAAATATTTTTGGATTATATAATTGTGATACTTTGATAAGACTATTAGCACATTACCACACTTTAGGCCACTGGCACATTAGCATATTCAAGTCTATAGTCACATTAATACATTAAAAAATACTAGGACTTATTTAGAATACTACTGGTATTCCATTGGAACTTTGTATATTTGGACACATGATAAACTTTTAGGACTGTTTGGGATTTATTGACAATGAAGTAGGTGTAATGTATGGAAATAAAGTATTTCTTGAAGTTTACAAAACTTGTTAGTTTTGGCATTTTTCTGTTACTTAAGTCAAGATAAACAAACAGATGGATGAAACACATATACTACAATCCAGGCATGGCACATGGTGTTTTTCTTGTGTGTGCGATGAAATTTTGGCGTTTTCCAAAAAGATTTCAAATATGTCCACATGTCAGAAGGGTTGGCACATATTATTATGTAACGGCATCAATGTGCATCTTGCACTTCACACATGCAACCAGTTGGGTCTGCTGCCATCTTCTCAGAATAGAGGAACAATAACTGTCAGATGGAGAGAAAGCTGTTAGATCAATAGAACTTATTACATTTATCAGTTAACAAATAGAAAGACAACCATTAATTTTTAAATGTGTCTAAGAATGACAAATACATAAAAATTCAGAAAATTTTAATGATTATAACATTGTAGATATTAGAAAAATTAGCATTATAGTATAAGATCTACAGCCAGTCATTAGGTACTTACCATTTATCTTCAGGGGATGGGGAATGGGATATTTACTGTTAGATGTTCTACCTCTCCTTGACAGGCAAAATGTATTTTTGTTTCCATTGTCTGCATATAATACTATAACCATCTGTCCTTTTAAAGAAATAAACCAACTACCTCAGTTCTGTGAGAAATCCCAATTCAACCACCTGGCAAGGCAAAGTGATTTCATATAAAACTTGGAGAAATTGAACATGAGCTGTTTTTCATCACATGATGTTGTAAATAAAATGGATTCATGTCACTGTGCAGAACAACCTTGATAGTAGTTCGTGAAAGAAATTTATGAAGGTTTGTATTGGTTGAAATCAGCCTTTTCTAATGAAAAGAATTACACATATTTCCATGTTTATTCCGAACCAGACAAGTTTATTCTGAATCCAACCTGTTTAATCCAGATCAGACCAGTTTTTTCTGTCTTAGACCAGTATATTCAAGATGAGACAGGTTTATTCCAGATCACAATGGTTTAGGTGGCGCTCACCAGTTATTATGTACTTTTGAGAGAGTGATGTATGTAAGGTGAAGTTGTTTGCATTTTAAACATGCATAGTGGAGAGAATGTTGGCATACCTATATACTACTTTCATGCAATGTGGCTGAAATTTCTTTGGATATTGTACTTTTGGAAATTTTAAATGATCTTAGGACACTGCTAACTAAAATGACTGCTCCCTTGTGCTCCAAAAATCAACCTAAATTTGTCTAAAGCACACTATTCTTGGCAGCTATTAAAATATGGAAAATGAAGTTTGCAAAACTAGATAATACCAGCTTTTAAAAGTGCAATGACTGAATTACCAAATACATAAAATGTAAAAAAAAGTTATTGGCTCTTTTTTTTACAATTTACCTCTGTAGCTCCAGAAGTTAAAATGATGCGCCACCTTATTCAATCCAGACTGGTTTATACTAGCTTATTCCTGATCAGACTGGTTTATTCTGATTTACTTCAGATCAGACTGGTTGAAACCTATTTATTCCAGATCAGGCTGGTTTGTTCTGATGCAAACCATTTATTCCTGACCAGGTTATTGATGGTGCTCTACAGTTTCGCATTTAGCATAGGGTTAGAATTTTAAAGAAAAAGAGTTTCCCAGGGTTTCCTCATTAGTTATGCTGGCTATTTAAAAGAGATTTTGTATATCTTAGGTATTGTGCAAAGAACCTTTAATTCTCTTTATTTTGATGTATGATTGATGGGTGTAATATGGGTTAGAGAGTATACAGCTTGTCCTTACTCCAGATATACACCTTTCAGAAAAGTGCTAGCTCTATTTGCTCATTTTCACTTCTCGAACTACAGAGGTAAATTGTAAAAAATAGAGCTGATAACTTTTTTTTACATTTTATGTATTTGGTACTTCATTCATTGCACTTTTAGAAGCTGGTATTATCTAGTTTGGCAAAATTCATTTTTCTTATTTTAATAGCTGCCAAGAATAGTGTACTTTAGACAAATTCAGGTTGATTTTTGGAGCACAAGGGAGCAGTCATTTTAGTTAGCAGTGTCCTAAGATTATTTAAAATGTCTAAAAATACTATATTCAAAGAAATTTCATCCACATTACATGAAAGTAATATATAGGTATGCCAACATTCTCTCCACTATGCATGTTTAAAATGCAAACTTCACCTTACATACATCACTCTCTCAAAAGTACATAATAACTGGTGAGCGCCACCATTATGGATCAGACCAACTTATTCCTGATCAGACTGTTTCAGTCTGATTTACTGTTTATTCTGGATCAGACTGGTTTATCAGGGATCAAACCAGTTTATTCCAATTTGTTTCTGATTATACCAGTTTATTTGCTATCAGGCAAGTTTATTCCAAATTGTACAGGTTTGTTTAGGATCAGTCTGGTTTATTTTAATTTTGATCAGACCAGCTTATTCTGGATCAATTTTATTTCCAAATTGGACTGGTTGTTATGGACCAGACAAGTTTATTACAATTTATTCTAGATCAGACTAGTTTATTCCAGATTAAACTGGTTTATTCTAGTTTATTCTGGATCAAACTAGTTTATTCCAGTTTAATTTGGATCAGACCAATTTATTCTGGATCAAACCAGTTTATTCTGGATCAAACTGGTCTATTCTACATTAGATTCTATGGTGTTTTGAAGTAGCCACATATAGGGAAAGAATTTACATTTTTTGTCCAGTTAGTTATGTTCATATTAGTGGTGACATTTTTCTATACTTGTGATAGCTAATTATTTGTTATTTTTTGTGACTATTGAACACTGATTAAATGAGTTTTTGTCATTGTATAATGTAGTTATTTGCAAAGAATGGGTGCTCAAGAAATCAGTATACCATTTCTTTATTTTAACCAGCAAGTCTTGTAACCATCTTTTATATTCTTCATTGATAACAATATTTTCATATTATCTGCTATGGTGCACTTTACTGCATGTCAGTTGTCATTTAAGACAAAGAAAACATTAGAAGAAAGAACTGGTGAAAAGCCCATGTTGATACACCATCCAACTGGGAGAAACAGAAAAAACAATATTTTAATATGATTTTCCATTTAGGACTGAGGAAAAACATAATTTTCAGGAGAGCTGCTGTGGTTGACAATGTTAATGGAATCAGATCAGTACCATTTGCATTTAGAAGAAACAGACATCATAAAAATCCTTTAAGTGAATGCCAAGTATACCTTTCAAATCAGGAGGATTATTGATAACAATATTTTCAACAAAATTGTAGGAGGTTGTGTATTAGTGGAGGTGGAACTTAAATTACACAAATTATTTTTCTCAATGATTGCATCTCTACTCCTCTGCAGTTCAGTTGAAAGTGACAATTACAATTCAATTAACTGTTTACAGTTTCAAGACAAATGATTGGCCAATGAAACCCATGTGACCACTATTCAATTTGCCCTATCCAGGCTCATCTCATTATCATAACAGTAAAGCAAAATATAGACCCAACCTCATTACACCACTTATAAATGTGCTTATGCAAGTAGTTATATGTATAACATTTGTGGAAATCAAGATACTGATTAGGTTTTAATAGTTATAAAAAAGAATATGCTTTGCTAATTAATGCTTTAATTTCACATCTTTGCAATGTTTTTCTCCTTACATTTTTTATTGCCAAAATAGCTATAGTATGAGCACTTCTTTCTATCAGACATGACCTGCAAAACAAAATTTAAAATAATCTTTGGTTGATTGCTCAGTACCAGTAGGATGCACATGTTCTTCAGTGTATTGTGCAGTACTACTAATAATACCATTAATAATTTGAAGGTGCTTATTTACATAACTGTAATATTAAAACTCTTTTAACTATGTTTGCAACTTCAAGGCTGCAGGAACTGGTTGATGACTTAGATCAGACTCCAAAATGGTTGCCAAATATGATGATGTTCCCCTCTCAGCCGAGAAATAAATCAATATTTGATAAGAATGCATGCATCATTTGCTAAATCCCCTGCTTGTTCTCAGCACAGAGGAAAGACTTGATGATGTTGCTAAAAAAATGTTTGAAGCATGACCAGGGAATTCTACATGGTGATGTCACCTTTCAAAATCATGAAACCTGTAGAGTCACTTTGCCCTGCACACGAGACAAGGAAAATAGCAAAGTGTGGAACACTAATTTTGTAGAGACAAGGAAAATAGCAAAGTGTGGAACACTAATTTTGTAGAGACAAGGAAAATAGCAAAGTGTGGAACACTAATTTTGTAGTGACGGTGGTGATGATGCTAATTCAGCCTGGTGAGGTAGCATATGCAAATGGTTCTAGTGTATATCTAACTAAATATGTTACAGATTAATCTGTATTCGATTGAAGAAGTAACTGATACATTTGTAGAGAAGTGTACCATTTAGAACAACAGTCAACATTGTCAGTGGTGGGGAACACTATTGGTGGTGATTAAAATAAACAGACCATGTATGCTAAAACTCTTCAAGCTTCAGAAGTGCACAATGACATTTCGATGATCACATTTATGAGGTATCACCAATAAGGTTTTAAATGGCTATGGAGACATGTATCTCACAACGAACTGTTACTCATTACATAAACTCAATCAAGGTCACAGCAGCAAAGACTTTGTCGGGTTTGGTAAAGTTCATGCCTAACATAGGGCCAAGCAAATTTTTGACACATAGATGTCTATAAACTTCTATAAGAAGTTGAGAACTACACCACATACAAATCACTACCTACATCTGAAGCGACTGCTCACAAGAGTGAATAACTTTGCCATTTGCTCCATAACTGGGTGGCTCTTACCTTGTCTAAGTTAAATTGGGTGGCTCTTACCTTGTCTAAGTTAAATATCTGTTGGTGAAGTGCTTGCCAAAGTCAATAAACTGACACATGTTGAGGTGTAATCAGTCGATGAATCAACCTTTTTCTGTATATCCTGCAATTGGCATCTTGTACCAACATCCATAAATTGACAGATAATACTTTTCATCCATTGAGACAAATCTTGATGCACAGAAAGATTCGTCAGCCATTACTTAAAGTATATTGGCTAGCTACTAAATGAAAAAAGCAGAGAAATAGTGAATACATGGATCTTGATCCATGATCCCCGAGTATTGCCAGTCACATCTAAAACATTAGCTACATTAATCATGTTACCAAGGCATTAAGTGTTTTCTGTCTCCATCACACATCTGGAAACATGTCATTGATAAATGAACTTAAAATGCTTAGTTACTGTATATCCAATACTGAACTGAGAACATTTTTAATATCAGCTACCCTTTATATAGAATTCAAGCAAAATCCCTCAGAAATAAGCTTATACATTCCACTAGAACTTAACCAATTGTTGACTGGGGCAAGAGCATTTCAGCTGTGACTGACAACTGGGGTAACCATGAACATACACAACATTGATGTCGAGAAAACTACCCATGCTATGACCAGCATTCATCTAATGACAAGAATCAAGCAGAAAGCCAATCAAGAGCTCCAATTTTACATTGATTAATTAGTCTTCAAAGTAAATTTGCACTTGTTATTTATACTCGCATATATAAAGGCTCATGCATGCAAATTGGAACCTTGGATGTAGTTCTGTTATGCACTACTATTTATTTATGTATTTTCATGAAGTTGATACCATGCAAAGGCTTCAGTACAATAAACCATCTCCAAGATATCAAGAAAGCTCTCCAATCCCATCTCTGTGGATGAAATAAAATCATTTACTGGCGACAGCAATGTTACATCAATCAAGACTACAACATGCCTAGAACTAGTTTGTTTTGTGGTGCTAAAGCAATTATTCCCCCAAGGGCAGCCATTCATACTGAACTATCACCACACAATGGAAAACATAATAGTGTCACCTCTAACTTGCTATCCAATTATTACAGCACAATCATGTGATTTACCTAATGTGTACAAGATTAGCTGGTAGCCAAAGTTATCAGCAGGACAAGGGTCTCTTTAAAAAGAAACCAGAAATCATTAGGGAAAATTCCAAAAATTTTCAAGGTAGTAATCTGAATGAGAGTGGAATGCATTTACTAATGTGAGGTCATTGATTGCTGGAGTAGCTTATCTTTTAGGTCATGCTGGTCTCAGCCACCTGTTGCATAAATCTGGTGTGAAATTGAACCTCAAACAGTGGATCATATGCTATCTGGGAAAGTCTTTAGCACAATATCCCTATATCTATGGCTAATAACAGGATGCGACAGTCAGAACCTGGGGGAAAAGAAGTTCTAAGAACCTTGATGAAGGCTATGGCATCACTGGAAACACTACTGAGCCAAGAGACAGTAAAATGGCTGATGCAACATATTTTGTTAGTCATCTTTATATGGACAGAAAATTGTCTGGCTTTTTGAATGTGCTCATATGCAAAAAAGAGAAGGGAATTGCAGCTAACAAGCTTTCGTCAACTAATCAGAACATATATTGCACCTGCTTCGATTTCTGTGCAAAGTTCTTTTGGAAGCATGCAGGCATTGATTCAGCATGCTTCATGTTCATTTGCCAATATAATTTGACTATGAGTATACGTTTTTCTTGCAAATGAAAAAAATTTTGTTCTTAAAAGTAAAAGTTTACTACCATTTTAGGATAGAGATTGCATACAAAAAAACCAAGACAATCGTGGCTTCGCTCCTGAAATTTTATATGCATTTTTCACCTACAAAAAAAATTTGTTCTTAAAGGTAAGAAAAATACTGTGAAAGATGTTTATTCAGGAATTATGCAGGGCTTTGCCAATGTTGCAAATTCTGATTTTATTCTCCTTACCGGCGGCAAAAATACACAATATGGCGATTTTTTTTATTTGGCTGTTTAAACTTGTATATACAACCACTGGTTTGGAGTGGAGAAATTCAGAGACATTGTGAAAGAAAGCTGCAAAGTTGATATAAAATGCACTGAAATTTTTTTACATAAACAAATTCTTTGTTCATATCGACAAACCATCTTAAGAGTGAATTATTATATCTTAATCTGCTTATGTTGACACATAGCATGAATACTGTATGTTTTGAAATATTTGGTTTTTTTCCTGCCCCAAATTTACATTTCTGGTAGCGGAGATGAACTGGACAAGTATTATCTCGTAATCTTGTGTCAAATTTTCATCCGCTCACTAGTATTTAATATATCTACTTTGACATTTGTATGTGGATGGTAAGAAAAATTTTCTTCTTTTCACTCAGAATTAAATCCTTTAGAACATTCACATTTTCTGTAGTAATACCCATCTTCTGACCAGAACACCTGCATCTCTATCGTTGATTGACCCTTTCTTTAAATTTCTGACACATGTGTGCAAGGCATCATCATTTTACTACTACAAATGTAAAAAAAAAAAAAAAAAACCACCCATCCCAAAAAAACATCTCACTTATCTATGCAATAGGCAGGAAAGAACAGTAAAATTTGTACCCAGATAGCTGAAATGTCAAATAAAACATTACCTTTGAGGCACTGATTGTTACGAAAATGTGCTAAGCAAAATGGAAAAAGAATCAGTCTCAATCATGTAATAAATTTTTGGATGTTGCTGCCATAAGAAACAGGCATTTGTTTGGTTCCCCAAACCTGTCCTTTAGTGGTGACTTCAATAACGCAATGCACCCTTCATCAAAGAAAGCTGACTACACTCTTCCAAGAAAAACAAAGAACCCTCTTAAAAGGAAGTCAGTACAAAACTTAAAAGCAATGGAATCTGGAACATTTTTACTGTGCCATGAAGGTTACTGAAATGTTAATGTGCTTTTTTTCCCCCACTGAATTCAGACCTATATGACCTGTGACAAAATTATTGAATATTTTAAATATGTGTATGCATATCTTTGATGGAATTACTTGTATTGTGAATTCAATATATGTGAAATGATCTGCATGTGAGTACACATAGATACTTAATTCATTGCCACAAATTAGACATGTATATATAAGCAGTAAACACATATATGTACCAATGCGTGGTTCTCTGAATAAAAACATTATACATTCCATCTGTTTTCACTACACGTGTATTTCTCATTTAATATGCATGGATTTAAGATGAAAACTGGCAATGAAGCACATATTTTGCTGGCACATTTATTACATACATCCACCCCACACATTTTTTATGGTTCATGAATCATTTTCTTCAGCAAACTGATCTGGTTGCTTGTAACATGGTTCGGTCTACAACACAGTTGGGTTCTATGGCTCCCAACTACTGTGTTATAGCGTGGTCACACTGTACTTTTAAAAAATGAATTAGACATTTGGCGTTTTAGGAAAGATATTGTACAGCCCTCTGAAAAATCCTCAGGTGATATATGTAAGCGGCCAAGATAAATACAGTGCAGATGAATAATTTGTCTGCATTGCTAATATGATGATTTATTCTTTAGCTTTATATGCATCAAAAACTGTGTTTTAGAAAATATAAATGGATTTAAATTGCAGGTACAGGCAAGTGGATTTTTCCTTACTTCTATAATGGAACATAGGTTTTGGATCAAAAAGTGACTTTTTTTAAACACCCTTCTTACTAAATACATTCTGCTTCAAAACAATCTTTAGGGCAAATTTCAACTTTATACAGAAAGCTCATTAATTTATAGTACTTTCAAACTCTGTACTTTTGCTTTCATTATGAGAAAGTACTGATGCACTGAACTTCAAGTAACAAAATGAAGATTCAGTCTTTCTAACAAGCAGACTATATTGCTAATAATAAATTAGACATTTTTAAATAATTATAAAAATATTGTTTTATACACTTTTTTTTTCTACTTGAACAAGTTACCAGAATTTAAAATGCAAACATACAATTAATTCCCTGTTTACATCTCAGTGAAGAAAAAGTCCCAACAAGAAGATGTAATTCTATAATTTGCATCACGGTCAATTGATATGTCTACTACATATTTTATTATTGCAAATGTTTGTCAGTTTTAACAAACTTGATCGAAAATTTTTTTCTATTAAAAGCAAATTCAGCAGATCATATTTTTGAAAGTCTTAAGTTTTTGTGTGATGTTAGTCTTTCAGATGATATAATGTTGAATGTCTATTGTCTGTATCATCAGTACTGCAGTTTGCAATGAGACCAATGGGCTAATGATTCAGAAGTGCATTTGCTTTTGTGTAAGGTTTTGTGCAGTTAGCAAACTGATTTGAAGATCAAATGCTGTAGATTTAGTTCCTGTCCCTTTATTAACTGTCTATAGTTGTGTTGTGCAAAGGTGCATGGTATATCTGGTGATAAACACCACTGTACATTTTCACTGTATTGGTACTTTGGTAGTTTCCTTCAGTAAGGAATGTCTGGAAATCCCAGAGTAATCTTGTTACCAACTTAATGACATTAAAAGCATCTTTCCATTTTTTATGACAAAGTAATTCCAAAGAAATGTTACTAGATTCTTTATAAATTAGTTGTATTTGTCACAAATTTAGAAAATTGGAAATGTATTTATAAATCTTTTCACATTTGACACTGGTCAAGCATACCAACATGGTACCCAATTGGGATGACATGAAAAAGTTTCATTTAAAAACAAATTATCATTTTATTTCATTATTTACTAATGTGTTAAGCAAATACATTATTAAGATAATGAATCATCCTATAATTTTCAGGAGAGCAGGTGTTTCTGTCTAAATGTAATTACTTCTTTGTTGAGCCATAGATTTTAATGTTTACTGGATTGCTTGGATAAACATTTTGTCCCGTGTTAGTATCCCACTTAGTTTTCCTTTTTAATTTATCAAGTAGTGATGTCAACAAAATGTATTTTACTGTTAATCAGCGATAGTGTAAATTTATCATCCCATATTAGGTACAGCTTTTAGATGACAACTTGTACAACAGTTAACATACACATATCAAATTTGTCTATATTAAATATGAACTACTAACTATTTAATTTTCTAGATGATAGTTTTTCTGCTATCTCAAGCTAATTACTGTTTTCAAAAAAAAATATAATGGATATAATGTGGTGATATTTTGCTTTAAATCAGAGCAAGATTTTTTGTTCTGCTTAGAGCCAAAAATGTATTTTAAATAAAAAGATGTCCCTGCTCATGACAATTGTTGGTCCCCAATCTTGGTATATTAATTGTGATACATATCATGGTAGGCTAAAAATGCTGTGGCATAAATTTTTTGTAGCATTCAGCTAAAGTGTTGCAACTATAAGGTTCTGGTACAAATCCTCCATTTTCATTAAATTATCCTCTTAGGCATCAATTTTAATGTCTAATTAAACGGAGGTAAAGTTTTCTTCAAATGTGGACATATTTCCAAACATGCCCTGAGATTTTACACGACTCGCTCGAGTCTTTGAAACATTGTCTGGAATATTAAAACTTTGAATGCAAGATTTCAGTGACAAAGAACTTCGTCTCTCCCTCTGTCATGTTTGGTGTGCACATAAGCTTGATCTAACAACCCACTGTCTAATTGTTCAAAATATGGATGTCAATCTCAACTGTAATTTCTCTGCAGTATACAGTCAAATGCTCATTAACTAGTTGTGACACAAAGTACTCCCTCGCATAAGCAAGCAGCCATTTTTACCCAATGGCAGCATTTCTTATAATTACAAATGAGCTGACAATTTTGAAGAATTTAAAATGTATTGCAATAAATCATTCCCAACACTTTATAAGTGGACCATTATTGAATATTTCAAGTTATAAAAGTAGTTCCAGGCTGTGTGTGGTACTGAAATTTTAAATGTGTGGTACGAATTCATGGACTTAACATCTTTATCAAATGCCAGATCAGCCAAATAAAAATAAATGGTATGTAATAAAAAAAAATAATCATACCGCTTTCCTCTTTCATGCTTTCTAAGAATTTTCTGTGGTTCATCAGCTTTCTTTAACATCTTTTCAACTAAAATACAGGCATTCATTTGAACAGAAAAGCTTTGTGTTAAGGAGATGTATTATAAAATATTTTTAATGCTTATTTTAAACCTGTTACAATAGTAACCAAGGTTTTTGCAGAAAATTTCAACAAATTTTATGTTTTGACCCAAATTTCTTCATATATTTATATATGCTAACCACTGGCAAGGAAAAAGTGTAATCCAAATGGACAAAGGAGTATTCTGAGCAGAAAAAGTGTAAGCCACCTATAACAATAAAATTCAATGTGCATATGTACAAAACACATGTATATTTTCCATAATTTTGGCATCAGGAAGCAGCTGTTTGAACAAAGGACCAAAGTTGTATTCTACCACTAGTTGTAGTCAGTGTTCTATCCAGAACTCTGCAAATTATGCCCCTGCATCTATAAAATTTGTTTCTACAATTTAGTTCTGCTGTAAAAAGTTACCTTAGTATTGGAGTTAGCAAAACAAGCTAATTAAAGGGGTATTTGCTTTACACTATAAGCAATATTAAAATCCTTTCACACAGCCTGCAATGGGTGTGAAGCTACCCTAAAATGTGTATTGTGTTATTCATGTATTCATCTCTAAGTTGTCCCCCCCCCATTTTTTAAAAATCCATCTGCGAAATCATTTGAGAAACTTTTTTTTGCTGTAACATATGCATCGACTAGAATAATTAGGACATTTACCGCCGAATTCCTACAGAATGGTTCTGTACCTCACATTATTTTTAATAAAAAATATGTGAGCAAAGATTAAAAATTAGAAAACCAGTCTGTTCTGTCCTAAGCCAGACAGCTGATATAAATAGAAACAGGTCAAACCAGAATGTTTCTTGGAAAAAGGGCACCTGTTACAAATAGATCACATCACTAAAGAAAGTCACCGCTAGTCTTCAGACAAGTGTACTTTTATGTCATAGTTACACAGAAGCAGTCTTTTCTAGAATACATTCTGTGTGATTAGTGGGATGTTAATTAAAATGAGAAATGTTCATAAAAATGAGAAAACAAATTATTAATTGAGGAGGATATACCAAAAAAGCGCAATCCAACTACATTTACACTTAAAGCGTAATTTAGTGGGGAAAAAAACGTAATGATTATGCCAAAAGCGTAATGATTGGCATGATGTATGTATATTGTTAATATTTGAGACTACCTTTGTATAAGAAATAAAAAGACACATAATATACAGAAAAAATGTATTCATTTTGTGTTAAATCATGACACATCACTAAAAACAAAAATTTTGTATGCCTATAATTAGTGGAACTTGGACAATCTAAGCTTGAAAATTAAAAAAATTCTTGTTTTCTCAAACATATATTGAGAAACTTTAAGGCATAACTTATCTGACAAAAAAAAGCTAAATTTTTTTTTAAAACTAAGCAAATTTGACATATTTACAATTTCTATTATATTTGGATCCCATGGCAACCAAGTGTCACTGCTTCCATGCTGAATTAAAGCATATTCTATACCCATCTAGTGTTCAAAACAAATTACCATCTATAAAGGATATTGAATAAGATGCAAACTCGTAAGAGCTGCCACATTACTAAATTCTGTGCAGTTCAACATCCTATATATATATATATATATATATATATATATATATATATATATATATATATATATATATATATATATATATATATAGTACAGGAGTAGCAACAATATTTTCAAGCTGGCTACCTTGGCAGCCATGTTGAATGTCAAATCATCAATACCCTGAGAAACTTGGAAGAAAGTGTTTGTTCAGTCTCATGGCATTATTCCCAGTAATTTAAAGAGAATTAGTGATAAAAAATTTATGCCAATGGATTGATGAATGCTGAATGAATAATGGACAACAAGATGTCACATAAGCTTGCCTCGTCTTTAACCAGCTAAGCCGATAAATGAGTGTCCAACATATGTGACTTCAAAGTCACTATTATACATGCTAAAAATAAGCAGGAGATCAAGTTCTTCATGCCAGACTACTGCTTCCTGATATTGGTCAAAAGTAGCATTGCTGTTTTAAATGAAAGGTTTAAACAGCAATTGCTGAAGGCTGCACAATGGACGCAGTCACACTAAAAGCTCACAAGGTCACACTGCCAGGTGAGCAAATAAACCAAAAATGAACAAAATGAATTAATATATGCAAGATGTATGACTTCAAATTCCTATTCATATATACTAAATAAAACAAAAATTTTCAAAATGAATCAACACTGCAATCAGTCATTATATGCCATTTACAAGTACCTACTGGTAAGAAGGGTGGCTAATTGTAGAACTTGTAACTATACATTTCAAATTTCTCTTACTGATAGTATATAGATATACTGCATAAATATGTTAAAAAAAACTTATTTACAAAACAAAACTCATGCATGAAGAAGGCATATCAACTGAGAAAATTACTTTTTGAATTAAAAATTGTCTATATACTACAACAGCTGCATCAGGATACAAATTTGTTTAAATCACTGGAACTATGTAATGGTATGCATAACTAGGTATATAACTCTGAACTTGAGCATGAACAATTTATACATAAAAATCATTGCCCCAAAATACTTTGTTGAAAGTTATAAACTTGGAACATTCAGATTTCATATTCTATACTGAAAGCTTTGCTAGATTATAAATCATAATGCTTGACACTGTAACCTAATACACCACTCCCTCGATAACTCGCGAACCCGCTTATAACGCGGTGTCCGGCATGGCTCCCAATTAATTTTACCAAGGAAAATATATTTTAAAATGTGTTAAACATGAAAAAGTCGTGATAAATTGTAAATTGGCAAATTTAACCCTGATACATAGTTCGTTTTCATCATCGAAAATGGTATTACCGTATTTTCCGGGGTATAAGTCGCTACTGTTTTTCGGGTTTTTTTTTTTCAAAATGATGTGTGCGACTTAGATGCAGGAGCGACTTATACGATAAAATTTTTTAACGACTGTGATTGATGCGCAGTGATGCTGTGCTTTAGCCAAATGCATCTGCCGGTATACGGGCAAGCCAATTGCAGGAAACTTACATATGGTACACGTAAGTATTAGACTATATGATTATCAAATTAAATAGTCAAATAATATTTAGTTATATATGTGTTAAAATTTGTTGTTATTTATAAATAAAAACTATTGAAATAACGATTGCTATTGTATTTCCTTTATTATTCGGCATGTACATCTTAGAATCTGTCTCTAAATTCAGTCATTGTAAATTTCAGCACATTTTCCCACCCAAGCTGCTAGTCAAAGTCCTTTGAACTTGCCGCCCAGCTATTTCATCCTCTTCTTTTGATGTACTCAAATACAGAATGCAGAACTGGGATTATTTTGTTATTTTAAACAACGAATTATGTCACTGTAAAGCGTTTCCAAGACCTCTGTTAGCGCTTCATAATTTACTTTAATAGTAGTTTATAGAAACACACAATCATTTTTTCGGTTGGTTTCGCAATGGCTTGTTATACAAAAAAAAAAAAAAAAAAAAAAAAAACATAGCAGGAATATTTTCTCTGATTATTGCTCTAGTTTTAAACTCTGGATTAAGCCAAAACTGGCTTCATGGAGAGAACTTCAAAGTACAGGTAATTAATAAAAAAAAAATAAAAAAATAACTGGAAGGCCTGTGAACAGTTTCAATTGTTAGGTGAATTCGCAATATCTTTGTTAATGTATTAAAATCACCGTAGCGTATAAAGTGCCTTTGAAGTTCGCATGGGTTGTGGAAATGACCAATATATAAATACATACCATTCATACAATGGAGCATTAATAAAATATAGTTTCACAATAATGCATGATTTAAAATTGTTATATTAGCGTAAGTTTTGTTTTAAATTAAATTAACTAGAAAAAATATGATGCAGAATTTAAGTTAAACGTCATAGCATTTGCGAAAAAAAAAACGGAAATCGTGCAGCAGAAAGAAAATTTAACGTAAGCGAGAAGATTGTACGTGACTGGCGTAAAAAAGAAGACAAGTTAAGGTCAACAAAAAAAAAAACCAAGAAGGGAAATCGTAGTGGCAAAGCAAGTCAGCCAGTTCTCGAGGAGAATCTACGAAAATGGATTGTGGAACAGCGTGCTGCAGGTCATGGACTTTCAACAATTCAAATACGACTCAAGGCAAAGGCAAAGTCTATTGTAATACTGACTTTTATATAACTATTAAACAATTGTATAATATTTCTTACACGAAGTTGGAAATTACCAAGTCGCATGCAATGGCCGGCAGTATCAAAGACGTGATTATGGTAAGTGCGGAGGAGCGACTTATAGGGCAGAAAATACTGTATTGCCTGTAAAGATAGAATCCATATTGTAAAATTTGCATTTTTTCAAAATGTTATGTGATATTTCTCAAACTTGTCACAAACCACAAGTGTTATCGTGTTCTAATTTATGTGGTTTTAAATTTTTAGACCCATTAAATTCATGTTGGTAATGGTTAATTCTTGTGAATATTTTTTCTTCCATTTTACTTCTATCGCAATAAAAATCTACACATCGTTCGATCAACATTGTTTTATCGAAGTGTGTTGATCTTTTGTATTTGAAAAAAAAAACCCCGTCTACTTTGGATCAAACAATAAAATTAGAATGTATACCATTCACCACAAAAATAAGTGACGTAATACACGTGTGAAGTACATGTGCTAAGCAAACGGAAACCAGGAAGAATAATGTTTAGATGATTTCCTCAATATACTGTAAGTTATCCTGAAATTAATGTTACTCTGTGAGGAAAACCTAAACAAAGTACACTGATATGAAAGCTATTTATCCACTGTTAATCTTAGCGCGATTATTAATTGAGTATTCAACATGCCAAACCACCCCACCCCATTTTCTCTATGCGTCTATCCCATTGTTATATTTGTTGTTTATTATAAGTCCCTGGATAACTCGCACCCTCGCTTATATCACGGTCGATGTTTTTGGACCCCAATGTCTGTGAGTTATCGATGGAGTGGTGTACAAAGTGTAGACTTTTATGTACTTATCAAATGAACAAGTAAACTTACAAATCTTAACTGAAATAAAATAGCCCCCAACCTTTAATGAACCACCCTTCTTACTGTGCCACTACCTTTGGTATTGGTGGTTGCAATTAACTTTATACAAATACATTTTAGACATTTGACACAAAAAAGTTTATTGATAATGTAACATAAAATATTAGAATAATTAATAGACCATTACACCAATTTCTTTAACAGCCCACTGCCAATGATAAAATGCATAACAATACTGCTGATCATTTTACTCTGAACCTATGCTTGCTAATATTATAGGTCTTATGACTGGACATATCCCTGAACAAACAATGCCTTGCACTTTATCTGCATTTGAACTGAAAGTAATAAATTTGTAATGCAACAACAGATTGTCAGAATTTAGTAATGTTATGTCATAATTTTTAATCAGATAATACATTATTTCAACATCAAGAACATATCAAATAGAGTGAGCAAAAAATTAAAAACGCCATTTGTACAAGCATACCAATTTAGTGTGGAAACTAAGTTACAATGTTTCCTTTATATTCACTGTACATTTTGATGAATATTAAATTCTTTAATGTTTTTTGTTGCAAATATGCCTTAATTAATCACTTTTTTAAAACATCTCATGCCATTTAAACATTATTTATAATGCAGAAACAATATTTGTAATATCTTCTGACATGCTTTTCATTAATAACAATTACATAAAGAACTATGTGGGTCTAACTTTCTGTTATTAATGAAAAGCAAGATGCAATGAAAATGATATTTTCTTATCAACAAAATTTATGATACATGTACCAATGCAATATTTTGGAAAATTGCCATGATAATTTTGAAACTGGCTTTTTGAATTGACAAGAATATTGCTAGAAACCCAAGTTACAAAAAATTAAATTCTGTGTCAGGAGGATTACATCACACAAACAAGACCAATATTTATCAAAGATCTCGATTAAAATTCAAACTGTTGACCCTCAAGAAACTTTTAATGTACTTAAAAGACAACTGACCATCATTAAATATTCCATGATTTGTCCTATTTAAAAATAAGTAATCTGTATATACATGGAATTTATGGAGGTGGCTTAAGGTGTTAGCCAGGACCATCAATCCCATTATATCACAACACACACTGTTTTGTCCTGTCTCTCACATACTTTGTTTCTCCTCATCAACTTCTGATGGGCTTCAAAGACTGAGACCGAATTTGGGATGATGCTTTAAATAGAGAAAACTTTAGTCAAGTTCAATTCCCAACATATTTCCAAAAAATTCAGTGGAGTTATGGCCTACTGTGTTGATTAGGCATCAATGTTATCTGGACACATTTCAATTTTGCTTTCAATTTTGGTCAAGAAAACTGGAATTAGGAGGACAAATGACTAAGTTAGATACAACAGGACCGTCAAGTACATATAAAATGCAGGTTCAATTAATTTTAATTTTTATGAATGAGCAAAGTTAAAGTTTTATAACTGAGAATTTCTAGTCTGAATTTTTGTGTCCAATTAAACTGGAATCATGGATGTTTGGATAATATTTTCTTCTCTCCGCAAAATATCTTGCAATTTCTCTTCCTCTTTGTTGCTTTTACATGGCACAATTAATTTGCTGTATATTTTATGAGCTTGGTCATGCATCTGAACCAAGGCAGTGACTGTAAATGGGGGCATTAATGAAACAACCAGCTCATAGTCAGGCAAATCTAGGCTTTCCTCAGCAACTGAAGTGGCAACAACTATCTGAAATGGGATATTAAAAAGTATTAAATAATTTAATAAATAGATAATAGTTTTGACAAAGAGACAACATAATGAATTAGTTTTGACAAAGAGTCAACATAATGAATTCATGTAGAAAACATCTGTAACATAACTAATTAAGAATCTAAATCAGAAAATTGTTCAAGTAAAACAAGCTTCTGAGAAAGATGCTATATATCAATAGTACATGTACTTATAAGAGAAGAACTGGTTCAAATTGAATAATTGTAAAACCATGACTTTAACAACTGAAGCCCTTTTGAAGTTGATTAAAGTGGACCCTCACTATAAAGTCCCTCCAAATACTGTATACCCTTAATAATAAAGATATTGTATTGGATCCTATTCAATTTGTTAAATTTTGTTCCATCATTGCTACTTAGTTTACTTAACTTATTTTAACTATTGGATCATTAGAACCAATTATATTGTGATTCCAAATTAAATACTCAATTTTGGTGTTTTAATGCACTAAAAGGAGACAACTTTATCAGAACATCCCTCGTTATACATGTAATTCTTGAACACACCTTTGTTGCAGCATCATAGTTACCACTGTTTGGAATAAAAAGGAAGAATAAAGATGACTGATGTTTCATAACATGCAGTGCGACGACTGGGGTTGTGAAGCTAGTAGTAGTAGTAGTAGAGGGCATTGAAGTGGAGCAAGCTGGTTTCTTTTTTTGTCACTGTTGTTGGTGAAGTACATGCATACAGATGGCTGGGATTGAGCAGAAGTACAAGTAGCTGTGGCGATGCACACCGATGGCTGACAGCTGAAGAACTTGTTCCATTCCAGCTCTATGTATGTTCATCCTGTTGATTCACTCAGCAATGACTGCATATATCTAAAGACTGGTCAGCTGACTTTGACCAAGTAAAATTGACTGGCCAGAAACTTGTGCATCAAAGTAAGTGATGGGCATTAGCTAATGCACCTTCAGATGATGACTACTGAAAAGCAACACAAATAGGGAGATTTGGGACTGAGAAATCTTTAACATGAAAATCAAAGATGACAGAAAGCTGACAAAGATATCCTCAGGGGTTAAGTGTGTAAAAACATTGAAGTATCTGAAGTACAGGAATCAGCAAAGAGTACAATTTTGGGTTGTATATTATGATGAAAACCTGAAAACACACCTAAAAAAAATATCACAAAATGACATCTGGAACAAATGAAGAAGATCAGACAGTTTAATAAGATGAAAATATTTGTACAAAAGTCCTAGTTGTATGGGAATGATACATGTACAAAGAAAATAATTTTCAGACACAGGCCCAGGGCTGATGAAAAAAAAAAGACAAGCCCAGACAAGGCCTGAATCTACAGGAGGTCAAAGAGTCATATTATTTTACAATTATTTCTCACACCATGTACTTTTTAAATAGGAAAAGGAATAAACAGACTCATATTAAGCTGACGCGTGTTTATTCAGAGTCATATATATCTCACATAAAGCAGTGTTTTCCTCCAGGTCTTGATGTCAACCAATATCCAATTGCTTTATCAAGATCATCCTTACTCAGTGCATCAGTGTTAATGTTCACAAACAATTCTTGCTTTTTACAGTATCTCTTCACATTTTTAATATTATTCATAAGTGCCCTTATTATTTTTAACCAGTGTTAAATTACTTACTCAAGAGTTTCTGCTAAAATCATTTTTTAATCTATCTTTCCCATATGTCTTACCTTTGCAAAAGGTAAGGTTGATTTGTCATCAAGACTCATTGATTACCTTTGCTATTTATAAATTATAACACCTCAAAATACAAGCCACATCTGGACTAAACTCACCTGATTAAAACAATAAGGTACTAAATTGTGTACAGATGTTAGCCTTAATCCTATTACCCAGCCATGCATCACTGCACCAGTTGCCCTGAGCACTATAATAGCTCCAGTCCCCAGTAGACTGTCACTCACTGGGTTCTATAAGGTTTGGACAGAATGTGCAAAAATAGTAGTTTTTAATCTATTATAAAAAAAAACAACCCTTTATTTTCAAAAGCAGTAGTTTTCAATCATAAAATGACATGTGGAGTAGACAGCATTAAAACACTGAAAACAGTATTTTTGTCATACCCCCTGTAAAATCACATGTATATTAAAGCCAAGTGAATAATAAAAGGTTTTCTCAACATGTTCACCATTTGCAGGTTACATACTTTACTTTGTACACAAAGTTTTTAACTTTCAATTGAAGCATGGTAAATAAATGATCTTCAGTAAGATATGGAGCATACATGGGGATAAATATCAATAATTTACTTGTCTTTCAAAACTTGAAAATAAAATTACTTGTTTAGTCAGCGCAATTACAGTTTTCTCAGGCAGATCACATTTTTGTTTACTATAAGCCCCTTTTCTAGATCAAAGCTGAAAACAAAAATGAAGTCACAGAGCCATTAGTTGTTTTTTTTATCATACTTCCAGTAGCTCCAAGTTGTATTAATTAGTTCCTGTCACAGTACTGTGGACGAATCACCATTACGGAAATCACTCACACCATGATATCAACAGGAACAGCAGCTGCAAATCCAGTGAACTAAATGGATACAATACAATTTAATTGGGGGTGGTGGCCCTCAGTTAAAAACATTTTGGAGACTTTTACCAATCACCTAGCTTATATTATCTGTCAAACAACTGCATTGGTACAACTCCATATTTATTAACAAGTCAGTACAAGTCATCATTATTCAAGCAAGCAAAGTGAATGATTATTAGTAACCAATGAAATGCCAAGAACTGAAATAGTACTGCTGCCTGTTCATTGACGATGTGCTTTGAATGTACAAAGTTTGTAGCTTTGATAAAATTAAGCTGACAGTCTTCATAAGTTGGAAGGAGCTACAAATGGAGTTTCAACAGTGGATAGAACCCTAGAGAGGGAGCTGAATATTAATATTTTAACAGTGTCTTTCAATGAATTTGAAACAAAAAATGCCGCATTTCATCAGCAAATTTAATGTTTCTTTCAGGCAAATAAGATATCATGTGGTTCTTTTGACAAACCAAACCCAATCAGAATAAGTGGCCCAATCACAATTTAAATGGGTCCTGGTTTTATTTTTTTGAGCTTTGGGATTACTCAGCAGAGGTGAGGAAATTTGCATTTTGTGTTGATTTCTGTATAACAAAACAAAAAGAATTTTCCAAGATAAGCCAGTTTCTTTTTTTTTAACTTCTGCATGTCAAAACTATGATATTCTTGGACAAACATTCAAAATGGTGGCCAGATTAAATTATTATTAGCAAAAGTTTCTAACCTCAATAAAAACATTTCTTCTGGAGTAGTTATAAATGTTTAGTGGAACATCAAAATCCAACCATCTTCATTTTTAAGACCAGCTAGACACCAAAATCTTCTAAAAACAACGCTATGTAAGTTTAGAAGGTGAAGCAATAGCAAGTTTTTCAATGCTGCTGCCTGGCAGCCATATGGGATATCAAATCTGCATCATTTTCATTTAGGAGCAAACAGATACTAAAAGTCTTTCTGTGAAAACCCCATGCCAATATGACCATCCATTCTGGAGCAGTAGCAATAAAAAGACTTTCATGATGACAATCATAGTGGACAAATTGGATGTCAAACCAGTACCATTTTTATTTAGGAACAAACTGACACTATATGAAGTATACTGGCGAAAACCCTATGTCGATACAACATTCTGCTCAAGAGAAGTAGCAATAGCAATCCATTAAAAACAACTGCCACATTAGACATCAGATTGGCACCACTTTCATTTAGAACCAACCACACATAACAAGACACCTTTTATTAAAAAGCCCATGTCAGTATGACTGTACAGGAATAAGAATAAGAATAATAAGAATCTTCTCAAGATGGTTTATAAAAGGTGCAAAATTTTCATTGAGGACCAACTATACACTAGGATGAATATGGGTATAAAGTTTTTTGCAATTCTCTGAGTTGATGGATGAAGGAAAACAGGCCCTACCATAAGCTCTTTTAGTTTAATACCAATTGAGGTAATAATAAATAAAAACACATTCTGTATGAAAATAAATTATTCCAACATGCTTACCACTAGATCAAAGTTTTATAACCATCAGGGGTCACACTACCAGGCGAAGTTGGCGAAAAAGTCACCTGAGAAGCATAAACTTCGCCCTCTTCTGTTATGAAAGCGAAAACGACTTCGCCATGTGATTTTTCGGATGTAATATGACTAGATTACGACTTTGAGATGCCCCCTCGCTGTAGGTAGTAAGTTTTGGCACTACTGTAACCTAACGCCAAATGTATTTACAAGTCGTGGATACCAGTCAGCTTATGGTGACAAAGAAATGCTTGCACATTCACAGGTAAGTTTTAATAGCTGACTGACTATTAACCCTTTTCCAAAGCAAGATATCCCTGCTTGATTTCATAAAGTTGGCCCTACTGTGCTAGGATGAAAAGATGCCAAATTCTGTTTCGTAATTTAAACATCAATATGCAAATAGTAATTTGCTTTAAAAAATACGATCGGTGAAGAGCGGTTTCTAATTTATATCGTATTTTTAATAAATGGAGATTTTAACCGCTGTATTTGCATATTTTCTGTATAAAATCAGTTTGAAACCGTAAATGAAATTTTAATGGCAGACATCGCTGCGTATTTGATATACCACTTCATTAAACTGAAAATACAAAAAATATATATAGTAATGAAGCAAATAATAATTTAACCAATCCATGTCATTATTACCAGTAGGTAGACAAACCATAAATATGCAGAACTTTTAATGGGATTTTGTAACGAAGCAAGAAAGTGTGGAGTTCGAGACCCCCCCCCCCCGTCTAAAAATAGTTGCACTCGATCTGTGCAAGACATATTCTTGGATTTTTGGTTAGGGGTAAACAAAAAAAAAAGGGTCCAACTTAGTTATATATAGACTTTAGTGCTTCAGTGTGTTGTTTATGAATAGTTACATTAATGTTTTATCGAGAACAATGAAATCAGGATGAAGAGTGGTTTGAAGTCACCTGTGCATTTATTCCTAGGTACATGTATTATGTTCTGTTTCAAAGAATGCTAGAAATCTTTTTGACTGCAAAAGCACACAAAACTTAAGAAAAATAAAATAATTAAGTGGTAGTTTATTAAGCATTTTTACCAACTTGCATTAACAAGGCTCTAATCTTGTTACTTCTATCAGTGAAAATTAATTGCAATGTATAGCATCATATGTGATTTTTAAGCCATACAGCCAAACTAAACTGCATTTACTTTAATTCAAAAACACATGTGCTAAGTATGAATAGAATGGATATGAATATAATTTTTTATATGCGTACAAAATATATTGATACTCAAAAATATTTTTCAACTTGAAAATAAGGTATTGCTTAAAACTGTTAAAAGCATACCAAGAAAGAGCACATAATTAAAATATGATAATGCATCTGTGTGTGTGTGTGTGTGTGTGTGTGTGTATTATATATATATATATATATATATATATATATATATATATATATATATATATATATATATATATATATATATATATATATATATATATATATATATGTTTAGGTTTCACTTCTTCCTGATTAACTCCCACTTCTCCCTGTTTAGCTCCCACTTCTCCCTGTTCTGACCAAAAGGAGAAGTCACTTCTCCCTAAAATTTAAGTCTAGCTTGACCCCTGAACCATATCATTTTCAAGGGGAATTTTTTTCAATTACTGCAGCTATCCTGTCTCTCTGATTACCTTTAACACTGGCATTTGCAGATAACTCAAAACCAGTTATGGAACCATTGTCACATGTTATTTATTCCTCAGCTACTTTAAAAAGCATGAGAACCAAGTGGGCAGTTATTTGCGTACATGGTTAGTTGACATTATGTCAGCTTGTGAATGTAAATTCACATACGAACTCAAATTGCATTTAGAAAAATTTTGGTCTTCTTTCATTAATGTTATATATCAGATCATTCTCTATGTGTAAAAAGGATGTTATACAAGCATCATTCCAAGGATGTCACCCTAACCATGGGAACTAGACCCCCGATTCATAACTTAGAAATGTGTTCTAAAATATCCCTATCCTGAAAATACATGAACATATATAGCATTATAGAGATAATTAGTATGTGCATTATGCTTTGGTCCATATCACTTAAGTTGTAACTTGAAAACCCAACTTACCCACCCACGGTAGCTATGGTGGCTCAGTGATCAAGGTAACTGACTTGTTACTAAAAGGTTGTGGGTTCAAATCCCACAATCAAATCAACGTGGATTCTCTTAATTATTGTGTGGACTGAACCTGTTCACCACAGAACCCTACATACCAAACCAGATCGGTAATGACACCTAGAGTGCCTGCAGGCCAAGCCTATCAGATACAAAATAACCTCAGTGTGCAACAATGTCATTCATAATCAAACTCATCTAAGGTCTTGATGACAGAATATTCTGATAATAATCTGACAAAAACTATGGCATCTAGAATATTTACAAGATCAGCCCATCAAATGCAAAATCACATCATTAACTGGTGTGGGTGATGCTTATCTGAGGTTTTGATGATAAAAGTTTACATACCAAATCAGATTTAAAAAGATAAAAACCTTAAGCAAGTGTTGATGGACATCTCTCGGATAAACAAACAAAAGATAATACCGTGAACTCACCTGGCTTTTGAACTTGTGAGCACAAATCTCTACTATCAAATTATTATCATACTGAAATCAGTTCTGTGCAGCAACTGGTGCAGGATCTCTATTATACAGATGGAGCTCTTAGGGCAAGTGTAAGCCCACACTACTGAGGAATACTCGTAAGAATTTTACCTGGACGATCTACGTTGCCTGTCATATGAACCACCTCCACGTCTGGAAGATGGAGATCCTCGTGAGCCCCTTCTTGATTTACCATTTGACATCTCCACTCTTACTCTGGATCCATTGATTCGTCTGCAACAGAAAGAAAAATACTAAAGTACTAACTGTAGTTGGAGTTTAGATCACAATACCTTTAAAAATACTATTTCAATAGCTGCACAATGTAGTCATATACTTTATCCAGAGTATTCCTAAAGGCACATATGGTAAATTTGTTATTCTGCAAGATGCAATGAAAATGCACGATCCAATGGAGATCATATTAAAGAATGACTAAAAGGCCTGCTAATGGGTATCTGGGCACTATATTTCACAAACTGCACTATCAAAACGTTGCATATGGAGTCCAAGCTTAGTCCCTACATAAGCACTCACATATGACTGTGGCCAAGGAATCTGATATGTGCAAGTAATAGACGATGACAATTTACTATACAATGATGAAGGTTCTCAGAACTTCATCAGACAATCTTGGACTTTGTACCAGATGACATTAGCATTATTCATAATTTTATTTCACAGTTTTGTCAACCAAATGTATATTTACTCCATATTTTGATTTAAAAAAATACTGAATGAACACCTTTTGTTTACACTTCAAATACATATTTACATGCCATTTGCATCAGTGCAAACATATAACAAACATTTAATACAACTTTCCTTTGATATGGTAAAGTGGTAACTGATCATTAGGATAGATGGTTATTAAAACTTGATAGCTCTACTGGCTATTAAATAACCATTTTAAGTGCTAACAAAATGCTTCGATCCTGGAACTACAGAATTTTAAATTACATGCAGGACAGATCAAATCTTAATGTGACAGACGGGGCAAAGTAAAAGTCAGACAAGTGAGGTTTTTTTGGGGGGGGGTATCTAATAACAACTAAAGGAAGAACTAATCATTCTGTAATCATTTTCTTTGTCAACCTTCATCTGGTCATTTATACCTTTTAGGCATTCAAATGCTTAAATCTACCTCTCCATTTTTTTTTATTCAAATCCTTTGATATATATGGCACTACCTTACGTTGTCATTGACAACTGTCACCTGTGCACAGGTTCTTATTCCACTTGACTGCATATTAATCTAAGCAATAAACTTTCACCCATTGAGTTCAGTTAAGCAAATCAATACAATGAAAGGCACTTTACTAATGTCTGTTTTCTTTACATTTCATTTACACAGTAATGATCCTTTAATTTAATTATGATTATACAGAAAATCAATGGTCAATGTGCAATATTGCATCTAATTTGAAACAATTATGTTAATAAAATGTCTTTTTCTTTTTAAACAACTTACTGTATATTACACCATGTGAGGTGATCTTTACTATGTGGATAAAATGAGTATACTGCACATTTGTTTCACAAAGGAAAGTAATAACAGATTCGGAAAAGGAAAATTAAAACAAAAAACAGAGGATAAAACAATGCTCTGAGACTGAGTTAACGATTTCTGGAAAGACAATCCTGATTTTGTGGCTGCAAAAAATGTCAACCATAACAGAACTAAAATTACAATTATAACAAAACTAAGAAGCCACATTGGGTTGATAATTGCCTACAACTTGAATTTAGTGATTCTGAAAGATAGATGTCTTGCAGACAATGCAAACAATATCCCGAACTGACACAAGCTGAAAAAGTGTTAGTTATCAATGGAACTAACAAATTCAGGATAGAACCAACCAAGTCTCACAACAGAAAGATCTTGGAAATGCTTAATTATGTGTATTTGGATGCAAATTTTTTAATTGGGACGCATAAAATCACCCAAACAGGAGTCCTCCGTATTCACGTTTTTGTTGCAAACAGGAAAAGTTTTGCAGCAGAATAAGTATGTTCTAATCAATATGAAAACTGAAGCAATGCATTTATTTTAGTTTGCTGCTGACTTCTTTCTAGTCAGTTGCATGGCAAGTTTGATTATATTACATCATACAGCATCAAGGCCAGATATCAGCATAAGCGGTTGAAGATATAACAATGCACTGTTAGGGTGGTTTGTCAATATGAAATAAGGATTTGTTTGTGTAACAATAAATTCCAGTGCATTTTTATATCTAGTATGTGGGTTTCTATCATGGTGCCTTTGAATTTTTCCACATCAAACCCACGACTGTATATACTGTCTTTATCAGCCAAAACTGTTGGCACCAAAAATATTGCCAGATAGTATATTTTGTCACCAATAAGGAAAACAAAATTGCAATTTGTGACACTGGCAAAGCCCAATGCGATCAGTTATTGATTTTATTTCAGGTTGGTGCAGTATAAATATTGCCTGCAAACTCGAAATTAAGAGACTTGGACAAAATGCAGTTTGCAAATTTAAACAAGTATTTTGGGGGTTAAACAGAAAAATTAAGATTTCAAAGAGATTCAGAACTGTGCTAAAGTTGCTTGAACTGATAGCCAAGTGTTAGAAGTATGTGATGCCTGGCTTAGTGGAGATTGCAATTTTTGCTGGTGGGATCTGACATTTATGAGATTCACAAAATAAAGATTTCAACATGTATCATATACATTTATACTCAATACTGTACTGAATTTCTTGATGGATGGTCAATAACCCTCAGGATAAATTGATATTCTATGATAGGTATTAGATATGATGTATCAGCAAAAGCAACAAATGGTTAAACAAGTGTAGCCACCTATTGTTGCAGGTAAGGGAAAGGACCAGGTAAAATTTCTTCCCTTTGTCAGTTTGGGATACAGATGGGAAAGACAAATTATTGTCATTCTGCAATTAATTACTGGACTCGAAAGGTAGTGGAGCATCTTCCGAATGATTATGTGATCTGGAAATGCAAAGAAAAAAAATAATCATGTCTTACAGCAATTATTTTTCTTGTTCTCTTGATGGAATAAAGTGAATACATCTCTTCAAATGTATGCAAGTGATTAGGAACAAGTTAACTTTCTGAAACCCCTTCTCCTTCAAACATGGATGAAAAAAACACCTGATCAGCACTGACATGGCTAACCAGTTAAATGTTATGCTAGTCCAAATACAGTATGCACATTATACTCGTTACAAAATCAAAATACTAATGTAAAGTATACTTGTTACACATGTCCAAGTACTGTATGCAGAGACTTACGTTCCATCAAGTGCCCTACATGCGTCTTCTGCATCACGAGGATCTTCAAACTCTACAAATGCAAAGCCAGGTGGGTTTCTCGCCACCCACACATTCTTAAGTCGTCCATATCGGCTAAATACATCTTCCAACTCTTGTTTCGCTACTCCATAGCCAAGGTCACCTACATAAACCTTGCAATCAAGCTTCCAGTCCCTAGGTTTACTCATTGTGTAATAAAAGATCCTGCAATGAAGCAAAATGAGATTTATTAAAACTACAGTTCAGGGGTCAAGCTATACTTAATCTGGGGAAAAGTGAGTTCTCCTTTTGGTCAGAATAGGGAGAAGTGGCAGCTAAACAGTGAGAAGTGAGATCAAAGCAAGATATGCCTAATAGAGGCAGCTGCATTATCTTATGTGCTCCATTTCTCAGGATGCTTTTAACTGTATTAAACAATGCCTTATTTTAAAGTTTAAAAATATGTCTAATTTTTATTATCAATCCATTTTGTACATGTATAAAAATTATTATATTCATAACCATTCTATTCATACTTGTATATGCGTATTTGGATTGAGATACAGGCAAATTGGCCATATGACTTAAAAAGCACAGCAGAATTTGTAATTAATTTTAACTGAAATCAGTAACAAGATTAGATAATTGTAATTTCAAGTTGGTAAAAGTGCTTAATAAATTACCACTTAATCATTTTATTTTATTTTTTACAAGTTTTATGTAAAATTGCAGTCAAAAAAGATTGTTAGCTTTCTTTGAAACAACCCATAATTCATGTACATTGGAATTAATGCACAAGCGACTTCAAAACATATTCTTCCTGATTTTCTTGTTCCCAATAAAACATTACTGTAAGTATTCATAGACAACACAGAGAAGCACTAAAGTAAATGGATAACTAAACTGGACCCTTTTTCCCCCCTAAAACCGAAACATCCAAGAATACTTATTGCATCAAGCGAGTGCATCTACTTTTAGAAAGAGGGTTTTTTTTAATGTAACCATTCACCTTCTTGCTTTGTTACAACAAATTCATTAATAGGACTGCATATTTATGGTTGAATTGTCTATCTACTGGTACTAACAATAAAAATCAGTTAAATAGTATTTACTTCACTACTATATATATCTTTTGTAATTTTGCAAAATCTAATTACGGTAGGTCAAGAAACATCATTGAACTTGCAGCATTGTTTCGAATTCCACAAGAGATTGTCACGTGTTTTTGACCTACATTATTAAATATTTAGGCTAACTCTCAATCGTATATGTAGCAATGACTGCCATTACAAGTTCATTTACGGTTTCAAACTGATTTTATCAAGAAAATACGCAAATACAGCCATTAAAATCTCCATTTATAAAAACAATACATTGGAAAACACTTCACCGATCACATTTTTAAAAGCAAATTACTATTTATATATTGATGCATTTCACCTTGGATTACTTACTGGCTACTGCGAGGGGGCATCTCAAAAATCATAATCTACAGCCTTTTTAGGTCTGAAAAATCGAGGGCGAAGTAATTTTCACTTTCCTAACAGAAGAAGGCCAAGATTACAGTTCTCAGGAGACTTTTTCGCCCACTTCACCAGGTAGCGTAACCCCTGCAGTTGTGTTCATGAAACACATATGCCTCTACAATAACCTAAATGCCAAACTTAGACATATATGCAGGGGTCAAGATGGACTTAAATTTTAGGGAGAAGTGACTGCAGTTGGATAGAACAGGGAGAAGTGAGAGCATAATGGAAGAGTGGACGCAAAGCAAGATACACAATATATCTATATATAGTGCATGTGTGTGTCTGGCACTTGGGCCATCATGCCAGACGTGTGGCATGTCACACCCATTCACATTATCCTGACACCAGGAAGACCAGTCCTAACACTGACCTCTTAATGCTGAGCACCTAGTGAGGCAGCTGTTTGTACTATTTCTGGAAGTCTCTGTGATGACTTGGTCAGGATTTAAACCCATGACCTCCTCTGAGGCAGAGGCGCTAGCCACAAGGTCATAGAAGCATTTTTAACTAATAGTAACTAGATTACAGCATGGTAACTGCAAGTTAGCAAAAATGCTTAATCAACTACCTATAAACAAAAATCCCTTTTTTACTTTATGAAAGATCACTATAAAATGGCAGTTGAAAAATGATAGTTCAGACTTGCTTGTAACATCCCCTGTAAAATGCACATGAGAATAAATGCATACATGTCTTCATACCATTTTGTTCATCTTAATTTCTCTTCTGCCAAAAAAATATCTTAAATATTCAAAGATAACAAGCATTAAAGTCGATATATGAATGAACTAAAACCTTTCCAACAAAATTGATACAGCCAAGCTTGGAGTACATTTTTTTTTTTAGAAAAAAATGGCTTTTTTAATGTAACCACTCACATTCTAGCTTCTTTACAACAGTCCATTGATAAGACTGCAAATTTATGGTTTAAATATTTGTCTATGTACATGTACTAATGTCAGACATAGGTTACATTGTAGATACATTACTGCTACCCCATCCCACCATCTTTCACAAAAATGAGTGAAAACAACTTTGACCTTACAGCACTTCTCAAATTCCACAACATAGCGTTGTCGATATATTATGACCTATATGACTGCACTTTTATGCTCAATCTTCAATAACAATATTTGGACTCTGCATTCTACGAGTTGAATAATTTCCTTAATATATTTGCCCAAATGTTTTTGAAATCAATCTAACAAAGTGGTACTTTCCAGAAACTGATGCCTTATGATTGATGTTCCAGCCAAAATCTAATTGCATCAAAATACACAAAAGTTGAAATTTTTGTGTCAAGAATGGGTCATTTTTAAATTACACATGTCCAAACCAGAGGGTACGCATCTATTGAAACCCTTTGTATCGGTGATTTGATGATGATATTCAAACCAATCTTCAGGAAAGCTTGATATTGACCAGCAAAACTTAAAAAGCAACCACTTTTCTTAATGTGAAGGAAAAAATGGATATAATTTACCTGTTCGGATAGTATAAATTAGTTTATGTCATCACACTTCAACTATTAAAGCCAAGCTGGATGCTTGACCCTGTAGTATTGAAAGACAAAACTGACTGCGCCATGATTGGCATGAGTATTAGACCCTAACACCTATTTACTACAGGGCAGAATCTGGTGAAATAGGCCAATTCTGCCTGATGGAGTCCTGTAGAAAAGCTTTGCAGCTATAATGGTGGACAAAAAGGTTAATTTGCTGGATCGGATTCATGCAATGGCAGTCCAAGAGTTATGCATTGGTATGTTACTTTTTGTTAATGGATATGTGTAGCTTTTTCAGTCTTCTTAAGTGATAAAAGACGCACGACAAAACTCGAATCTAGCGGATGGTTGGGGTTATACTTGCACTCCTTGTGTTAATTTATAGTACCGATGAGGTGATTTCGTGTTGTCAAGAGATTTCATGGTGCTTTACTGATAAAACGTCCGACTCCTGTGACCATACGTAATCGACATAAACCAGTATTTGGGCGATCAATAGCTACAATATGAAAAACCGTGTTGAACCGAAACCAAAATATCAACACTTTTTATTAAGGGTACTTTTTATTTTTTTTTTTTTCATCGTTCCGTGCCTACATGCATTAAAATATTCAGGAGAGAACACAATACAAATAAAAATGGTTTCTCCAAATTTTGCAACGCGAAACCCACCCCACTTGACAATGGACATTTTCATGGTGTTTTTTTTTTTTTTTTTTACACATTTCCATTGAGTAGGTTAATACGTATTTTAAAGGTTATAAACCTGCACATCGTAGCTCTTCAAGCAATGAACAAGTAATTTTAAGACAGTATGCTGATACATAAATGAAAGTTACCTAGATTTTCGATACAATATATTTAACCAATTTCCTCCTTGTTCTTCCTTTACGCAAGTTAATATTCAAAGGGCTGAAAGAAATAACACATGCTGATTGGGTGAAATTTGTCATCGTCGAGAATTCACCAAATCGTGATATTCGCAAATTTTCCATGTGCTCTTGCACAATTTTAAGATTACGCGTAAGAGCTACATGTTGATAACGTTACGTTTTCTTTGTTGAAAAACCATTTTTATTTACATGTTGTGAAAATAGTAAAGATAACACAAATTGATTACTGATGAAATAGTGATTACAGAGAGAATGAGAAACATGATTATGTAATGCTACTTTGTTAACCATACAGTAAAATTTTCTCCTTTATGTTTGAATTTAGAATATTAATTAGGAACTAAAAACTTACAAAATTGTTTACACATATTAAAATATACAATAACATAATTTATTATCATGATTTTTGTTCTTTGTAATTTTATTTTCTCCCTCAAAAATTATGACTCTACAACCTGAAATAACCCTTAAATTTCACTATAGGCTTGATGAGCTATTTCAAGACAAATCTGATTTATTATATATAAAACATCTTGAACACTGTGCATGTGATGGATTTCAAGCAAATCTGAAGAGATATATTCTTGATTTTTATAATATTCAATGAATAAAAGTAAAAGTTTATGTGGACTGTATAAGGAAACTACATGGCCTCCTAACATTAGATTCAAAACAATAAAATGGACATGATTCAAGTATATAAAACATTTAATGCTTTTGACAACAGGCTATCACTCTGAAAACTAATAATACAATCAGCATCCACACATTTGTGGGTTAATATATGAAAACCATGTCAACTTTATACAAATAATTTGTTCATTGTGATTAAATATGCTCTACCAAAATCAAAATTTTCAAAGTTTCTTACAAAACTGTTTGATGCTCTGATTAATATAAGTCAATTACTTATATACTGAGAATATGCAAATTAAGTCAACATAGATTTTAATTAAAAATTATCCCAGAAAACACATGGAAACTTATATATTGATACTTGTGGTACAGTACATGTAATAAATGATTGGAATCATCATTATTTTTATATTTTTTTCTTGAATTTACTCTCAAATATGTACAAGTTGTATTGCTGCAATTAAGCCATCTTGTCCCATGCCTCTCTCTAGTCTTCATTTGTATTGCTGCAATTAAGCCATCTTGTCCCATGCCTCTCTCTAGTCTTCATTTGTATTGCTGCAATTAAGCCATCTTGTCCCATGCCTCTCTCTAGTCTTCATTTGTATTGCTGCAATTAAGCCATCTTGTCCCATGCCTCTCTCTAGTCTTCATTTGTATTGCTGCAATTAAGCCATCTTGTCCCATGCCTCTCTCTAGTCTTCATTTGTATTGCTGCAATTAAGCCATCTTGTCCCATGCCTCTCTCTAGTCTTCATTTGTATTGCTGCAATTAAGCCATCTTGTCCCATGCCTCTCTCTAGTCTTCATTTGTATCAGGAATGTTACTTTTAGGGAAAGTCACATAGTGTCAATATCTGGTGACATTTTTACACAATGGACAGTATTATTACATTTGAAGAGTTAATTTAGACTGACAATGCTTCTGTAATGGAACTAGTTTAGATATAAATCATCCTTTTTCCAGCACAATCAAACTCTTATTCTTCTCTGTCTTGACAGCTCACATGGTCTAAGTGGATTGAGCATCTAACTTGGATGTGGAAGGTCGCAGGTTCAAACCCGGCCAAGTCATACCAAAAACTAATAACAATGGTCCTATCAGCTGCCCCACTAGGCACTTAGCATTAAGAGATTAGTGTCAGGATTGGTCAGTCTTGTGTTAGGATAATGTGACTGGGTGGGACATCATGCTATATGTCTACACACATGCATGCACATATGTACACACACACACACACACACACACAGAGTCCTGTTTAAAAAAGGCATGTCTAATTTTTTTTTATAAAGATTACTCTCTTTAACCATCATTTTTGTATTGTTTTGATATAATCTTGTGGCCTATTGGTGTTTCTAAAAGATTTATACTTATGGCTGTTTTTGAAATATGGTGAAGAAGAATCTTTCTAAATTTCTAACTCTGGTCTAAATGTAATAGAAGCTTACCCAATGATGCAACAGTATCACTTGTAATACTGTGAAAATAAATTTATAAATGTAGAGCTAATTTTTATAAGAAATAAGTTAGTATTAAAGCAAAATCAATAACAGAAAGAAACAAAAACAATTACTTGCAAATAAAGTCAGATTATAAATTGCAATATTGCACAGATTATGCTATCATGCAATGGTACATTTTCTCTAAAAAAAATATTTCTATTCTGTATTGTGTGACATTTTGAAGCTACAAATTAATGATTTTGATCATTAGGAGTAATATCAAATTTTTATAATTGTTCTATTAAAATGCATTCATCTTGCATTCTAAATGCTTATTTTTCTTTTTATCTGGGTGGGGTGAATATTTCTGCAAGTGGAAAAACTCTATGTAACCTGAAACCTGTGATTCACAACTGTCAATATACTTTCATCACATTCCTGGAGAGGAATAAGGCAGGTATAAAAAACATGGTTCATATGGCCTGAGATCTCTCACCTGACTGACCTTGGCCTAGAAGCCAAATATAAATGCAGTTGCCAAAATGTCTGCTTTAGTAAGAAGCCTAATTTGATGAAATTTATCCAGTGCTGTTATATTCTGTATATTCTGAAAACATATTTCAAGGTATCTCAAGTTTTTGTAACTTTTTGTTTATGCATGTGCACCATTTTTAAAGCACCTATGCCATGATGCTTTGTGCAAAAGTTGGTAAATTCTGTATTGTATAAAGCTGTGTAATTGTTTTTCTGTTTTTAGTAATGGCAGCCATATTTGATGATAGAACAGCATCTATTGTACAGTACTGACAAATATTCAAGCTCAGACAATTTCTATCAAATGTAGTCAAATTCTTTGCAATGTTAAATAGAACAAATAGTTGAAAATTTTAACATTATTAGTAACATTAGTTATATCTGATGTCAGATTTGCATCATATGTATAAATGTTAAAGGTATTCATGCCAGAATGCTGTCTGTAAGGTTCTGTCAAATTCAGTTGTGGTTTTAGAGATCAAGTTGTGTAATAGTTTTACTGTTTTTTAGTAACTGGCCATTGTTGATGATATATTGGCATCATTTATACAGACTTGGGAAGGTTAGGTTGCATTGAGTCATAATAGGTCAAATTTGATTCAATTGTTTAGGAGTAAATTTAAAGATTTTTTTGCAGTTAGTAAAGATGGACATATTTTATGGTGGATTGGCATAATTTGTACAAAAAGAAGCATTCATCAGGATCTGTTTAATCTGACATACCATATAAACTGACAACTATTTCAAATTATGCTTATTTCATTAATATGCACAGATTTTGCTCATAATAAAAGTCACTGCATAATTGATAAGTCTATTTACTAAGTTTGACACAAAACTGATTTGAAACAATCACTAAAATGTTGATATGCTCAGCCAAACAGATAAGATCAACTTATCAGTCTGTGTTGATTGTAGTCATAAATGATCTTGATGGCTGAAGCACACATACCAAGTTTACTCCAAATCAGATGAGAAATAGTCTCAAGAGTGGTCACAAGGTCAGCCAACAGATGCAAGATCACCTCATTAATATGTGTGGATCTCTCTCATTACTGAACACATTTAATATTTTGATTATATTAGCCTATATTCCAAATTTGATCAAAATCAAATCAGAAAATTTATTATCTCCAGAATGGTAACCAACTCTGTAGCCAATCAGATGAAAAATTACCTTTATGGCATGCATGGACCTTAGTCATTATTAAACACATTCAAAAGTTTAATCACAAAAGCCTATATTCTAAGTTTGTCAAAAGTTAGATCAGAAATATAGCTTCCAGAATGGTAAAATCCTACTAATCAAATTCAAGATTACCCCATTAACGTGTTTATCTTGCTCATTATTGAACCTTTCTGAGATCCTGAAAATATATATGAAACCTGTCTGAGATCTTGATCATACAAGCGCATATTTCACATTTGGGTAGTACAGACTACTGAGTGGAAACAAGCTCAGCAAATCAGATGCAAGATCACTTTATCAAAATCTGATCAAAGATATGGCCACCAGGGTGGTAACCAGTTCAGTTAATTAAATGCAAGATCATTTTGCTCACATTCAAACTCATGAGATATTGATGATATTAACCAATGATTTCAAGTTTCATCAAAATCAGATCAAAGACTTGGCACCAGAATGGTATAAAGCAAATGCTGATGAATGGGCAAGAAATGCCATGTTGGATGAGCCATATCTGCACATCTTATGACTAAGTAGTACCTGCTTGATATTGATGTAGTGTCAAACTTCTATGTTAGAAGGTGGACTACAAAAAAGCATTCACTGTGATGCTTTGAAACCAATACAAATTACATTTTACCTTACATGGCCTGTTTAACAACAATATTTGTATACAAACTCCTCTTAAATTTACAGATTTGGGGTGATATATGAAAAGGTATGCAACTTATAATTAGGATATGGATCTTACACAATATTCAAGAAATTCAGTTAAAGTAGGTCACAGGCACTTAGCACGCTGTCATCTTAACAGACATACACAATAGGTCTGTTGGAACAATATTTACAGCAAAGATAGCAGACTGAAGAAACGATGGCTGAAACCCACAAGCAATTTTAATCAAATATATTACCATCTTCCCAAAATGAGGTAAAATAAAATGGCTGATGGGCTGAGGTAACACTGTTAGATCATAAGCATGTTATATTTACAAGTCAGCAAATAAAAAGCCAAACCAAACTTGTCATTCATTCTTTATTTCCATAATTTCATTAAAGTGTAGAATTGAAAACACAAAGCAATTCATAATTTTTTTTTTAAATTATAAGATTTTAGATATTAGCAACAATTAGCACAATAAAATGAGACTAGACATAACTCTTTAGTCGCTTGCCATTTTATCTTTAGGGGTGGGTGAAAACTGAAGAGAACTAGAAATTTTAAAACATTTTCCACCCTTCTTTGCTGGGAAAATATATTTCTGTTTCCCTGGCCATCTGTAGGTGAAACACTTTTTCTGTCCACAGTAAGTAAACAACCAAAACATCCTGGCTCTGAGAAAAATTTCAGCCCAAACTTTTGAGCAGTAAACATTTTTGTGCCTTATATGCCATACACATGTAGCTTCAAAATCACTTGTCAAAAAAGCGAATTCAATGATTTATTGTCCCCCAACTAACATGTTGAGATACTTGTGCAAGAGCAGAAAAATTACCAAATAAATATGGAAATTAAAAAAGTTTCAAGGTTTTGTCTCAAAAGAAAGTAGAGTAAATGTGCAGAAAGGGGAAAAGCCTGATAAATGACATTGATGATACAAGTTTAAATGAGATCCATGAGAAGCCATTTAACTGAGAAATGTGTACCATAGTTCAACCTTGTACATGAAACATTTTTGTTTAAGTTATAAAGCAGAAACAAAAGAAAACTTAAAATATTGATATGTGACAGTGACAAGATGGATCCTCCAATGTAATACACACTTTTAGCAGTAGATGTACAAGTGAGATAAAATTCATCCTTTAAATTAAAATGTTTTTGAAGTTATAGCGCTGGAAAAAAAATGTGATGGAAAACTTAAAATACTGAACTATGACCTTGACCATGAATGTAGGACCCCTAATCAGGTATGGGACACCGATTCTAATGAAGACATAGAATTTAATAAGATCTCTTAATCACAAAAGCCTTGAAAGTTACTGAGAAAGAATTGGATACTGGACACAGCGACTAGCAATAATATGTAAAAATACCAAGTTTCACCCCTTAATCTGAAATGGCACTTAAGTTATAGAATGGAATGGAATCCTTAACATCCTAGTAACATTAAGGATAAGATGCAAATTATGATAAATATGCCAAGGTCACAAACTTTACCTTGAAGACTGGAACCAGGATTTGGTTTGCAACAAATATTATTGTGATGACAAATAATTAAACCAAGTTACATTAGTTATACTCAAATGGCTTTAAAGTTATAACATGGAAGGAAAGTGTGATGGATAGCATCAAAAAATGAGTTTTGATTTGGAATCTGATGATAAGAATACATAACACACTTTCTATTGATGATAGATACAAAGTTTCATCGCTTAATCACAATGCCTTGAATGTTGTGGAGCAGAACGGAATGTTTTACAGATGACTTAAAATACTAAACTATAACCATATCCTTGCAAATTGGACCCCAGCCACCTCAATATGGTATGTAACAATTTTTCTATTGATAATTTACATGTAATTCCAGTTTCATAATTCCTTCTCGAAAGGACTGAAAAATTACAAAGCTGGTTTGGTTTGGTTTTGGTGCTTTACAGGGGAATATTACAGAGCTGGTTTGGTTTGGTTTTGGTGCTTTACAGGGAAATATTTTTGTGCCAAGACAATTGGAGTAAAAGTGCCTTTAACAAGTACACACCACTGTACCCTACCACAGCTAATGTGGTAGTAGAATTCAAACTTTCTGCATGAGTTCGAGTCCAGACTCGGCTAACGTAAGTGAGAAAGCCTGCCAGTAGCTTCTTGTGCATCTGTGGTTCTTCCCAGGGTTTTTTCTCCATCATTAATACTGGCCACCATGTATAGTCTATCTTGTGCTAAAAAAATGGCGTTACCCCTATAACAACAATTTAAACCTAAAGCCTTCTGAATGTAAGTCTGCAAGGTTACGCAGCTGAAACAAATGTATAGATAGAACCCTAAACCTGATGTGACACACCTTTTAATGTGGAATGTGCAAAGTTTTATTCCTTAATCTCATATGGCTTGAAAGATATAGAGCAAAAATGAAAATATCATGGACAGACAGACAGACAGATGGATGGAAACTCAAATACTATGTGTCCACGCTTATTACAAAAAAGGCAGGCGACAATGAGACAGACAAGGAAATAATTGGCAAAAAGAACTAAATATATCATTAATCATGTACATGAGGAGTGACACGTGTCACTTCAAATTCATTATTTATGTATGATATATCAAGCAAAAATTATCAAAACAAATAATAGTAGCAATATGTCATTATATGACTTTCACATGTAACTTAAATCACTTCCTCTACTTTTAAAATTGAAGTAAACTTTGCACAAACATGTTTTAGTATTGTTTCTATTCACAATCTGGTAAATAAGTGTCCATGACAAAAATTGTTCTGGAAAACATATACCAACTTCTAAAACTGAAAGAAAACAATGATGAGATAGGTTACCTTAACGACGTCCCAAGTAGCCAACAACAACCATTGTAAACATCAATTATCTTGTAGAAAATAAATTCACACACAAGTAATCTTCACAGTTAAATGTTGACCCCTTTTGTTACTGAATTTATTCTGTACCATTCTTTATCTTTATATTTGTAGAATTTACCTTTTAATCAGCACTACATAGTCAGTTTTGTGCTTAAATAACACACACACACACACACACACACACAGAGGGTAAAACAGACACAAAACAATAAAAAGGAAGTTCTTTTCTACAATTTCAAAGTAGAAATACTAAATGAACTGATAAATATAAGAGATACGGGTACATTAATTTATTCTTAACCACTGTTTTTCAAATTTGCTTCTGAAGCTATTATCATTGTTCAGCCCTAGAAACCAGATTGTATTGGGTGAAAGTCACAGGATTTGAGTGACCTTAGAGTGACAGACTGTATTACAATCATAGTTAATCCAGCTATTGAAATAACATTGATTAGCAACATCAGCTGAGGCCTCATACTATACTCTTTTCATTCCTATACTCATTAACAAGTAGCAATAACAATTATGACTTTATTTTAGGAGACACAATTAGATGCATTAAGCTAATTGTCCTTGTTGTCCTCCATTATTTACATATTTACATATACAGTGCATAGTTTCACACACAATAAAGAAAAGCACATACAACTATAAAATGTTTCCAACAAAAAGATAGAAGAAAAAAAATATACAAGTTCATACTGATCAAAAAGATAAGAAATAATAATCTTAATTTAGATATGAACCCAATAAACAATAAATGTTATAAGATGGTCCAGCAAGCTATATACAGTATAATAGTAATAATATATAATAGTATAATATAAATAGATAATAGTACTAATATATAATAGTATATTATATACAGTATACTAGCAGTGCAGCAAGAAGGCTTGAGAATCAATACTTTGAAGTTGTGATGTAACTGTCCAATAAACAGGTTCTGCTTTTCATTCAGTGTATTTGATTATAATGAAATATATTTCTACTTGTACTTTCCCTACTTTTGGGGTCGGGGTTGGATTCTGTTTGAAATTTGTGGCCATAAACATTGCAAACTTTGAAATGAGTTCTTTGGTTTTTGAATGAAGTTTGGCTGCAATTGATCTTAAATTGGAAGCATTGCCTGGTTTTCTTGCATGAAATATTTCCTCAAGATATAATGGAGCCATAATGTTTGAAACTTTGTACATATATTTAGCCTTTCTCAAAAAAATTTGTTTACTCAATGTTAACATTTTTATATAATTTACTGCATTCAGTATGCTGATGAGGATGTAGTTCTCATCAAAATACATCCCCTCACAAATTAACCCAAGCCCATAAAATGTAAAAGGTCAGTGATCTTTTGTCGGAGTGTGCTACTATTATAGCTGGGCATAATCCAAATTGACAATTCTGGCAAAGGATTAGAACAAATGTAAAACGCAAAATTTAAATAGTGTAGTGTGACATTTGGGTAACAGTGACAAATTTTAGTGAGTAGGGTGTAGATGCATCCATTCACCAAGTTACATGATTTCAGGTTTAAAAGTATGTATAAATAGTGCAGAGGTAAGAAAAAACAACAAACAACAAATGTGTTTTGTAAAGAATGTATGTGCCCACTTCAGACTCAATGTCCAAATAAATCAAAATCTTGTTAAAACATGTGAGATATGTATTTCTATAATGGCATGAAAAACAAATCAGGCCCATAAAGTTCAACAAGAGAAAAATGCAAACAGCATGACATGCCTGTGTCATGACCTTTCCTTACAAATGACCTTGAACTTTGCACCAGGGACTTGATTGCTGTATGATAAGGCATGGACCTGGGCAAAGTTTTATGAATAGGATTAACAAGTGACTGCCTGGCATTGAGGGTCAGGGATATGACCCGATGATGATAAATATGTGACAAACTGCAAAGATATATAATTGGGTAAAATTTCACTGAATTAATAGCCACTATGGTACATTGTATAGTCATGATATATACCTGAACCAATTATTAATTCAATCATTTTCTTCACTACTTTTAACCTTCATAGAAATAATGGTTAAGTTTCATCTCAATAGGCAACAGCACCATGCAAACATAAAATTGTCTGTAAAATATTTAACTACTGAATGGATTTTCTTTTTGCATAAGATTTTAATTCAATTCATATATACTATCCAATTCTTGTCATAATGTTTTGGAAAGAAATTGCTCATTCTTTGCTATTTTACCATTTACATTATTCAGCTTATAAAGTGGTAAGAGTGTAAATATGAACCTAATTTATGTTTGGTTATTTAGTGTAAGCCATTCCATCCAAAAAAGTATGGTTCTCATTCTGTTTCAAAATGATGTTTCTGATTATTGCCACACTTTTACAAAGTCGGATTTAAAATTCTTTATTTATCAAGATTTGTGATCAATCAATATTACTGAACAGCAGGTGAAAGCAATATGTGTAAAAGATCTCAACAGTTAGATATCATATTCTTGGTCACAAAGACATTTGTTCTGATATGTTCTTGTTATGTCATACACAAAACAAACACCCTAGTGACCAAAATTAGAAGAATCCTTGATGAAATTTCAATAGCACACACCTCTATCATCTTTTGGACCAACAAGTAAATTGTTATAAATAGAATAAATTATTAGCAGTTCTTGCTTATTTTATAAAAATAATAATTGACTCACAAACATACTGAGTTGAAGGGAGTCTCCTGACAATAACAAGAGCCCTCTGAAGGGACTGTTGCTCTACTTGCCAAAAAGAATTTCCAGAATTCAAGATAAGAACATTTCTTCCTTTTAACTACTGTGTGTTGAAACCATCCCTGATAATTACATTCTTTAGTAATAACAAGATTTTCAAATTAGTTGCTGTGGTGACATATTCAATATCCAACTGGCACCAATTTCAATTTATGGCCAATAAGATATCTTTCTGGACCAACTAAACACCATAAGAAGTGTTCTGATGGAAACCCCATGTTAATATGACTTTCAATTTTGAAACAGCAACAATAACAATATTTTCAAACATGATCAGATTGGATATCAGACTGGCACCATTCCATTTAGAATCAACAAGAGATCATAAGACATCTCTTTGGTGAAAGCAAAACATCAATATGACCAGTCATCTAGAAACAGTGATAACAAGATTTTCAAAGATGATCAGACTGGATATCAGACTGGCACCATTCCATTTAGAATCAACAAGAGATCATAAGACATCGCTTTGGTGAAAGCACAACATCAATATGACCAGTCATCTAGAAACAGTGATAACAAGATTTTCAAGATGGTCATTGTCATGGCCATAGTTGAAGTAACACAGACACCATTTTCAATTTTAACAAATCAGACATCATGTCTTATCAAGAAAGTGACTCTGCTGGCCATATGGATGTCTGAGCAGAACCACAACATTTAGGATCAACTAGATATCATAAGAAGTGTTTCAACGAAAAGACGATTCATTCAGGAGTAGTAATAAGATGACTTTCAAGATGGCAACTGTGCTGACCATACTGGATATCTTAGCAGCAGCATTTAGGATCAACTAGACATTTTAAGAAGTCTTTTAGTGAAAACTCCAAGGTGATATGACTATAAATTCAGGAGAAGTGGTGATAAGATTTTCATGATGGCCACTGTGGTAGCCATACTGGTTGTCTGAGTGGACCATATTTATTTAAGACCAACTAGACAAAAGAAAACCTCATGTCAAAATGATTTCCATTCAGTAGACGATGTGATAAAAAAGTTTCAAGATGACTGCTGTGATGACCAGATTGGATGACTGAGCAGCAATAGTTTCAATTATGACCAACCAGACCATGGGTTGAATGTGTGTGTAAAGTCAAGCCAATGTTCCAAGTAGTTTAGGAAGTGTAGCAATGACAAACTTGTGCTAACAGCTGGACAGATGACAGACAACATACCATCCCATAGGTTCTTCTGGCCTATGACCAACAGAACTAAAACTGGTGCTCCAAATGAAAAAATAATAATGGAATGCAATCTCCTTCAATTTTCAGTTTATTTGGTGCAGTGTAATAAAAATCTTTCCACCATTACCAAGTTAAGGGCCGGACAAACAAATGTTAATGGACAGATGGATGGATGAACAAACAAATGCCAATATATATTCCATAATATAATATGTCTAACAGGGTCATTTTGAAACTGCCTTGCAATTGTCAAAAATATTTATTTGAATCCAAGTTTGAATTCTAGGTCCAAAGCATTCCATAATTCAAGCATAAAATATATTTCCCTGCTTCTAGTCCAGGATGAGTCATTATTTAAAAGTGTCTTGTCCTGACCAATATTTCATTATTCTCATTTTTCCAGTTCATATTTTCTCAATTTTCCAGACTCTAATGTCCATAATGCTAAAGGCACCATATGCAATATATGCATAGGACTGCACTGTACTCTTCCTGATTAGTTACTAGAATACGTACTGCCATATAATGTGGCCATGTCTTGTATGTCTGCTGTGGTATAATATATGCATGCAATTTCTGGTTTGCAGCCTGAATGGTCATAGATCAATGCAGCTTATGGGACAGCATGCTGTCTGTTGTCCATCTGTGTTTTGGCGCAAGTGTTTTTACCAAACTCTAAAACTACTTGGATTACCATGATTTGTTTGATACACATTCATCCCAAAGTCTATAGTTGGTCCTAAAATAAAATGGTGCCACTTGGACATCTAATAATGCAACAAAAATGACCATTTTGAAAATTTTGTTGTCGCTACTCATGGTTATACTGATATGGGGTTTTCACCAAAATACTTTTCATGATGTCTAGTTCATCTTAAATGAAGAAAGTCCTCATCTGACATCCAATATGCCTGACATGGTGGCAGTCTTAAGAGTCATGTTACTTCTTTTAATCCTAAATATAAAGTCTAAACAGTATTGGGTTCTCAACAGAAAACTTTTTATGAAGCCCAGCAGATTCTAAATGAAAATGCTGCCAATCTAAAATCCAACATGGCTACAATAACAATCATCTTTGAAAATCTTGTTACTGTGGATGGATGGTCATACTGAATGGGGGTTTCACCAAAATCTTTCTTGTGAAGTTTATATTGTTACTGCTAGTCCTGATAAATGGAGAGTCCTACTGACATGAGGTTTTCACCGAGATATCTTATGGTGTCTATTTAGTCCTAAATGAAACTGACACCAACCTGTCAACCAACATGGCCACATGGTGGCCATTTTGAAAATATTGTGATAACTACAGGTTTTAAATGGATGTTCAGAAGACTTAGTATCATAGCTAGTTGGTCCTAAATGCAAATGCGACCATCTTACATATAAAATGGCTGCTATGACTGCCATCTTGAAATCTTTTCACTACTCCTCTTGAATGGATTATTTTGTCAACATATGGTATTCACCAAAAGACTTCTTAAGATGTCCAGTTGATCCCAAATGAAATGGGCACTGATAATACATTAGATATGGCCACCACAAAAAGAAGTAATGGTCTCATCTTGGAAATTCTAGAAATTCATGCAACCAGTAGGACATCAGTCCTGTTTGAGGGACTCCTGTTAGAAAAACCTATTCATTTTCCTCAGTTGTCTTTTTAAGCACACAAATCAGAACAAAGAATCTTGAGCTATATGCTCCTGTAACTGACTATATCAATGAAATCTATGTAGTTTCATGCAAAACAATAATATACTAAAGATACTTGCTATTCTGGGGGCTATTTAGTTTGTATATATACTTGGGGAAGAGGAGCAGCTGCTATCGTTTTAAATCTTTGATATTGCCAATCATGGCAGGTTTTTATCATCCTAATGTACCAGGGGGTGAGTCTAACAGGTTTAGATAATAAAGTAATGTACCAGGGGGTAAGTCTGACAGGTCTAGATAATACAGTAATGTACCAGGGGGTGAGTCTAACAGGTTTAGATAATACAGTAATGTACCAGAGGGTAAGTCTGACAGGTCTAGATAATACAGTAATGTACCAGGGGGTGAGTCTGACAGGTTTAGATAATACAGTAATGTACCAGGGGGTGATTCTGACAGGTTTAGATAATAAAGTAATGTACCTTGGAGTGAGTCTGACAGGTTAAGATAATATAGTAATGTACTTGGGGTAAGCCCAGCAAATAGACAAAGCAGTACTGGAAGCTTGATTATTATGTACATGTACTTGAGTCCAACAGGTTTATTTGTACCTGAGGCTGACTATGAAAGGTTTAGATAATACAGTAATGTGCCTGGGGGAAGTGCAGCAAATAGATTAAGCAGTACTGGAAGCTTGATTATTACCTACATGTACTCGAGTACAACAGGTTTATATTGCTCCATTGTACCTGAGGATGAGTTTGACAGGTTTAGATAGTTCAGTAATGTACCTGGGGAAAGCCCAGCAAATATACCAAGCAGTACTGGAAGCTTGATTATTATGTACATGTACTTGAGTCCAACAGGTTTATATCACCCCATTGTACCTGGGGATGAGTCTGATAGGAAGAAGACTGAGCAGTACTTCAGTTTGCAGATGCACATGGTGTGGAAGAGGTACAAGCATTGTTTAAACCAAAACATCATTTTATGAATCCTTATTTCCATGGAGGTGGAAGGGAACCTGGCAGGTGAAAACCAGCATTGTGCAAAACCATTTTTAAAAAATGGGGTCAGGGATGGTGACCCTGCCAGGATTATAACATATAGTGATATACCTGGTGGATATCCAGCAAGTGGACTAAGCAATTTTCCAAACTTTATTGACTACCACATGCATAGAAATGTATCTACATACAAGAATGCTTATTATAATCAGACTCCTGTTCATTGTCTGGACTGGGTCAAAATTCTGGGAATTGAATTAAAAGCCAAACTGAGAGAACAATTGGCTGATACTGTCGTGAATGAGAGCTTTAAAGACAGAAACCACTAATGACCAATCACTGTTTCTGAGAGTTTCGTTTATTTTATTTGACCCACCTGCCACTGTCGTCATTGGCTTTGCTGTTTCAATTTACCTGTTCTCTAATATATGAGCATTATGTGGGTGATATATGCTATACATTTATTACTGTTTTACAGCATATACATGTCTTGTTCAATGATTATAGCACTGCTAATGCTGTTTCTATGAAAGGTGTCTTTTCCTTTGAACACTTGCTTTTATGCTATAATTGCATCTCACTATCATGTTCAACTTAAATTTCAGCCACAGTGTGCTGCACTAATAGAGTGTTGGTTCTGTTAATATGTGTATTTATGTTCAACATCTACACTGTTTTCTTCATTACAGACATTTTTTAAAGTAATATGTTTAAGTTATCTAGCTATGCAATATTAGGGCTACTCAGTATGCTTTTAATACCATTCCTGTAGGGAGTTACATTTCTGTACAATGGCATGTGGAAACGAATCAAGCTTTAAATACTAATTAGTTCACCTGCCTGGCTCACCCCCAGGTACATTAGTATCATACAACACCTGCCAGGCTTACCCCCAGGTACATTAGTATCATACAACACCTGCCAGGCTCACCCACAGGTATATTAGTATCATACAACACCTGCCAGGCTCACCCCCAGGTACATTAGTATCATACAACACCTACCTGGCTCACCCCCAGGTACATTAGTATCATACAACACCTGCCAGGCTCACCCACAGGTATATTAGTATCATACAACACCTGCCAGGCTCACCCCCAGGTACATTAGTACCATACAACACCTGCCAGGCTTACCCCCAGGTACATTAGTATCATACAACACCTGCCAGGCTCACCCCCAGGTACATTAGTATCATACAACACCTGCCAGGCTCACCCACAGGTATATTAGTATCATACAACACCTTCCAGGCTCACCCCCAGGTACATTAGTATCTTACAACACCTGCCAGGCTCACTTACAGGTATATTAGTATCATACAACACCTGCCAGGCTCACCCCCAGGTACATTAGTATCATACAATACCTGCCAGGCTCACCCACAGGTATATTAGTATCATACAACACCTTCCAGGCTCACCCCCAGGTACATTAGTATCATACATGTTCCAGGCTCACCCATAGGTATATTAGTATCATAAAATACCTGCCAGGGTCACTCCCAGGTACATTAGTATCATACATGTTCCAGGCTCACCCATAGGTATATTAGTATCATAAAATACCTGCCAGGGTCACTCCCAGGTACATTAGTATCATACAAACCTACTGGGCTCACCCTCAAGTATAGTGGTATTATAACAAGCCTGCTGTGCTCACCCAATGATAATTAGTATGATACAAACCTGATATAAACCTGCCATGCTCCCTTCAGATTCAACTAGAAATTCTCTATTTCCTTACAGTTCTGCATACAATAATGTTGGGTTTCATGTACTGGGCTCCCAACAGATGGAAATCAGAACTAACATTATTCCGGTTTAAACCATGCTTGTTGGGTACCCCCTGGTGCATATACATGTTGAAATACTGCTTAGTTTACCTGCTGGCTCCCATAGTCCCACCACCACCCCATCTGATACAAGATCACCACCATTAGTATGATATTTGCTGGGCACCCTGAGGTACAATAGGGTGATATAAACCTGCCAGTTTCTCTTTCCTCCAGGTTCAGTTACAAATTCTTAGTTTCCTTAAGGTTTTGAGCACCATGCTGGCATTCAAATACTGGACTCCACCCAGATGGAAACCAGGTTTTGCAAAAAGGAAAAGGGTTTAAACTATAACTTTTGTGCACCACCCTGGTGCATATACATTTTTGTGGCTCCCACAGCAACCAAAGTATATTTAGTATATTAGTGAAATGTTTTGTATGAAACTGTACATATATTTAGAGCCAATTTCCCATCACCACCCACCCTTAAAATGGCAGAGTGCACCTGAGTTTTAGATATTCCTATTCAACAACTGGAAATTTAGTAAAACATCCAGAAAAAGATTATTGCAAACTGTGCTAACAGAAAGAAAATTTAAGTTTGGCAGGAAAAATAACACATTTTTTAAATACATCTGATGTGATTCAACTATATATATGACAGAATGGTATTCTAATGGGAAAAATTAGATGTACCAGATGTACTGTTAGTTGATATATTCCAAGACATTCAACAATGCTGAACCTAAATTTTCTTCCTGTCTGCCAATTTTTGCTATATTTATTTTCTGATTGGTTCCAGATGGCTCCCTTCTGCCCCTAACAGCAACTAGAAATAATATAACTTCTAAATGGACATTTTTCCCCAATATGTAGCTGTAAATATTTGATTTTATTTGATAAAGTCAAGCTAACTGTAATTTACTTCTCTAAAGCGGTCTAAACTGACTGTGAAAGGCCCAAGGCTTCCACACCAACCTAACTCTAAGTACTTTCTGTTTATACATGATTATGTAACAGTTCACATCCCTTCCAGATTTTAACTCTTCAGAGAAACCCCAAATTGATCAGATACAAGAATTTATAAGTTACAAGAATATTCTTGAATATGCTACAATGTTTAAAAAATTTAAAATCTAGAAGACTATGCATAGAGACTATTAGAGTTAAATTTCCTGCTAAATAAACAGAGTTACCCGCAGTTATGAAAAAATCTTACCCAAGCCACACAAATCTTTATAAGATAATTTAGTGCAACATTTTTTTTACCACCAACAATAAATTAAGCCATTTTTTTTGTGTCTGCAAAAAACAGCCATCTTTCAAAGATTTTTTAAATGTTAATTGTTTGTGCAATATATTGGTTCATACTGACAGTCAAAATGTACCAATGACATCATTGTTAAGTGGGGAAAAGGATCATCTGAAAAAAGGATGGTACTGGAAAAAAGGCAATGCATAAATCCTGCCAATGAAATTGTGACTTATCATTTTTTTAACAAGAGCCTCTCAAAGGGACTCGTGCTTTGCTGGACAAAAAGAACTTACAGGAATCCAAGATAGGACCTTTTCTTCCTTTTTAACTGCTGTGTGCTTGAACTATCTCATATATTCTGGAGTATCAACAAGATTTTCAAGATGGCCTGGTGGCCATTACTGGCAGATTAGCACCAATTAAGGCATTATCCTTTTGCAGTAAACTCCATGTCAATAAGATAAAGTATTCAGGAGTTGCAATAGCATGATGTTAAAGATGACCATACTGGTGGCAATAGTGGAGTAGATCAAACCAGACATCACATGACTTCTGATGAAAACTCCATGTTGATATGACCATCCACTCCAGAGGAGTAGTGATAATAAGATTTTCAATATTGCAACCATGGTCACCATAGTGGATTCAGGTCAACAACCTGTTGATTCAGGTCAAACTAGACATGATTATAAATCTTCTAGTGAAAACCCCATATTGAGTAGTGATAGCATGATTTTCAAGATGGCTCCCATGGTGTCCATATTGGATGTAAAGTTTGCACCATTTTCAACTATACAAAATATTTTGGTGAAAACCCCACGTCTTTATATCCATCCGGGAGGAGTCATAATAAGATTTTCAATACAACTGCCATCCAGGGCATACTGGAGGTCAGATCAGAACCATTTTCACTTAAGGAGCAAACAGATATCTTAACAAGTCTTCTGGTGAAAATCTTAAGAAAACATAAATTTCTGCTCAGGAGGAGTAGCATTAATATTTTCAAGATGGCTGCCATAGTGACCATACTAAGTGTAAGATCAGAATTCTTTACAATAAAGACTAACTAGACATCTGAAGAAGTAATTTGCTTAAAACTCACTGTTAATGTGGACATTCATTCAAGAGTAAAAATGAGACTGTCAAGATGGCTACTGTGGCAACAATACCAGTTGCCCAAGTGGCACTATTTTATGACCAACTAAACCTTGGGATGAATGTGTGTGTAAAGTTTCATGGCAATTCACAAAGCCATTAAAGAGGGGTAGGGATAACCAACTTGTACTAATGGACAGACAGATGCTGAATGGAAAATGGACAATGAACAATAGGATATCTCTTAAGTTCTTCTAATATATGACCACTAAAGCTAAAAACTGCTCATGCCTTAGACAAAACTCCTTCTATCAGGTATTTGGCAAAGAATATGACTGACTAGTCCTGGTTGTACAACTATCCAGCTTGTACAGCCCTGTCATCACACAGTCAAAACCTACTTTTCTCAAACATATCTATTTCAACTGAAACATTTGTCTTTCCATAAAACTGATTATTACTTAAGTGTAAAATTAATTTTACAAAAATCCTTTAAAATCTTACCATTTTCCATATGTGTGATATCAGATTAGTGGAATGACAAATTTTTATTTTCCAGCATTCTAAGTTTGTAAATTTTTGCCATGACCATTCCCCATGTTGAAAAATAAATTAAGGGTAAATTTGCGAGCCCTGACATATATTATAAATCATGTTTCCCATGTCCACTCATCTTCATCTCATCATGTCCCATCATGAATTTAGCTTCCATGCAAAAACGTATGAAGGACATGATGACTGAAACTAAATTTACATTAAGAATAACATGGTGTTGTTAAATTTTGACCATTTTTTAACAAACTTTATGAGTCATGATGCCTGTTTGTCTTACCATATATACTCACTTAAAAGTTGAGTAAAAATAGCAAACTGAACATACCCAGATTTGCTGTTGTGAATACATATAGTAGAACTTTGCCATTAAATTCCATCATATTGGCATGGTCATCCATCTTGTCTGGAACCATTTCTTGCTTTTAATCATAAATAAATGTCCTGGAAACTGGAAAATACTACTCAATTTGAGAAAACAGGATAGAGGTGTACTATATGTATTCACTTATAAGTCAAACTGCATACAACAAATATCCTGATTGTCATAGCACACCTGAAAATCAGAGTCTAATTTTTTTGTTTTACTGATTGTCCCTAACAAACTGCACAGACCCATATCTGCCAGTGCGTCATTCAATGGCAGATCAGGTTCAGTGCAATTTGCTATTGGTACATGCAAGAAGCAAGCTTGAGATTTTCTTAATTTACCCAAAATGAGCAATCAATAATAACATTTTATAACTGATTGTTTTTAGCTTGATTCTTTCTATCCATATCAACTAAGATCTTAGAAGCTCGGATCATATTTTCTTCTTTCAGCAAAAGATCACGCAATTTCTCTTCCTCCTTGTCAATGTTACATAGTACAATGAATTTGCTGTTCATTTTACGAGCTCGGCCACGCATCTGAACCAGGGCAGTGACTGTGGATGGGGGCATTAGTGAAACAACCAGTTCACATTCAGGCAAATCTAGGCCTTCCTCAGCAACCGAAGTGGCAACAACTATCTGAAATGGGATAATAAAAAGTATGAAACAAACAAGTCTATCCAACAGCTGCTTATTTAAAATAAACAAATTAAATAAAGTAACAAATTCAGGTTTAAAACATATGCTGAACAACTACTGAGGAATCTTAATTACAAAACTGTTTGTAAGGTATACAGCATGGTTCAAAAAAGGAAACACATAAAAAGATATCACACATCAAGAGCACTGAGGAAGAGTTGTTCGTTTTTAAAAAAAGCATTAATTATAATATTTATTATTCAGATACCCAAAGCTGTTTTAAGTTTTATTATTAATATGCAAACTAAATAAACATTATATGTTCCAAAAGAATTCAAATTTAAATTCTCTGTTAACACTTTCTTAAGAATTGTCTTCTATATTTCATGCAACATTCATATTTATAAGATTGATAAAAAAAATGTAATGACAAAGTCTGTTGAATACTGAAACCATCAATGATATTTTTGAGAAAGACCAACACATTTAATTTGGTAACAAAAATATGTTCTTATACATCTAAGTTAATACAATCACACGATACCAGTTAGTGCAGGACAAAAATTATTAGTTATGGCCATTGACCTTGTACCTCATATCATAGATAGAAAATCATTCAGTTTTTCACAGACAATGTCAAGATATACCCATGTGCTAAGTTTGCTTAAATCTAAAATAAAATATTAATAAAAATGCACATTTAAGTGGCATTATTTGTACATGTACAAATCATTAGGTTCATAAGCTCAATGAAATACAAAAGTGCAAGCAGTGTCCTTGGACAGGACTTCAAGGTAAATTAGGTTCAGTTTTAGAAAAACACGAAGATCTGCTGATTGTCTGATCTCACCATTTCTGTTCATAACTGATGAAATATTGCAAAATTTATTTTCGTAAAAATCCCATTAATGAATGATTAGATTTTCAAGATGGTTTCTATGGTGTCATGTAGAAAGTCAGATCCATTAAAAATCATTCATTAGAAAGAGTAAAGATATCAGGATTTTCAGAGTAGCCACCATGGTGGACATATTGGATGTGTTGTGACTCTATGGTTTGAAACAAATTAATATAAAAGAGCAAAATGAACAAAATTTAGTAAAATTAACATATAATGTATTTCTCCAAGTTACAAATCATACTAAATATTCTATCACAAGTCCAGAATTATAGAATGTTCTGAATGAATTCCAATAATTTTGAATGTCCTAATGTACTAAGAGTCTTAAGTGTCCTGATGAATCAATAGTCTTGATATAATCAAGATTGTCTTTGGGTGAATTCACAATAATTCCAAAGTAGTGTTTTAGTCCAAACTGTCAATAAGCACTTTATCATTCCAATGATAACTGATATAACTGATATAAATTATTTCATTCAAATTATATCTGAACACAAAAAGTACATGATTCCACAGACTGAACTTATAAATACTGACTGTCACCTGACCTATCATGCAACAGCATTTTCTGGAAAACTTCACTAACTTTTAAACAAGGTCAGTGTATGAACTTAAATTTTTAATAAATAACATTAAAGAATCAGGTAGATACAAACCTCAGCAATGATCAGGTAGGCCAAAACTGTGTCCTCAATCATGGACAAAGGTCAAGAACAGAATATAAATTAAATATAGATAACTGATATCAAATTAGCATCATTTTAATTTAAACCCAACTAATCATCATAATAAGACTTAGTTAAAAATCCCTAGCCAATATGACCATCTATCCTGGAGTAGTGATAAAATGAATTTTCATGATGGTCACCATTGTGGCCGTATTACAGGTTTGAGCACCATTTTTATTTAAGGTCATCTAGGTATTACAAAAAGCTTTTTGAAAATTCCATGGTGATGGGTAGCTATAACAACAATTATCAAGATGGCTGATTTAGCAGTCATTCTGGATAAAAGATTGACACAGTTTATATTCAGCACCAACCAGACACCAGAAGAAGTATTTGGGAGAAAACCACATGTCAGTATGCCCACCTATATGCTTGGAGTAACTGCAACAAAAGTTTCACCATGGCTGTCTTGGTGGCCATATTTGATGTTTGTCTGACTCAGTTTTAATTTAGGACAAACTAGACACCACTTAGAGGTAAGATCCACATCTTTATATCGCTTTATATTCTTCTGATAAAGCAATAACAAGATTTTCAAGATGGCTACTATAGTGGTTATAATGGATATCAGATCAGCACAATTTTTATTTTAGGACAAACCAGACATCACACATAGTCTTTAGGTGAAATCCCATGTCAATATGACCATCCATCCAAAAGAAATAGCCATAAGAAGGTTTTCAAGGTGACAATCTTAAAGGTTAAATGAAACCCATTTCATTTAGGGCCAACTAGACATCATAAGACGTCTTCTGATACAAAGCCAAATCTCAATATGACCTTCTGTTCAAGAGGACTTGCAATAACCAGATTTTTAAATTAGCTGCTATATCAGATCAGTACCATTTTTAATTTTTACTAACCAGACATCAGACGACTTTTGGTGAAAATCTCATGCTGACCTGGCCATCTGTTCAGAAGGAAGCGATATCAAGATTTTTCATTTGGATGTCCAGGCAAAACAATGTTTACTTAGGATCAGATAAACAACAGGATGAATGTGTGTTTAAAATTTGTCAGCAATACCCGATGTAGTTTAAAAGGGCTAATGGTAGCAAACTTGTGTTAACAGACAGATGACTACTACAGGCAATTAACAGACAGCTGACTACTACAGGCAATCACATAAGCTATTTTATTATATGCTCATCTTTTTTCTCCGTTAACTTTACATTGTCAGAATCGTTCAATATCCGGCGATATTGAACACCTTCAAATGGCACTCCCACATGACTGATGCACGTGAATGAAGAACTACTTTCTATAGTAAGCTATTCTAGTCTATGAGCATTAGAGCTAATAATACCATACACCATAAATATTATTACAAATAGTTATACTTGCCGTTAAGATATGTCACTGAAAAATGCTAAATGGGCAATAACAATATTTCCATCAGCACTGATTTCTAAAGGAATAATTTGTGGTGATCACTGACGATATATACATGTGATCTTTACTTTGTTTTAGTCTGTAAGTGATGGCTAATAATTCTGTGAGATTTATTGTCAGTCATATCCTAGCAGGAAATCTTATCTGTTAATAGACCCACAGTACAGTGGTTAATCTCTTGAAAGGCCCCTCTAAACAGAGGTTGCTCAGTGAATGGAGGCCACCTGACCTGCCTCCAAATTAGTTTTTTTTAACCAGTTCCCTCCCATGTAGAGGTCATCATCTTTTTAAAGAATATATTTAATGAGCACATCAGAACACTCACTATTTTCCAAACATTTTAGACAAGTAGTTTTCTTCAAATAGGTGATTTACATATTTTTCAACATATCAACATGTAAGTATGTCAGCGACTTTAAAAAAAAAATATGAAAACACATGTACATGTACTATTTCAAAGAGAAATCCATCAGGCAAGAAGGAAAGAATGTAGTTAGGACAACTTGCAACAAATTTGGTACATACTTTAACTCAATTTATGAAAGACTGAGACATAGAGGTTTCTATATACCTGGTACACATGATTTTGACAGAGAGACAGAACGGTTTAAATGTACCAACAGATACAAAAATTTTGATAGAAATTGAGACGGAGACAGTTAAATGTTCTTGGTATACATGATTTTGACAGAGATAGATTTTAACGGAGATAGTCAGAGAGGTTGAAATGTACCTGGTACACACAATTTTGATTGAGACAGAAAGGTTTAAATGTACCTCGTACATGATTTTTAAAATACATGATTTTGATAGAGATAGAGACAGAGAGGTTTAAATGTACCTGTTACACATGATTTTGAGAGAGAGACAAAGATACACATGATTTTGAGAGAGAAACAGAGAGGTAAACATGATTTTGATATAGACATAGCGGTTTAAATGTACCTGGTACACATGATTTTTTATCTCCTCCAGTACTTTCTTCTGCTGGTTAACTCTCATTCCTCCATCAGCTGTCCCACTACCATGTCCAACAACACAAACTACCTTGAGACCAAGTTCCTGGATCTGCCCATTAAATTCCAGAATTTTCTGGATCTTGTGAGCTGTCCTCCGTTCTTTTACTAAAACCAAAGCCATCATGTTCTGGTCACCACTTTGCCAAGCTATATTATCTGGATTAGTTAGTTCACAGACCAAACGGACAATCTGGTGTAAGTTAGATTCCTTCTTGAAATCGATGTCTTTCATATCCATTTCTAACAGAGTCAAAAATTTTGAACAAGGTAAATTGTTCTCTCTTGCGAACTGAAAACTTCCGGATGAGACTGAATTAAGTTCTTGCAATTCTTCCATTGCTACCTCATAACCTGCCTCCATCAAAACATTCAGTATCATGCAGATCATACCAATGTGTTGGCACAAGTTGTGAACTAGTAATTTATCCCCCACCTTATTTTCATTTGGGTGTGCACAAGCAAGATTACACTGCAGCACATCAAAATCATCCATTGATAATGTCTTGACTTTTTCTCGAAGTTCTACTTCTGTCATTGACATATTCAGGGTTGCAAAACCCTTTTCCATGTAGAACTCGATATCACTCAACTCCTTCAGTCTAAGATAACACTGTAGCATATAAATCTTGAGTTCCTCTGCAAAACTTACTTCTTTATCAGAAGGTGGTGCAGAGTGTATGATAATTTGTGCATTTGACTGGAACTGCTTTAAAGTAGATACATTATCTTCCACAACTGCCATAAAAGCTCCACCAAGGTTATTCAGCAAACCCTGTAACATAATAATTGTCCGCTGAACATCCTGTCTTCCTGCTGGGGAAGCTGTCAGACCAATAAGTTTTGGGCGATCATTTTTCGGCATTTGAAGATGATAAGTTTTAAGTAACTGGCTGAAAGGGTGATTCTTTTCACAGTGGTGAGCCTCATCAAAAACAACCAGACTGAAGTCTTCCCATCTCAGAATACCTTTAGCCAGAAGGTTGTGGCAAAATGCTGCAGAGAGAACAAAAAAAGGAAGAAACAGTATTACATGACTTAATACATATTGCATTCCAGTATCTGCAATGACTTTTATGAAAAAAATGTGACTTGTGTTCATTACAGCTTAAAAAGTCACCTGAATTAAATATTATAAGAGATTTACAGATAATGCAAAATATGAAAAAAACTTAAAATGTTTTCATCCACACTAACTTAAACCATAACAGTATGAACTGTACAATGGTAACACTATTGGAAAGACAGGGGTAACACTTTGTGCTCTTTCATCCATTCCCTGAGTGATACAACAATCAAACTGCTGCTTGAGTTAAATGAAATAAAAAACTAATCAATTAACTTTGAATGTCAATAATATAAAAATCAAAACTAAATTTTTCAAGTTAGGTGGAAATATCTCCAATGCTCTGAACTGACATGAATTTTGAAACAGCAAAATTTCTCTACCAAGCAGAGGTTGCCCATTAGTATAATATACTTCTGTATGTTAGATGAAAATGCTCAATAAAATTCTCAATGAAAGTGAAATTTTCACCAAATGTATCAAATACTTAGTCTTGCATACAGTTCAAACTCATAAATCTGAGAAGACTAATGTCATTAAAGTTATGGATAAAACTAACAACAAACAGTCTGACACACAGAAGTAATCTGGATAACATTTAATGCGGAAAATTCACTGCCTTTCTTACAGTGCCAGTTTTCAAAGATTTTATTTGTTACTACAAACCACATATTTAAAATTCAACAAATACTGAATCCCAAACTGCAAATTTAACTAGTTTTTTTGTTGTGCAAAACAATAAAACACAAAAAAATTTATAAACATAACAAACAACAAATTTGCATTCCAATTCACAACATTTCATATAAGGTAAATAAATCTATTCTATGTACACCACTCCCATTCCTGACATTTTAGAAGGCAATAGACTTGGTTTTGAGATATACATGGCAGCCAGTATATCTGGTGCAGGTAGAACTGTGAAAAATCACAAACCCATGGTAAGCTTTCTCACCCATGAAAGCCAAGCCAAGACTTAAATCCATATAGATAGAGGTAAGAAACCACCTGGGGCAACAGTCAGGTAAATAAAATGAATTCATAGTACAACAATTCCATTTTTGACAATTTATAAAGCAAAAGTTAGCAAAACATAAAACTGGACTAACCAGCAGTGACAACAATAACATCATGTCTCCACAGAGGAATACCACCTGTTGATTGCTGTCCACCACATAAAACTGCAACAGTAAGCTCTCTGTCCACAAGGTCTCTTGGATTCTGGGGGTCAAATCTGCAGTGAACGTCAATGACAGGTCAATTAAACCAACTCCTTTTTAAAGCCTGTACTAAAAATATGTCAGAACAAGATAGATGACAGCATAGCTATCCAATAACTTAATACAAAAATTAAGATAACTTCAAAACTGCTGATTAGCTACCATAGTATAAATGTATACCATCAATTATGTTGCATTTTTCCAAACATCTGGATCATGCTGACCAAAAGAGTGCCCAGGATTATCTTACAAACAAATCCATATCTCTCAAAGAGTCTGTAAAACTAATTACTTAATGCATAATTTAAATCAATTAATTGTTTCAAAACAACCGCACTCATATAATTACACATTAATACCAAGCCTTTATAAAAGTAATTAGACTGGTTGAAATTACATTGTGTGATGCAGAAGCCAGAAGCAGAAAAACTGCACTATAACTGACTGGTAAGCATCTCTTGTGTGAGGATCTGGCATTGTAAACAAAGGTATAATATAGTATAGGAAAGAAAATAATTGGTAGTTTTCTATAAGCTATAGTATTATTATCTAACAAAATGGAATTCCTGGAAATTAAATAATTAAATATATGTTTTTTTACAGTATATATATATATATAAAATTATGCTTTTTTACAAACCTAAATAACTTACTGACAAATGGGGATGACAGAATTTGAAATACTTAAGAAAATAAAGGGAACAGTAACCAAACAACATCTACAATGCCAGAAAATCCAGTTTGTCATACTTCTTACATGCTAAACATGTGCAAATCCTCACATATTCATGAGGTCAGCAGTCTTGCAGAATACAAAAAATCCTGAGAAATGATGACAAATATCCATGAGGTCTTGAAAAGAAAAAATCTCCTTGAAATCATAAGATCACTATATAGTTGATTAAGGCAATGTTATATAGTTTGATACCTTAAAGTGAAATATTTTGTTCCCAAGTCCAGGATATGATAGAATTATTTCAAAGAAACTGTAGACTATTGCACCAGGATGTTACAACTATATTATCTTTGTTCATGCAGCTGCCTAAAATTATATTTCTGTTTGGGTATACTGCTTAAACCTAGAATCTAATAATAGACAAGGATGCTTTATAAACACAAATGAAACTTTTTGAACAAAAATACTGAGTGTGAACTGAACTATACAAGCCACTTCTATGAAAATTAACAATTTCTGTTTGAAACATATTTTTCAATTTGCAGCAATTATTAAATGAAAATGAAAAGAGCTTAACTGTAGCATGTTGCAAATTTGTTTCTTCCAGATTTTTGTCAGCATATCTGCAGCACTTTTTCAGTATGCTAGTGAGCTGGTCAATCACAATATTTTCCTTTCAAAATTAGGAATATATGGATGTTCAAATTTAACAATATCTTTTTTGAGCTGATATCTGTATATGTAATGCAGATCTTAAACTACTTGTTTTAGTGGTGTTTTAAGTGAATCACTCCAAGTTAGTGCTCGAGTCCCACAAGGGTCAATTTTTGAACCACTTTTTGTTTTACTATTTATCAATAACATCTGCTTGTATCTTACCATACTGATATGTTATATACAGTATGCAGATGACACAGAGAATAAGTTAAATTCCAATACATCAAACTTTTAAACTTGACATACAACAATGCTATGTGCATAAGGTTTCAGCAAAACACTCCAAGGCTTTACTAATTATCACTACTTAAAAGAAAAGAATGCAAATAATTAAGTATACTTGAATGCCTAAATCAAGAATAATTTTTTGCAACTAATTCACATTACCTTTAGATGATTATTATTTCAATATCTGGAGACATTATTCCTTGTCGTTTAAAGTGTAATTAATACCAACAAAGAATGTATCTAGGACTATCTTAGATCAAAATTATTCAACACCCAATAAAGCCTTTTCTGAAAAACACAAATGGTAATAAAGACACTAAAATATGACAAATGAGTCATCATGTACAAAGTTCAAAGCAAACCGGCACCATATTACCTCAGTACAGTGTACCCTTACTCCAGTCTCCAAAGTTGAAAAGTTCAATTATGCCCCTTTTCAACCGAATATCAAGTAGTTTAAACCTAAATGACTAAAATATTTACAATGTAGTTTTAATATGAATATCTTACATAATGATGCTAAAACTTTGCTGCTTTTAAACACAAATGAAAAACATCATTTTAGTCCAAGATAAAAAGTAAATGAGTAGAAAGTGGAGGATACAAAGTAGCAGAAAGAAGTGCTCAATTCTAACAATGATTAGAGTAGCTGTTTTTAGAAATGTTTTAAGTTTCTATTGTAGATAATGAAATGAACCAGACTGACGTGAATTACAATAGTCAAATCTAGAAAGTACCAATGAACACACAAAAATGTTTGTGTTATCAACAGAAAGAAACCTGCAAATGGAGCTAATCCATCTCAGCTCTAGATTTGCATCTTTGCATATGTTCATGAGACAGTACTGTTGTGAGTGACACCTAGGTTTAATACTGATTCTGTGAATTTAATGTTGGTGTTGCAACTACATAATGTTTGAGGTAAAGGAGAGAAATGAGAGTCTTTGTATGATGATAAGATAAGTCATGGAGGGTGAAAACTGTAATCTTTCCACAATCCTGAGCAGAGAGAAGGTTGTTAATTTCTTTCAGTGAGCATTTTTGTACTATGGTGAGGGCAATATGTGGACTGTAAATTGCTGAAAAGGCAACTTGAATTCAGATGAGGTACAAGTTGAAACAGGACTAAGATTTCTGACATAAATGTGAATTAGAAACGGATGAGTTGTTGTTCAGGACAGCTTCAAGCATTGGTTTCTTCAACAGCAGATTTATGATTGCAGTTTTGAAAGATGACAGTAATTCAGCAGATGAGAAACATACTAACAACTTCAGTTAGTGACTTCAATACAGAATCTAAGCACTCAAGCAGCACTAAATTCACATGATTTTGGTGTACTCTTCATCAGGATTGTACATAAGAAATCCACAGAGGCAGCCTAAAATACTGTTGCCTTTGAAATTATATCCAAAATGTGTGGTTTTCATGAGTTGATCTGAACTGTGTTATCAAGTTGATCTCTAATTGTTTGCAAACTGTCATGGAAGACAATCTGCAAACAGGTCTGGAAGCTGACTGGAGAAAAGGTCATTATAGATGGTATACATTTGTTCCTCGACATTAGCTAGTTCCTAATACAGAAGAGCTCTTTGCAGCAGGAATTATCAATGATCTTAACACTGATGGAGGTTGATTTTGCTGCATGAAATATCCTTGTGACATTCTTTTAGAGACTTCAAAGATTTTTTTTATGAATAGTAAGGTCAAATTTAAGCCAAAGCCTCTGAGTCATATGGAGTTCTCTTTTAGCAGTTCAATGCAATGCTGGTCCCTAACACTACTATACCATGGAGAGTACTTCTGAATGAATCCTAATAGCACTTGGTTGCCAAGGCATGTTTGTCAAACAATGAACCCAATCACTTATCAAGTTGTTCTGCTGTAGAATGCAAAAGAAGTTTTAGGGTTTTCTTGGAAGTCATGCATTATTTGGGTTCTATATATCATATGGAGATTTCTCTCAAGAGCAAACAAAGATGGAGGATTAGGGACTGATATATCAAGATAGCATATGATACAGAGGTGATCTGATAAAGTAACAGCATAGTCACTGATGACACTGACATTGCAAATGTTTTCTATGATATTTTTTCACCAATATTACCAAAAACTAAAAGGAACCAGTGATAGAAAACAACTTTAATGAACTGAAAATGTTCTGCAGCAGCAAAATCCACAAGGATAATATAAAAAACATTTGCTAAAAAATGTCTCATTGAACTTTGATACTATGAAAGCTGCAGGACTTGATAAAATTGGTCCACAACTCATTACAACTTCTGCCTTAGCTATTTCAGACAGCATAACATTAATAATCAATTTAAGTATTACAACCTCATCTGTCCCCAAAATATAGAAAACTGCAACTATTTACAAATCTAGTTCAAAGAATAATGCTGATAACTACTGGCCAATCTCAAATTCTACCAAACTTGTCAAAATTGATTTAAAAATATGTCCATGACTTGTTCATGTCATTTTTATCCAAACGATTGCAGTTACACCCTATTCAATCAGGCTTTAGACAGAAACATTCATGTGAGACTGCCTTGATCTCGCTAAATAATAAATGGCTTCAAGCACTTCAACAAGGCAGAATAATAAGGATCTAGGATTTCAGGAAAGCTTTTGACATGGTGGATCATGAAATCCTTTTAAAGAAACTTAAAATTTACTAATGTGATGAAAGCACAATTAGATGGTTTACTTCATACTGAAGTAAGAGATCATAACATGTTTATATAAATAACGTTCTGTCTGAACCTGGAACAATTAGATAAGGAGTACCAAAAGGCTCAATTCCATGACCATTTATATTATTTATTAATGACCTACCACTCAATTTCATCAACAGATCTCTATGCAGAAGATGCAACATTGTCAGACATACAAAACACAAAGCATGAACTGGAAAAATCTTTACAGAATGCCCTAAACAAACTGGACAACTGGTGCACATGCAACGGCATGGTGGAAAAGACTAAAACTAAAAAAATACTATCTCAACACAGCAAAAAAGAACAAACCTTGATAGTGATGAACTATGTCTAACATGGAATGATAAAAATTTGCAAATGGTCTGTCATGATAAACTACTTGATGTTTTGGTAGATACATGTATCATGGACTGAGCATATCAAACATATCAGTAAAAATTTTAATTCTCAGTAGGATAAGATGTTTTCTCCATGAAAGGCACAGAAAACTATTTTATAACAGTTGCATACAACCCTATATAGACTACTACAATACAGAATGGGTTAATTCAAATGATAAAAACATAGAAAAGCACATCTTCAAGATGGAGCATTTCAACTAACATCAATCCAGAAAGAAAGTAAGGAAAATTTAGCTGGTAAAAAAACAATATTACCTATTAAAGACCAAATCTAGTTGAGAAAAGCCAAATTAATATACAGGATATCCAATAATAGTGCTCCTGAATATTTACAATCACTATCACAGTACAGGCTACCTGGTAATACTCCCACCAGTGATCAATGTCTCAAACCAAATTAAGAATTTTTCAAAAAAGGTTTCCAATACTCTGGAACTTTGCTCTGGAATAGTATTCCAGTTAGGATTAGAAATGCCCACTCCATTTCCTTCTTCCAAACCCAACATATCCTGTGGCATCAGACAGAGATACAGTTATAATAAATAATTTCTTCTGTATGAGGGCCTCAATGCAGATTAGTTCTTCAGCTAATTTGTGTTACCCTCTTGAAATAAAATCATGATTATGCAAGTTTACAGGACACTAATAACTACTGTAGAATATTATCATCAGTTCTATCAAGAATCCATTTACATGTATTTGTGTCCATATTTATGAGTGGGATGGCTAAATTACTGTTTGAGGTTGAAAAAATGGAGTCTAAGAGCTTTGATGTGTATGGGTTTCCATGACTGTCAAAATGAAAGGCTGGCACAGACTGAATTTCAATATTCCTGGAGATTTTAAAAAACTTTTCCAAAAACAGAGATTCAGTCAGCTTGTTTTAAACTAGGAAGAGTTCTTTAGAGACATTAGAAATGGACCAACCGTTTGTTCCACTGTGATGGTAGCTTGGACCAGTTCAAATGATGAATGAGTACATGCAGCTAAGATGGTGGAGTATGGAGTTGTTTATGACGATGGCAATTCCACCTCCACGGGAATGGCAAGGTAATGGCTTGATCGAGTAACCAGACAATATTACATTCATGAACTTTGGTTCATTGTCTGATATTTTAGCCATTTTTCTGTTAGGAAATGTTAGATATCATGACCAATGATAAAGTTGTCTATTTCTTTGAGATTTTCCGGTGGTCCAAATGATTGGGCATTAAATAATGGTTGCTCAGACTTAAAGGTTGATGACTAAAGAAGAATTTGAATTAAATTGTTGACATTGTTAATTTTTTTTAAATCACTGTGAAGGAATAAGCAAAAGGGAGATAATTAGAATTTTTCATCCTTTTCTACAGTGGTTGGTTTTGGAACAGCTTCTCTCACTGCTGTTTACACTTTAGAGTATATAAATGTAGTCCGATATCATTTAATCTACTGCACAATGTAGTATGGAGCACCAAGGTATAATTTAATGCAATTAGTGAGGATCTATCTTAGCATAGATGGAGTACACTGACCAGTATCACATGATGTAGGTATGTTCAACAACAATCACAGCTGCTGCAGTGGGACAAAACAAATGAGATAAATTTGAACAGATATCATTTGTAGAAGATGAAGAAACACATTCTATCAGATCAGCCAATGAATGATGAACTCATTAAGATAGATGAAGACAGTCAATGGGCATATATACCATTAAAAAGACCGCATACAAATTGGGAGCAGCAGCCTCAAGCCTGTGAAGACGTAGTGGTTTTGACCATTCACCAGCTTTTTCCAAATTCTGTTCCAGTTTCATTACAAATTACTTCTAGCTGACAAAAAGTTTTCAAAAAGCATGCACTATTGATCGTCTTCATATTGATATACATCTGATATTTGTATCACAAGAGCTCATTTTACAGATAGTGTAATTAAGATGCACCAATATATTGCTTTTTAAATGTGACAAGATGAAATGAATATCAGAGGTGTAATGATTCATCTACATATATCAGTATCATAATATACTGCATCAATATCTGTATTACAGCATAATAACCCATTACATGTTGTATTACAAATATAATAAACACAAATTAAAATTGTGAAAAGAAAGAATGAGGAAGAGCATTGTCTCTTGAATAAAAGTATTACAGATTGTGCTGCTTTCTGTTGTGAATTTTTTTCAATCTACTGGACATTTCTTTTTGGACTATTTCCCCATCTCAGCCAAAGTGACCAATAACCTGAGTGGTGAAATATTTGAGCTGCCATGTCAAATATGGTTATATAAAATGACAGACGGATATGTTAAACATTTTTTTTTATATTTCCATTACACATTCAGGAAATAACAATATTTTTGTAGATTACATGTCAGTGTGAAAACTTGCAATCCCATAATGCTGTTCTAAGACCAATGTGATGGATGAAATCTTAAATATAAATCCCTCAAATGTATTTAATGTTCGATTTAAAATCATTTCAAGTTACATGGGTCAAATGACACTGTACCAAAATCATATGCTGATTCTGCATAAGTGTCAAGATATAGTCATGTTGGTAACACTAGTAACTATGCAATGTGCTGTACAATGTCAATACAAAGACAGGCATTAAACAAAAAAGACAAATACTGATAAGGTACAATTCTGTAATGTGCTGTACAATGCCAATACAAAGACATAGGCATTAAACAAAAAAGACAAATACTGATAAGGTACAATTCTGTAATGTGCTGTACAATGCCAATACAAAGACATAGGCATTAAACAAAAAAGACAAATACTGATAAGGTACAATTCTGTAATGTGATATGTACTGTAAGTCCTATATTACATTATTGTATTGCTTGCTAATTATATAAGACATTGGTAGGTACTTCGTGACCACCATAGCATTATGAACTGTATCATCGCAAGACTAAGTAGACAATGGATGTCTTTGAGTGAAATCCCTAATTATATTCTTATCTCTACACATAAAGCCAAGGCAACAATTAAGAAAATAGCTCATGAACAGGTTTTTAAGGAAAGCTTTTCATCAAATGAGGTAACTAACACCTGCTAAGTTTGTTTAGGGACTTAAGTAATGTTCATGTTGTGTCATTTTAAAATCGAAGTGCTGCAGTACAGGCATGCAAGGTGATGCATGTAAAAGAGGCACTGCAGGAGATATCTCTTGGCAATAAAGGTGCTTTGGGTCTACATTGCAATATTGGACCAGGGATAACCCTTGATTGCATTTTATATGAAATTTATATCCTTGTAATAAATGATTGCATACAGGACTTTAAAAGACACTATAGTATGACCCTTATAATCACCTGATATATTTCTGCCCCTTTGTCTCAGTTATAATGTATTTGGACTGCTGAAGAACAAGTAGAACTCTGTCCACCAGAAACAGCACCTGGCGGGTGGGATTGAGGCGCAGACATGACTCAATTACCATGACCGACACAAGAGTTTTTCCAGTGCCTGAAAAAGATTGTTAGCAAGGAATCAGTCTAACTCTTATGCTTTTTTTATGAACACTATTACAATATATTTATACAAGTTTCAACAACTTGTGATAAAATCTTACAAATATTTAAAATTCCAATGACATTACTGTAAAAGCTCCTAGGATGTAGACACATATCAAGTGGCATTGTTACAGATTTAATGATGTGGATATAGACCTAACAACAGTGTAACTTAAAATCATTAAAAGCATTAGTTACAATGAAAACTGATGCAAGTGTGTCGTACTGTACTTGTGAAGCAGCTTTCATTTATATGATTCATATGGACATTCTTAACTTTAAAGTGTCATGGAGATTTACAGTTTTTCTCTAATTTATTGGCAGATTTTAAAATCCAAAGCCAGAAGTCATTCTGTTGATGAGGGAGAAGTTACATTTATGTTGATAAAGACAATCAATTATAAAGCTTAAGGTATGGCACAAGGTTATCTTCACTTTCATGCAGACAAGTTATTAATCACAGATCAAAGCCATTTCATGCAGACAAGTTATTAATCACAGGTCAAAGCCATTTCATGCAGACAAGTTATTAATCACAGGTCAAAGCCATTTCATGCAGACAAGTTATTAATCACAGGTCAAAGTCATTTCATGCAGACAAGTTATTAATCACAGGTCAAAGCCATTTCATGCAGACAAGTTATTAATCACAGGTCAAAGCCATTTCATGCAGACAAGTTATTAATCACAGATCAAAACCGTTTCATGCTGACAAGAAAATTATAAAAATAGTTCCAAGTCATGCTGTAAGCATTTTCTTGATTTTTTTGACACCTTGTAAATTTACTACAATTAATTTATTAACAATTAAAATGTTTTGCTAGGCAAAGCATGAAAATTTGAAATTGCACATCTTCAGGTTAATTTACATTATTTTTTCATATTTTATTTGCATTACACTGGTTTAAACATCTTATTTCTAAAGAGTATCCAATTTAATGCCCTACTGAATTTCTTTTTTTTTTTTAAAGATTTGTACTAAAACTGACTGAGCTGCCATGTATTTTTGTGAAATTCAAATGATTTTCATCTTTTTAAACACTACATTAAAGGCTTTAGGAGTCATTTCCACTATATACAGATTTAATTGTATATAGATCTGCATGCCATAACATCTTTAAGCATGACAATAAGAACAACAACAATATTAATGTTATTAACATTTGCTTTTGCTCAGAAATGCTTAGTCAGTTAGAAAATAACTACACAGCAGCTGCTCTAGTTTGATAAGTACATAGATCTGCATGCCATAACATCTTTAAGCATGACAACAAGAACAACAACAATAATAATGTTATTAACATTTGCTTTTGCTCAGAAATGCTTAGTCAGTTAGAAAATAACTACATAGCACCTGCTCTAGTTTGATAAGTAGATGAAATTCTTCTTAAGTAAATATTGTAAACAGACCACTTAACTAATCAAAATTCAGGATCGTAGATAGCTCATGAGTTGCAAGTGATTTATAAATGTGAATGCCATGAACACATGAAAGCATTAATGTAGTCGGTACAAAGTGTCTTGATTAATTATCTACTCATCCCTATCAAGGTTTCACTAATTTGCATCCCACTACACAGTGTAATATTCAGGTATTACAGATGCTGTCATTCCAAGTACAGTGTAAGACAATAATTACAACCTATTGGTTTACCTCTTGATGACAGTCTGTGGTGAATCAAATGCAATACTTAAATAAAATTTGATGATTTTCTTCCAAAACTTGGAGTTTTAAGTTTTGCAAGCTTCATTTAAATGTAATCAATCTGGACAGATAAAATACAAGGTGACAAATTTTGTTGGGATTGACTTTTGCCATCATGCTCAAAGAATGCTAAATCGCTAACTTTACTCTTTTGTAACAAATTTTCACTATACGGTATCTAAGTAAAATAACTGGTCATGTAGATTTAAATTTTCTTCTGAAGCTGACAGTAGTTTCAACCTGGTGAATCTATTACAGGCTGTCCTAGAATATTATACCAGTATATTTCAATGAACAACATACAAGCAGAAGTGTATGTGGTGAATCCACTTTGTATGCATGTACCTGTCAAAATTTAATGACAGATTCCTGTATGTTATCTGTGTGAACTTATATCCTAACTTGGGGTACTCCACTATTTATTTACAGTATTTAAGAAAAGAAGCAACACTATTCACACAAGTAAAAAAAACCACTAACTTAAATGTGCCATGAAACAAAATTATTACATTTAACTGCAAAAATAACCATTTCTATGACCAAACTGTACCTGTTGGCAAGAAACAGACTGTGTCCCTCTCCATTGCCTTTACAAATAACTCCTCCTGGTAATTTCTTAAATGGCTCCTAACCAGTCTGAGGTTATTGGTAGCTGTGCTAAATTGTCTTGGGGGATGGTCCCTTGCAGGTGCGGGTTCTTTGGCAACCTTTTGCATATGCTGCTTGCCATTTACATGTTTTAGGTATGCATCATAAGTATCCATTGGCCTGCTACAGACAATGCAGCAGTACTTATAGGGGCTGTTGGCATCTAGATTTCTGCATGATGCTTCTTGACTTTCCTGTGAAGATTTTGTCTTCACTGGTCTGTTGCTAGTCATCCTTGCCAAGTCTGACATTTCACCACGTTTAGTTCCCCCCGATTCATTGCAAGTACCATATGTTTCTTCAGTGGAGTTAATTGACAAAGTAACAAACTTGGCAGGAATCTGAACTGGTATCTCAGATGTAATTTCAGGTTTCACAATTCCAAAAGGTTTTCCATTCTGGTCTTTTAAATTACCTGATATAGTCTCAGGCAAAATTATATTGGTTTTTTTATCATAATTTTCTAGAGATTTTTCAACAGATGTCTTTTTGTTAGACATATCTGTGTCCTTTGTGTTATAAAGAATAGAACCATCATCATTTTTACAACTTAATGGGTCTGGTGAAACTTGTGCTCTGAGGGGATTATCCCCATCACTGTTACTGATGCATGAAAAAGAGATGACATTTTGCTGTGGTATAGTTGTTCGATTCAGCAACATAAAATCATCAACTTCTTTGGTTGATGTATTTTTCTCAGGCAACTTCATCTGACTTAACAATGAAATACTCTTTGAAAACATCTCTTCTGGAGAGAGATTACTTTCTGGTATCACTTTTTGACTTTTCTGGCTAGATACAGCAATAACTTCATCTGCAGATACGTTCTGCTCAGGAACTATTCCTTGCATTCCCATCTTGTCTTCATGTACAAGTGAATCCAATGAAGAACTTGAAGAGTTTGATAGAGACATCTTTGCCTTTTTCTTATCCACCATGTCTAGATGTTTTGGGGATTGCTTATGCCGCTCCAGTTGTTCTGAACTGTTGACAGTAATGCCACATGTATCACAAAGATATCTGGATGGCCCAGATCCAGTTGATAAGTTGAAGGCATCATCAAGTTTTAATGATGACGCTCCCTCAGTTAGAAGAGCACCAGTACAGTCCACACCATCTTTTATCAATCCGTCTGAATCAGCAACAATGTTTCCTGCTTGCAGGGAAGCCATCTTCTTATGTCTGTCACTAGCATAGTGTTGCTCAGCACTAAGAGGTCCACTAAAACTTTTCATACATATGTCACAGTGTAGGTTTACATTATTTACCTGTTCAACTTTCTTTTTGTGCCTTTCACTTGCATTATGTTGCTCCAAGGGTTCAGGACCTGTAAAGGTCATTGTGCAAGTCCTGCAATAGTAGGGTCCTAGATTCTGTCCCAGAAGTTCCTGTGTCCAGATATCCCTTGCATTTGCATGAGGTTTTCCTTGCAAGTGCTGATCTGCATGATTTACAGATGTCAATTCAATTTTACATATATTGCAGTATCCTCTTGTACCACTAAATGTATACTCTGGTAAATCTACTTCTGGGCTGACATCACTGGCATTTTTTTCATGGTGTTGGCTAGCATTAGTATCTGGATGACATTGTTCCATTTGTCCAACATCTGTCACACTCCCCTGCTTGGCCAGCAACCAAGCAGATTTTGCTTTTGCATGATTTGTACCTTCTATGTGCTGCAAGGCATGTTGCTCACATGAAAAATCTACTTTACAAATATCACAAAAGCCTCTGGTACCTTCATACTTGTATTCCTCATCAGTATGTATGATCAGGCCTTCTGTACTTCCTAGTGCAGCTTGAGGATTCTGATGTTGAGACCTTGCCTGTGCAGCCAGCCATATTGTCTTTGCCTTGGTATGGTTCTTACCATTAAGATGCTGTGTTGCATGTTGTCTTGATGTCAACTCAATTTTACAAACATTACAATAACCTCTCATTCCATCAAACAAGTATTCCTGAGTCTGAGTTTCTTCCTTCCCTCTACGGTTGTCATGGCTGTTCATATTTGTTGGCTGTGTTGTGTTGGTAGTCATAAATTTTGCCTGAGCACTATTGGTGGCTGCTGTTTTAACTTGTGCAGTACTGGTGATCATGGCTGAAGTGTGTGCAGGATTAGTGGCTAAAGTTTCAGAATATGCAGTGTTCAAGGCCATGGTCTCTGCTACTGGAATCTGGGAAACCATGGGTGCATCTTGTGTGAACAAGTTACTGTTTGTCGCTGCTGCAACCAAGGTTTTACCCACTTCCCACTGCTTCTTAGCTTTTATATGTTTTGAACCATTCAAATGTTGTGTGGCATGCTGTTCTGAGGTCAATTCTATCTCACACACATTACAATAACCTCTTTTGCCATCAAAAAGGTATTCTTTCTTTTCATTATTCATTGAGGAATTTTGAGCTGATATAGACATTAAACCTTTTTGCTCACATGATACTGAATTCGGGATCTGAAACACTTGATCTTTATGAAACTGATTCATCTTCCACTGTCTCTTGTTTTTTGCATGCTTTGCACCATTCAAGTGCTGAGTTGCATGTTCTCGTGATGTAAAATCAATCTGACAAACATGACAAAATCCCCTGGATCCGTCAAAGTCATATTCACGATTTTGATTTGAAGCAGCCATCCTCCCAAATGGATCTGCTGCTTGCGACCTCCAGCTATCCTCCTTCTTGGCTGTTGTTTGTTCAGAATTTATACCATAACCCTGAAGGATCTCTTCTTGCTCACTGCTGTTAAAACCAATTGGTTCCATTGACTGAAAGTCACTGAATGTCAAACTAATTATGTCCTCATCAGGAGAGAGCAACTCTTGTGAATTATCAATAACGACTTGAAAACCAGGTGATGCTTGTTGAAAAGAGCCCTTGCAGGTGTCCTGAATCAGATTCAGACTAAGTAGATTTGAATTGTTAACCTTTCCAGGAATCTCTTCAGGACATTTGTTTGTGGTCATGGTAATGATATCTGACCTCCTTTGAGAATTCAACATGGTTTCATGCTGTTTCCCAAGTGCTGATGATGTTACATTCAGCGCTCCTTTTTTCTCCAATACTGCTGAAGAAGACATAATCGCTCCATTGGAAGTTCTAACTGGAACTTCCATCTGTGGATCTCTCTTATGAAGATATTGGATGGATGGATCTGCAACCCAATTACTCTCTCCTGGGTAAACAGTTCCACTGTTCGGAATATGCTGGGTGGGTGGATCTTCTGTAAACTGAATACTGCCTTTACAAGCACCTTCTGGTGGCATTCTCTTTACTTCTGTTTGAGTGAAATCCCTGATTTCTGAACAATTAGTTTTGCTTAACTTTCTCACCTTTCCTTTATCTTGCTCTCTGCTAGCAGAGTAAACATTTGAATCATAAGATATTTTTGTCTTTTGAAGATCTATATTAGCAGTTTTACATGGAAATTCTTCATTATATAATAATTGATTCTGAACTTGTTGAATTTCAGTCAAACTAACATAGCCAGGTACTTGCCTTTGTTGAGCTTGATTTGAGCTTGAAATACCCATTTCTACCACAACAGGATGAGCCCCAATCATTTGATTATTTTTCAGGTTTTTCTTGTGTTTGTCACTGTTAAAGTGCTGCTCTTGCGTTTCAGGGCTGTCAAACGTAATATTACATGCATTACAAGTCTTTACAGTACGAAGAAAACCATTTTTGTAGAGATACAGATTTCTTTTATGCTTGTCTGAATTTAAATGTGATTCTTTGACTTGATGTGAAGATAATTTGACTTCACACACATTGCATACTCCATTCTGGCCATCAAAAGTGTAAATATTCTTGAATGAATGGTTGCTACTTAATTCAGACTCAGATGAGATGCATTTAGTTCCACTCATGTCAGTAACCACTGTTGCCACTGGAGATGATGCTACAGCCATTGCTATGTTATATGTTTTCATGGGAGATGATGCTTGGGGCAGTGCTGCATTTAAAGATGTTGCCATGAGGGATGTTGCTACTGAACTTCCACCCAGATGTTTGTTTTTCTCTACCATTGCTTTATGTCTTGGGCTCTCACAATGTGCTTTTAACATAATAGCTGTATTGCATGACACGTTACATGTATCACAGAAATAGGAGCTAGATCGCACATGCTGTGAAGCTTCTTTCTTCTTGTGTGCAGCACTTGAAAAGTGTGACTCTGCAGATGCCACTCCTGAAAATGGTCCTTTACAACACAGTACACACTGCATAGGAATGGATGCCATGCTGCAGACCTTGCACTTATCCTTTTCACTAACATCCAAAGTTCAAACTTGTGGGTTTAAACCATAACTCTGGAGAAAAAAAAAGACAAAAAAATGATTGGTTTGGTTTTTTGTGGTATAAACTTGTCTAAAATAGAAGAAAGTGACACCTAACTCCTATAATGCATGCTCATCCAAGAGCCTAAACTTGCAGCATAACACCAGTGATCAAAAAGCCAGCAATGTCATCTTTGTATGTATGTATGTATGTATGTATGTATGTATGTATGTATGTATGTATGTATGTATGTATGTATGTATGTATGTATGTATGTATGTATGTATGTATGTATGTATGTATGTATGTATGTATGTATGTATGTATGTATGTATGTGTGTGTATGTGTGTGTGTTTGTGTGTATGTATGTGTGTATGCATGTGTGTATGTATGTGTGTATATGTATGTGTGTGTATGTGTGTGTATGTATGTATGTATATGTGTATGTATGTATGTGTATGTGTGTGTATATGTATGTGTGTTTATGTGTGTGTATGTATATGTGTGTATGTATGTGTGTATGTGTATATATATATGTGTGTGTATGTGTGTGTGTGTGTGTGTGTGTGTGTGCCTCCAAATAGTGTCAAAAAGAATATTCTCCCTCTAACTTTGACAAACAAGAGTCTCTCAATTGTCATGGTGGATAAGAATTACCTGAAATTCAATAAGACCATTTCTTCATTTGAAATGCTCAATGAGCATCATCATTCATATTTAGGACCAAGTGAGACATCTTATGAAGTCATTAGGTGAAAACCTGATGTCATTAGGATTTCTTGATCAGGAGCAGCAACAATAAGATTTTCAACATGGCTGCTGCATCAGATATGGATATCATCAGATTGACAACATTTTCAATTAGCACAATCATACATTTAAAGGTGTAGCTGTAACAAGATTTTCAAGATAACACTGTGGCAGCTATATTAGACATTAAGAACCATCATAATAAGTAGCTGTAACAAGATTTTCAAGCTGGCCATGGCAGCCTTATTGCAGATGGACAATGGATGAAAGACCATCCCATCAGCTAATTTGTTCTATGACAAGCATGCTAGAAATACTAATGGCATCCATGATATAAGATTTAAAAATTATCTCAAGATAAATGACAAAAAAATTACTGGTTTGAAATTAAATGCCAGCCCCCTCCCCTCCCAATGATCAGTCCCGATAGTTATCTCCATGGCAACCTTCTGCCAAGGTGAGCTTGAAAAAATGATATTTTGGTTCAACCTAGTATGGACAGTGTCTTTGATTTCTTGGGATTTGTGGACTCTCCTGTTTCATTTTTTTAATAATTGTGAACTTGTCAGAAAATGCTTAATTTGTGGACATTTTCTCTTTTTATGGTCAAAGACAAGTATTTTAACCACTGTAAAATCAAATACATCACTCATACAAGGTTAACTTTGGGTTCAAGTGTTTCTTTTAGATGATTCATGGTATTTTTCTTTAATTTCTATTAAAAACAAGATCAACCTATATTAAGAAGAATTGACACCAATAAAGAATACTGCTCTGCCAACCTGTGAAATTCTCAGTCCACTCATTTTCAATAACCTATCTGAATAAGTGCTGCATTTCATGTAACAGAGATTTATCATCAGAAACAATATGATCCAAATACAGTTTTTCACTTTAATAACTGTGAAAGCTGTAATCTGATTGGTGAACTCAAAGGTCAAGAGAACATGACATTTAGAACATACTGGTGCCTGTCAGAGCTCCATGATGTTCGAGATCTCAGTTTTAATTGCATTCTGTAATTCTTCATTCAATTTACATATGACAGAGGACTCGAGCATTTCATTAGTTCTAAAATCAAGTTTGATTGAGATAATATCTCTATGACTCTATACTGAGATTTTCTTTTTAAACAAACAATTAAATAAAAAGTTCTTGTTCTGCTTTAAATGCCAAACAAAGTAATCTGTTGGTTGGAAGCCAACATAAATAATCATAACAACTAAAAATATATTTTAGTACATGAAAAAGAATTGGTCAGCTTACCAATTTCACACCTTTTTACTATATTATCATACTTATTAATTCTTAATATATATTTACAATTTATTTATTTATATTTTATGAACTATTTCAAAACTGTTGGAGTTATTCATTAGATCTCTTTTGTAACCTGTTCACAATATGTCACACACATACAAGAATATTGTCTGTAGTAAGTCTGTAAAATAGTTTAATCTGTGCTACAATAGACAAAAATCATGGCAATCTCTTAATCTGCTTTATAAAGCAAAATTTGCTATTTGTCCCTTTAAGTCCAAATTTACCTGCTAAATTCATAATATCTATATAACAACATGTTACTCCAAGGTATTTATAGTTAAAGTATATTTACTATTTTAACATTTAGGTCAATGAAAGTAAAAGTCTTAGCATCTGCTGTATATTACAGCTAATGTTTTCTTGAGATTAACTGTCAGATATTAAGTGTTACAATAATTTTCAGAGATGATCAGACTTCAAACAGTAGCCATTTCAGATAATAATAAGGCAGTCAGGCATGGCTTGAGTAGCAAATTCAGATAATAAGGCAGACAGGTTTGACTTTGGACAGTAGCCATTTCAAATAATAAGGCAGTCAGGCAAGACTTCAGCCAGTAGCCATTTCAGATAATAAGGTAGTCAGACAAGACTTTAGTAACCATTTCAAATGATAAGGCAGTACAAGACTTAAGCCAGTAGTCATTTCAGATAATAAGGCAGCCAAAGAAGACAAGTCATTAAAAAAGTGGACTTAAAAACTGTCTCTTTGTCCTACTCCTCTTCAAGGATTTTGTATTCAAAATAACAAATGAATTGCGGTATAAGAAAAATTTGGTGCTGTTATACACATTCAACATTAATTTTGAAGAAAACTACCCCTACCTATGCCATTATCTAATAGTTTAAAAAGTAAGTATTCATTCCATATTTTATTAAAAGGTTTTGAAAAGTCAATAAAGGAGCAGAATAATTTTCCCTTACAACTGAAACATATCTGTTCCCTATCATTTTAATGGCAAGTAAATAAATGATAGGTTTGGTACCCCATCAAGGGGACTGCCTGACACGTGCTGTGCTAAGATTTTTATCTTGAAAATATTGATCTAAGCGATGTTGTAATAATACATAACTATGCACGTGTGCATGTATGAAATGTTGGTGTAAGGTAATTGGCACCCTATGTGAACCTTCCACCTTGCACCTCTGCCCCCCCATCAATTCTTATTATAAAATTTTAATTAATATTAATACAAGTTTGGCTTGATAATTTATTAATTTCATTATTTAGTCCACATATTAATAACCTGCCTGACAGTCTACTTTATTTTTGGCACACACCCCCAACCTGGGCACCCTCAGCCACCTAGTTCACCTATGTGTGTGCGAGCGGTGGGGGTGAACGACAAGTCAGAACAGTTCTAACTACAGTATAGACAGCTGATTAAAAGTCAAGTTCTAAAATGAAATAAATGTAGTAAGGATGTCATGCTACATGTCTGTGGCATTATGCCCCAGTGCTAAACATTACTATAAACTGTTACTCTGCAGACATCGTAGTGATATGACTGAAAAATTGTTAAAGCTATGTTAAAATCTAAATCTCACACACACACACACACACACACACACACACACACACACACACACACACACACACACACACACACATACACAGAGTTTTCAGTGAAATGAATCACCTTTCTTAATTATAGAAGAAATTCAAGTTGCATATTTTGGAACATTCACCATTACTGAGTATAATATTGAAAAGTGAACGTAATGGTAGACAAAGTACACTATTGCCATTTTTATCATCTAATTATTAAGCCATTCCATCATTCTTATTTTTAAGTCTCCAAATGCTCTCTCTATTCAAGAACTTACGAGATGATAGTATAAATCATGTTTATCGATGTTCTGTTTATTCTTCCAAATTATCTTGCATAGTTGCTGGATCTTTCCTTTTATCATGTGAAATATGGAGTCATTCTGCAACTAAAATATTATTATTAGATTTTACATTGCTGACATTTCTATATTAATCATTTGTTTTACAAAATAGAATTTGATTATTGTTGTGCAAACCATTCAGTTTTGAAGACAATCCATTTAAAAATTGTTTCCTTGTCTGTTTCTTTAACTTTCATAATAGCTTTAACAAAAGTACATCTTAACGCAACATTTTTGGTGAATTTATGTAATTTTATATTTTAATATCTAACCTCTTCTCTAAGTTTGAAAGCAAGCTTTATCAAAAGTCTTCCTGTAATTTATTATGTTTTCTAAGTCAGGCTGGAATTTTTAAAAAATGGTCCAATTTTCCAGTTCTTTTCATAAAAATGGCAGTAAAATAATTAACCATATACCAATAATTTGTATCATTATTATTAGTGGTGTTATCAATAATTAACTTGCATAAATCACCCATATTCAATAATGCTAGTTCATTATGAAAATTATTCAACTCCACCCCTAAAATAACAGTTTGTTTCAATATTGATTCCCTGATAAGATCTATTGCCCCATAATTTATTTACCTGTTCACATTCACCTTATATATTTTTTCTGCATGCTTTTTGCTTCCAATGATATTCTATTTTTAGTAAGCTGTGTAGCAGTCCAAACTGTCATAATCAGGTTTTAAGTAAAAGATATAAGCTTCTTTATCTATAAAAAGTGCCACTGAAGCTTTTACATTAATATCACATCATACAATTCAGATATGTTATATGTAATTTATCTCATCCCAAATTAATTATATTGGCACAGATTTATATTTATTATGATTTTATGTCTGCAATATAATTTGCTAGTGTCTTTTGTTGCACAAGTCTTTGTATTTTATGCTGGTAATTTGTCAGTTGTTAATGTGAATGAGTCCTTCTGTTTTATGCAGGTAATTAGTTGTTAATGTGCACAAGTTTTTGTATTATATGCTGGTAATTTGTCAGTTGTTAATGTGCATAAATCTGTATTTTATGATGGTAATCTGTCAGTTGTTGATGTGCAAGAGTCTGTATTTTATGCTGGTAATTTGTCAGTTGTTGATGTGCACAAATCTTTGTATTTTATGTTGGTAATCCATCAGTTGTTAATGTGCACAGGTCTTTGCATTTTATGCAGGTAATTTGTCAGTTGTTAATGTGCACAGGTCTTAGTATTTTATCTAGATAATATGGCAAATTGTTACTGTGCACAAGTCTTAACATATGATATATATTTTAATGTTTGTAACATTTTAATTTCCTTCAGATTTAAAAAGATATGTTTTTTTTGTAATGTCAGTTAAATAATTCAATACAGCTACATTAATATTGTTAAAATTTTACCTGACATGGCTTTATATTTCAACCACTGCTGTGACTATCTATTTTTAACCTTGTATTATCCCTCTCGTTGTTCTTTTGACATCCATGAAGAATTCAGAAACAAAGAACGAAGTGATAAGCAAAATATAAATATTCAATAGTTATCAGTAAACTAACTAGATATTCTCCGTCCCTATTGCTTTATTTATCTGATAGTTTATTGCTAGTTTGTGGACCATTAATGTCGGATAAATAATAAGGCAGGGATGTTTTTGGTATTGGACTATACAGTACAATATTCTACAAGTTTCCTGATAGCAATATCAGCTGATATGTATGCTTTGATAACAAATAATGTTTCAAATGAAACAAGAGGTATCATTATACAAAGAGTTTACCTGTGAGAAAGTAAATGATTATTGGCGTAAAAACCCAGGATTAATGTCAAAGACACGGTATTCGGTATATTTTATTAAGATTTTAGTTTTTTTTATTTTACATGAAAGACAAAATCTATATATAACATACAGAAGACTAAATCTATATATAACATACAGAGTTCAGTAGAAAATGCCTGGTAAATTTTTAGAAACCAATATTCACAAAATTTAAAATCCGATCCTCATCGATCAGCCTTATCCGACATACAGTCCTACTATATAAGACTTAGGCCTACCACGTTATTCATGTTTTAGTGCTACCATCACCCCACCCCCAAATAAAAATATCTGGTGATGTATCTTACGTTGTATGGCTATTTAGGCAGTAAGACTCATCACCCCACCCCAAAATATAGGGTTACATTGTATTACTAACCTGATGTGTAATCAAAACTGAAACCAGCGTCCAACTTTCGGGGAATCCATGACGTCACCTTCTATAAAAAGCAGTTCCGGAATTCCTCTCCTTAAGTATTAAGCATATACAAATTTTTCTCATTGTTCATTGTCTGACGACAATGCTTCTGCTGCACGCAGTTGTTGCCGACTTTCTTTAATGTATGTTTCCAAACCTGTTCGCATTCTTGTTAATCTTTATATTTCTTTCCGTTTCATCAATCGGAATATTCTCGCCTTTTTCCAATTTCTAATCTGTGTAGCCTAGAATTATTCTCGAGCGATACGAATAGTAATGGCATCCCATGCTTTAGGCCTACTACCCATGAAAAGGCCGACCCCAATGCTTCAATGATAAAAATTTGGTGGTAAAACGCTTGTACGAAAATTACAGGGGTTCGTTACAAATGCAATTAGGAGCCTAACCTGTAATAATATAACATTATTACAGGTTAATTACTAATTTTATTTGTAACAAACCTCTGCGATAAATCAACTCGAATTTGTGATGTAGACCAACAAGTAGGTCTCTGCTTTTTTTTTCCCTGACAGCTGTTGTCAAAAAAAAAAGCAGAGACCTACTTGTTGGTCTACATGTGATGATACTGAAGGAAAACCGTCAGTTAATATAAAGTACAGGTTGTGGTTGTTATCAGATCCATTAATGTCATACTGTGAAAACTGGATGCTGTGGGAAATGCATTACACTATTCAAACCAGAGGGGTTTGTTACAAATAAAATTAGGAGTTTAACCTGTAATGATATAAAACAAGGGAAGACAAGAGTCTGCACCCCTCAAAGTTATATTATTACAGGTTAGGCTCCTACTTTTATTTGCAACAAAACCATGTGATTCAAACTGCACTTTCAGCAATCTTTTCTCTGCAGTGGCTTGGGTGAATGTTGTAGCAAAGGAGTTCTTTACGTGCAAAGACGAAGCACAGAGCTGACTATAGTAATAACCTCTGCCTGCGTTGACCGTGCTGAGTCAACAACATTGTAGCTAAAGACACAATGTTGCAAGATTGCATGCTGCCAACGTCACAATAAACCAAAACCGTGCAATGAAAATTTAAAATTTGTGGTTGTTCATACCTTGTATTTGAGCGGATTTCAGCCTGCTATTTGCGGAGGACGGCAATGGAGTTTTATATTATTTTGCTCTTTCATCAGAAGATCGTTTAATTTTGCAACCTATGGAACAGATAGATTTTTTTTTGTCAGCAAATTGGAGCAAGTATATTTTTGGGATGGAAATTTTTGTCAGAAAACCTCAGCCACTTTCCCACTGCTGCATGAAATTGTTGCTCCTAATGTATTGCTGCTGATATAAAAAATGTATAAGCATTCCTAATTCAGTTTGAACAAAATGTATCCCAACAATTTACATCATAAGCACAGTAAGAAGAAATCAGACACTAACTAACAATAAAAGGAATTTATTTATTTAAAGAAATCTGAATCCAATCAACATACCTGTGTATTAATACACAAATGCAATGAATTGGCATTTATATTATCTTGGTTTCAAAACAGCTGCTATGAAGCAGTGACATAGCACAGCACTGGAATTCTGATTAAAATAACAGCATCACTAATGTCCGTCTCCATTAAGTTGAAATAACCTTGGATGTTGTAGGAATATATATAAGTTTGATGGGTTTGGTTAGGTTACCTCTCTCCTCTCCTACACTCATTGTTAAAAGTTTCAGAACCAATGATGTAAAATGACCTGGCCCTTTCCATTATAAACCTTTTGTTAATATTTAGAGTGATAAATTTCACTCCCAACTTGGAAATCTTACTCCAGTTTGTCAAATACAGTCTTTTGATTCATGAGAATATCTTGTAGCATAATTTAGCAATGTGTAAATTTTTTGACAGACCTTAGTGATTAATATTGTAGCAGTGACAGATTTATGGGGTAGAGGCTGTGAATGTAGTAAATATTAACTCATAAGGCTCAGTTGTGTATGAAATTTGTAAAGTTGACATGATTTACAATAATTGGTAAGATGTAATTTAATCAAAATAATTAGAAACTAAACTATTTCATTATCTACTAAGGCTTTCTGAGCAGCTCATTACTGTTAGAATGTGCATACTATTCCTTGCCCAGTTTGTGATCGTTTCATTTGGTCATGTCTTTACCACTTACAGGATTTAGTATGAAATGTGTGTCTTTTAGTGCTTAATATCAGAGGATTTAGTAAGAAATGTCTCTGCTGACAGTTGAAGTAAACGTCCCTCTGATAGTGTTGTCTGCTGCTACATACATGTAGTACAAAAAAAGTTTGCAGGAAACTTGCATTAAAAAATATTTTACTGTGAGAAGGTTGAAGCAGATAAACTACAAGTGTGTTGCATCCATTTGCAGGCAGCTTGATTTGTTGCTAAGGGCATCCAGACATTGTATACAACCATTGTAAATTTGGGGAAGAGGGAGAGTTTGAGATCTTTTTGGAAAAACTATGCACTCACATTTGCTTAAGAAATGTTTTTTTCCTCTGATAGGCTCCTCAATTCTATCTTTATGCTCCATAGATGTAGTGAAACATTTCCTAATTATCACAAGGAGTGAAAACATTTACCAAATCAAGAATTATTCACCAAATATACAGTTTATTCTTTTAATATATTATCAGTCTAAATGACTAATTATCAAGGAAAACCAAATTGATACCTTCAAATAATTGAATTTGTAATGTACTATGTTTGCTTATAAGTTGACTCAAACTACAGTAAAACTTCTTTTGAGAGACCATCCCTTCTACCAACAAAAATGGTCTCTCTAAACAGGTGGTCTCTCATAATAGGTTTATACAAAAAGACCAGTTTCCAACCTGCATTTCATATATAACAAATAATAAAAAAAAGAAACATTTATCTCATCCAGAAACTAAATCATTCACTCAGACAAAAGTCAACAGCTTAATTCAAAGAAGACATACAGGGATTAATGTTATAAAAGACACCTGGTCAGGCCAACCTGAATAGACAGTTACCACTTTATGACTGATGTAGTAACTGTTACATCAGGGAGGAAAAAAAAAAAAAAAACTTCACAAGCATTTGACCCTATTAATCAAATCCCTCAAATACAGGTTTAATAGACCCACCTTATTTACCCCCAGGCAATATGGATTAACTCTAAAGACAAACAATATACCAGACCCCTACCTTAATTTTGGTACAATAATGGTAAATTTGCAACTTGTACATTAGCCTGGTTTACCAACTGTACCATCAGTCACTAATTCAAACCAGATGGCAGAATCTTTTTTTGTGTTAATTTAATGCCTGTGTTTGATCAGAACAATCTTACTATTCAAGTGATCATTGTTACAAATGATTACATTAAGGTAATTGGTGTCTCTCTCTATTCTTGCAATATGGTTGTTCATAGAGCTGGATGCTGGGTCCAACTTGTAGATATCAATGGTAGTTAGGATGGTCCTGCTACAATAAGGTTGTAAACCAAGCTGAATGTTGGATTACTCTGCAGGTACATTAGTCAGGTTTGCAGTAGAAAATATGAAACAATATAAGCCTCTTTTTTAATAATAGAAGAACATATAAGTATTCATGGGATTAAATAAAAAGTGGTGGATTTTATCCCTGTTTTTGCAATGCAGTCATTCATAGCAGTGTCACAATGTATATTCTGCCAAGACATAATTGTTGCTGGTCAGGTTCAACAGTTAGTCGCTCATGACAAAGCATTTATATGCTAAAGTTGATCTGTGCATTACGATTGTGGTCAGAAATGGCAGGTGGTCATTCATAAGAGTTTTTACAAAGATCCTGATCTTCTGTCGTATAATGTGCCTTCAGATCAAGATCTTTTTTGTTTGTTCTACGGGTTACACCTAACCAACTGCACAGACCCAGGTCTGCCAGTGCATTATGCTCTGGTTCTGTGCAGTTTGCAGTTGGACTTGTCTTATAAGCGAGTACATCTGGTAATTAAATTTCACTAAAAAATTACTTGTTTCTTCTCTTTATTGGAAATAAAATCTCTTTTCATTAAATATCTTGTATTTTTTTCTTTCATAGAGATTGCACAGCCACCATTGAAATGTGGGTATGACAGAGTTTGAGTTAGCGAAAGCCATGGGTGATGATGATCCTGAAGATGACTGTTCCATGGCCACGGGTCGAACTAAACCCAGGCTTGATACAGATGATCAACCCTGCACAATAGAGGAACTTTTTCAAATTATTACAGCACCATCTGGTGGCCTGACCATGCTTCCAAATGATGCCTATAATGAAATTTTCCCAAATATTTATCTCGGTGAAGAGTAAGTGCACTGTACAGCTCTCTTTTTTTTGTTAGGCTGCCCTTATTTATAATAGCATTTTAGACATGACACAGTACCATTATAAACCCTGTGATAAAAAACCCATTTTACTTCAATTAAAATACCATATGTATGACAATATGGTTTTAAAGAAACAACATTAAGCTTAATATTATATTTTTGTTTCCTTTAAAATCATTACTATTTGAGAAAATTAGATATACATATAACATTAAGTGAAAAAATACATTTAATTTACTTAAATTAAAGTTATTACTGTTGGTTTGGAGTTTTCTTTATTTTATATTTCTTGCCTCCCATCCCGTAACCTCAATATGCATGAAGTCATTGAATTTTCAATAATTCTATTGGTAAATAATGCAGTTTGCATTTATGAACCCAAACTTCAGTATTTATTACTAAACATTTGACTGGTATTTTGTTTATTCCCAACCCCTTGATACACATGCCACCATAGAATTTTGTCGGTAGCTTAGACCCCAACTGCAGCATTATAATAAAGATTTGTTCTGTCTTAATTACTGCATCAAGTGGTATCTTTGATATGGATCATATCCGAGAGGTCATGTAGTGTTGTGCAGATCTCTTATCAGATGAATATACCTGAACCTTGGTTATGCCCCTTTAAGGATGAACCTCATCTTAAGTTTGTATCCAAACAATGGAATAAATTGTTTTAGAGATTGCTGATTTCCACCTTATGAGACAGGAGTATTTTGAACAACTTGAAGAAACTGTGCAAGGATTTACCAGCCGAGAAGATCTTTAAATTTAAAATTTTTAATGGAATGCAGTTTATCCAAGAAATATTAATCAAGTTTAAGGATTTTAAATGTGTTACCTTTATAGGTTATTTTATATTCATTTGACAATTTTTATATCGTTACATTTTGTATTTATATTCTTTCTGGTTGTGCCTAGTTATATAATTATTTTGAAGGTATTATCTTCCTTATATTTGGACATGCTAACATTTTTGGAGCCTAGCCTTTTGTTGGCACTGCATGGCCACTTTCATGTTAAGGTGCCAAGGTGCAATATTACATTGTAATAGCTGCAACTATTTTGGAGGATTTTGTGTGAGTGCTCATTTGAATCTTACTTCTAACATTTATGAAACTTGATGAACAAAATCATAAAATTCATCAAGTCATTTGTATAAATTTACCTTCAAATATGCTTTCTTGTAAGATTCAATTTATCATGACCAAACACAAATCGTTTTTAATAAATCCTTTGAAAGCTGCCAGTCAGATTGTGCTGGTTATCAGCCATTGGTCATTTCATGCAGATTATCAATCACTGTTCACCAGTCATTGTATAGAAGGCCTCAGAAAGGTGTTCTGATTGGATTCTTCACACCCACCCACTTTACCTATTATTCCTATGAATTTATATAGCATGTGGGGCCCTCCACCTAGAGGGAATTGGTCAACAGTTGAGTAAACCTCAGTAAGCAAGGATATTGCTCAGCAACAAAGAGGATAGTCCAATGACTCCCTATGCTTGATACATTTTGTCTCAACCAAAAAATACTGGGTACTTTCCCTTTTGGCCTATTAAATCTTGCTAATTGGATGCCGTATCATCTCAAGTGGGTATTTCTGCTGGAACCTGGGCACTTCAATCAAAAGTTTTGAAGTTGTTTAACAGACAGTTGGGTTGTTAGTTACCACACTCTCATGCTGACCTCTTCTCGGCCGCTTTGTTTAGTATGCTGTGGAGGCCTCATTGAACTCAGCTGCATTGCAGTGTATGCTGGAAGCTGTGCTAACCTACAGACATGTGCTTTCTGCATTAATAGCTTTATTGGTAGAACTTCTGCACATCTGCCCTGATATTGCATGAGACTCATCAAAAGTCCTAACCATAGTGAAAGATTTTTAAGGGCTGCATCTTTGAAAGTCGAGATCCTCTTCAGAGAACTCAGTCCCTCTGGCTTCACGTGATTTGAAATCATCAACACAAATCTTCTGCACCACTTGTGATCCAAATTACACTGTCAGGGAACATGGTTGTTTGAATCTCACTCAGAATCCATCTGCAAGTCCTTTAAACAGTTGCATGCCCCTGTCTAATCTGAAAAACAATATAACCATGCACCCCAGCCATCAGGTCTAAGTTGTGGTCACAAAAGACCCCCAGTAAGAAAGTTCCCTAATCTTAGTTTTATAAGGAGGGGTGGGAAAGCATTAGGAATTCAACCATTCTCTTCCAAATAGCCACATAGGTACAAATGCTTGGTCGAGCATCACAGATGATGGCTGGGTCCTTTCCTTTCCACTTTGAGCAAGGACTACTGGCTCAGTTTTAGGAAAAACACATTGTCATGTACCCCCTGAATTTTTTCACCAATTCAATCTGGTGAAATTAGTGGAAGAGCTGCAAACCCTTTTACAGAAAAGTAGTAGACAGGGTTCTGAAAAATCAATCTCCTGCATTCTACTCATAATAATTCTTGGTCACCAAGAAAAGTGTGAAATTTTGTCTCATAATTAATTTCTCCCATTTAGATCAGTATCTTCTGGAGGAATCTTTACAGATTAAGACCACTTTAGTCTCCATCAACCTTCATAATGCTTGCTTGTACATTTTTTCAATTTTAGAGTTTTGCTACTTGGAGGGGCTTCAGCAGCCAGACCTTTTACCTGGGATATGAGAGTAGCAGTGGAATATCTCTGATGACCAGTACTTTGATCAAAGGCTGATTCACATTGTTAAGTTACATTAGGATCTGTTCCATTACTTGTTGACATTGACTTGGTAGGGTCTTTTTCCCATCTCAAAAAGTCTGAGTTCATTTCATCTCAGGATCTCAGGACTTTGTTTCCTGGGATGATTTTTCTTATGAACAACACCTTTGTTCGGGTAACATGGGACCAGATAGAATGAATCCTGATGCTTTTAGAGACTTTACAAGTCCAGACATTATTTTCTGTTCACTTTTACTTCTCCCTAAAGGGAAAGATGAATGCTGCTGTAAATCTGGTTTCCTTAGGACATTTTGATATGGACCCTCTACAGTATCTCTTTCTTATATAGGGAAACCACACAGAGATTCAATCCCAGCTCTGATTCTGTTAGAATAAGATTGTCACCAATACTTGCATTGGTGGATGAGTTTGGACAGGTCCTATTGCATGCAGCTGATTTACACTCGTGTCGGTTCGCCAATGCTTCAGATTCTAGTTGTGGTGTTCTTTTAGAACCAGAGGGTCTATCCTCCTGGGTCACTGCGCTGAGGGCAAATTGTCCCTCCACATAAGCAATCAAGAAATGAAGGCAATATTTATATCTTTAAAAGGAATGAATGAACAGGGTAAATGGTTTTGATGCATCATGGTCTCATCTTGTAGCACATTTGTGTCAGTGTATCAATGAACATCACATTCAGAGTTCATCATATTCTGTGCAAGAAGAATGTATAAGCATTCAGTCTGTTCATTACTGGGAAATAGTCCCCACGAAATGGTATCTACCGGTACACAACTCCATGAGAAAATCTCTTTTTACTAAGGGGGGGAGAATCTAGTGGACTTATTTGCAACCAGGCTCAACAACAGACTTTGCTTTTTCATTCTCCAATCAGAGACTAGAGAGCATGGGCAGTGGACATCTTCGTATTCTTTTGGAATTGTGTTTTTTGCATATGACTTCCCACCATTCCGACCACTACCCCAAGTTCTACAAAAGAAAAACTCCCACTGTTTTTATCTTTGTCACAACCCTCATTCTTAGTTCATCTCAAGTGACCTATCTGCCAGAACAAGTTTACATGCCTGGTTACAAGATGCATTATTCAGATCATGGAATCTGTCATGTGTTTTTTTAGTCTTTAGGAAAAAAATTATGTACTGTTGAGAAATATTTCTTCCAAAACCTTAAACTCAAGACTGCTTCACTCAACTTTGTCAGTGATAAGATGGAGCAAGCCTCATGCCCTGCCTATCAACATTGGTAGTCTCTGGTTTAATGGCAGTTACAAATCCATTTTGCTTGATGCCAGCCATGGTATTTCACTAAATTTCCACTACCTATAGAGATTCTCAGCCTCGGTCACATATGTGCAACGTATAATCAGAATAAGTTTTATGCGCTGTTGGGGCACAACATTTCTATCTCGGTGCCTCCAGAGGGAAAAGGAATGGTAAAAAATATGCTTTTCTTCCACATCAGGGCTCCATTGATATTTCATCTTCCACCATTTCATGATTGATTGTAAATACCACCAGCTTTTTAGAGATCCCTTATCGATAAAGATCTTTCTTTATGAATTAAAGGTCCCTGAGTTTGGAGCTACTGCTTCATGGACCTTGTTAATCATTCTTCTTTAAAGGCATTATAAATACAATTATGGGCAATTATATACTACTCTCTCATTCTACCTCTGCTCTTTAATGCAATAGAGTGCAACCATTTTTCACTGGGATCCATAGTTGCAGAACAGCTATTGGCCCAGAGAACACACACAAAACACAGTGGTGTATAATTTGTATTGTGTGTTGGCTTTTGTCCATGGTTATAGATTGTAATAGACTGTAATTGCAGATTATATTGTAAGATATTGCTTGTAGGTAAACATGTTTACATGAATCTGATTTTAGAACATTTTCTTTCCCCTTGGAGTTTCCTGATTTATCTGATGTTTGCCATGCGTTCACTAACATTTTAGTAAAAGACCTGATCTTGGTTACTACTTAGAATATTCTGAAAATTAACTTTTGAGCCTTATCTTGGTTCTTTTATTGTATTTTAGGTTATTATATCAAACTTGTTTACCTCAGAATCGTTCCTTCCTATTTTAGCAACTGTATTGGAATCAGTCTTTTGTGTTCAGTTAATTTTTTTAGGATTTATTTTAAATTATTCATTGTTATTACAAAGTGCTCGCTGAAAATTCTGGTCTAAATCACTATTTTGGAATTACTGTGAATTCATTTAGAGACATTTTGGATTATATCACTGTGTTGGTGGGATAAATTAAATTTAAATACATAATACTTACCCATCTCTATTACTAAATGCCCTTCTCCCAACTGACTGATGTCCTAACGTAATCATCATGTATGAAAAAGATTTCTTTGCATAGGTATGTGAGGTTTATGAGTGGACTTTATCATAATGTAATTATTCCACTCGGTGGGAAGATGTATACACATTAGATGGATGAAGTGCTTTTCAGTTTGCAGTTATACAAAATACAGCCCTCAGAAAACAAGTAAACAGCATAAACTCCTGAAGTTTGCAGTTTTGCAAATCACCGCTAGCTGCAAACAGCATAGACCCCTGAAGTTTTGCAGCTATACAATACAGACCAGGAGATTATGATTATACTATGGTTTTGAATGTAAGAAAAATAAAGTAGACCCTAATTAATGTGTGCATTATGTGATTGAAAGTTTGGATCTTTAATTCTTGCCAAGAGTCAAGAAACATTTTTGGGCATGCCAGTGTCACTTCCTTGAGTTGAATTTCTTCCTGATTTTTGAAACATTTCTAATTGATTAACTTGCAATGTCAGAACTCTGTAATGTCTAAAGACTCATACAAGTCTTTATTGTATTCATATACCTATGTTTGCTTGCATTTAATATGAGGACAAACTAAATTGTATCTCCGATATTACTCAGATTTTAAATCATAGACTGTTCCTCTTAAATTATGACATGTTATTTAGAATGGCAACATAGCTTGCTACCTCATTGAAATTGTTATCTCTCCTCACAGAATTTGTTGCTACATAATGTTATTGTTATTTCATTTTTGTCAGATCAATTGCATTGGACAGAATTGGCTTGAGGAATCTGGGTATTACACACATTCTAAATTGTGCCCTGGGCAAAGATGACTACCATGTGAATAGTAATCATGTGATGTATCGCCCAGTCAGCATTAAATTTATGGGCATAGAAGCAGACGACATGTGTACCTTCAATCTGATACCCTGGTTTAAGAAAGCTGCAGATTTTATTGAGGAAGCTGTGAGCGGAGGCGGTATGTTTTGACTTTTGTTAGTTACCAGTGGTAAATGAAACATGCAGAAGACCTAAATACATAAATATTTCAACCTGAATACACCTTTAAACTTTATAATTATGTCAGTAATTAAATGTCAAAATGATTTACACACAAAAGTTGTCAGATTTTTTTTTCAGACTATGAATATGTATACTGTACAATAAAGAATAATGGGTAAAAACTAAAACAGGAATGTTCATGACAGAAACAGTCTTTGACTGTGTGCATGCATCCAGTTCAGGAACTTTGGGAATATGTACCCAAGGATAGTTTCATTTACCATACAAAAAAATATAATTAACATTGAATTTCAAAATCTAAGACTTGTAAATATTCAGCCCAAGCTTGTGAATATATTTATAAAATTTAAAAGTATCTTCATTTTTCTCATTAAGATCATTGTACTAACTAAACTGCCATCATGTCATGTGACAGATACTTGTAGCTCAGGCAGAATTTTCAAAACTTCCTTATTAGCTCACTTCTGTTAAATAGATGCAAGTCATTGTATTGGCATCTCACTACATTACAGTCATTCTTCTTATGTCCCAGGAAACAGTTTGGAGTGGGTTTTAAATCACCCATCACCAGGGATGGGACTGAGGAGCCTAATCTTGCACATGTATATACAATAGCTGTACATGTACTTAGTTAAGAGTTTTTGCACACTGTATACATACAGTATCACTTGAAATCATGAAACTTTCGATGAGATTAGGCATCTTTACAAGTACTACAACCTACTTACAAAAGTGGGTCACAGTAACCCATATTTCATGCTTTGATAACTTTGGTTGCCTCATGATTAGTACCACACCCTTACTACAAGAAGGTTACTTAATTTTTTACAGACTGATGTTACATTTTTTTTTTACACTTAGTTTGGTACATCTTCATGAAAAAAGCCAGTCACTGTGACTTGTATTTCACTTTTCACTGACTTTACTCTAGTTTTGTTGCTATTTCTCAAGCTTTGTTCATACTGAAATCATAAAACTAAGTGACTGTATGCCTTTCTATTAGTAGCATACCTTACCAATAAAACAAAGTCTTTGTGACCAACATTTCATATTTTACAAGCTTAGTTTAAGTTTTTGCATTTAACTGATGACCACATTGGATTGTTTTTATATTCAGTATATGTTAATGTATCTGGAATCATGAAATTTGGTGAGAGAAAAGCAAATTGATGTGTATTACATCATCATGAAATTTAGTGAGGGAATGCATCTTGATGTATATTACATCATCATCACACAAATCAGTCTCTGACTCATATTTCATGCTTTAATGACTTGAGCTCAATTTAACTGTTCATGCCTGAATCACTAAACTAGACGGTCTTTTTTACTGACTCAATTAAATTTGTATTTTGCTCATAGGCACACAGTTTTTTAGTTTTCTGTATGCATGCTATCCTTTCTTGAATAATGCATCTCAATTACTACACCATTATTGCAAACATAGGTCTCTATGATCAGTGTTACAAGCTTTAGTAACTTCGTTGAGATTTTTAGTCACATGTTCATTTATTGTGTGCTGATTCTGTTTGAATCTTCAAAATTTCATAATGTGATGAATCCTTTAGTACTGCACCCATTCAACCAAAGGTCACTGTGGTCCTATGTGTTACCAACATAAATATCTGAGTTTATGACTACATAGATTTTCCATGCTATAATACATCATAGCCTTTGCAGAAAGCACTTTCTGACCAGTAAGTTGAAAGTAGGAGTACTGTATTTCATGTATTTTTTCATACAGTTTAATATTTTTGAACCCAATCCGGTTATCAAAATAATTATTTAAATCATAATTTTTTGTACATGCCACTTTGTATTTTTTGAAAAATCTGTTATTTTATCAGACATAAAATTTCTATGTTTGCAAACAAGATCTAAACTACCATATTGCCATTTTGTTTTGACAAAAATAATTAATTAATTGTTGGTGAGAAAATACAATGATTGATGCTAAGCATGGGTGTCTGCAGCATAGGTCAAGGAGGGTCATGTGACATACTCATACCCACCCCGAAATCAGACTGAAAATATAAGTATTCCAACAAGTTTAATCATGCAAATGAAGCTGAAAATATGTCACAGGTTATTGTTCAAAATGCTTTAGTTTCAGACTGCTGACTATTCTAAATCTCTGTCATGACTGACTGACCTCCCATGCCAAAAATCCTGACACGAGACCCGCCTTGCAAAAAATCCTGCATAAACTCTCTTATTCTCATTCCAATATTTACTGGTGTTTATTAACAAATGGTCAAAGAACTTCATAGACCATACCTTAAAATATTATTGTTAATTAGTTCTTATAAAGTCCATCAGCATAACAAAACACCTCATGTTCAGAAGCCCTTTGATGTTTTCTTATCCAACACAAATTTTATCTTAGTACATGCTAAAGTGAAGACCACAGACCATTGGTCAACTAGTCTTATTGTTTCATTATTGTCTTACAAACATAAAATATAAAAACTTTGTCATTTTCCATCATAAATTTGAAAGTCACAGACTCCATTAATTTGATTCATATATATATATATATATATATATATATATATATATATATATATATATATATATATATATATATATATATATATATATATGCATATACCATTTTTTAAGTGCTTGTTCTGTTTTGACTTGGATATAATTAACATTGTATTGCAAATCTATTCAACCATATACCTCACTATTATCTTTATTAGCAAGTTCCAATAACAAATAAAGCATATTATCACTTGTCCTTATAATATCTTCTGCATGGACTACAATTTCAATAGAACCTTGACCAATTTTCATTTCCCTAAAGAGAGCCTCATTTCCCTACTGGCTGCCTTGCTGAATTGACCTCTAAGTCCATTCTTACCTTCAGTCTGGTTTCCACTGGAATAACCCAAGCAATAAGCATGTTTAATTACTCTGTAAATAACACTGCTGATTCCTGTGGTTGTTGTTACAATTTACATCCTAATTAAAACAAGAATGAATTGTTTATTTAGCTTTGTTTATTGATAATGGAATGTAGTAGGATCACAAAACATGAGGATTATCACAATTATCAGGTAAATGAAAATAGTCTTTTATTTTCTCATTGCAAAAGCTACAAATAAAAACCACCCTGAATAAATTCAGTTTTGTACACTGACAAAATTTTGTTTCATCTCTCTCTCTCTCTCTCCCTCTCTTACATACACACACACACACACACTAACAAAAATGGGATTTCAAGTTCATTACTTTTTATTGTAATTTAATAATGAGCTTATTGTTGCTGTAAAAATGTAAGTTGCACTTAATTCTTAATTTCTTGAAAGTGTGGACTCATATCATTACTCACAATTTACAATTAAATAATACCCATAACTAATACACTATTCCCCCAATATCTCGAACTCTGATAACTGGTGAACCCGCTGATAATGTGAGGTCAGGCATAGATCCCATTTTTAAACCAGAAAATACCCAAAAGTTTATTCCTATTTGTTGAACTTGAAGAAACTCACAATCAAAATTGGTAATGGAAACTGATATATCACTTGTTTCATTGTCAAAAATGGCAGATGAGACCTAGAAATTTTAATTGATGTTATGAAATCTTAACTTAAAAAGACATAACATTTGTTACATTGTTTCCAAATGACATTCTTAGTAAACAGTAATTAATAATAGTCAAGGAAATTTTGATAAATGAAAATGTCACTTGCGTTAAGTGGAGGCAGTACTTTGATAAATAAATACCAATTAAATAAATGTAGTGTACCAATTGAAATTTGTGTTCTAGTTCTATCTTTTAGTTCCTTTATAGTGTAATCATAAATGCAATGTGTCCTGTCGTCATTAAACATAACAGCTCTGTCTGCCAGCATTTCTCTGAAAACCTAATTAAGTGCCAACTGTGTTTTGCTATCTGACTAGCAGAAATATTTGTTGTACTGTTGCACTAGGCTAAATAAACATCCAGCCTCCTTTTCTATTATCACATTTATTATGTCTTTTGAATAAAATAAAGGAGGTGGAATAAACAAAAAAATTTATAAGGCATACAATTCCTATATTCTTAAAAACCAGTGGCACCAATCCTATGTCCGGTAACTCATTTGATTGATCAAACGCTATTATAAATGTTATTGGGTACATAATCTAATTAAACAACCTTAAATTAATCTATTCAATTATAACTGTGATTAAAGATAGCCAGGCAACCAAGGGAAATGAGTACTTCATAAAATATAGAGCTTTGTTTCACAGATTCTGGCCATTTGTGGGGGAAATGAGTTTTAGAGAATTCCCAAATTTGCATGTAGATATTCAAAAGGATAAGAAGTTTCACTATTACTTATAATGAAATCACGGCATCAATATTTTACTAATTGAACAATTCAAAAATTCAGTTTCGATGTAGATGATTGTATCACTAAATGTTGCTGGGTTTTTTATTACATAAAGGAATCTTGTCTGGTAGTTTATCAACAGTTAGTCTGGTTCATGGCTTTATAGACTCCTTGTTTCGAGAAAACTGGTACACACCACTCCAGGAAGCAGACTAATCAACAATCAAAAAGACATGACATAATATATGAATGTTTTTGTGTACCTTGTTGGTTTGTTGAAAATGTGTTATCAACCTTTCACATGTTGAACATTTCAAAAATACATGTGATTTATTATACAGAATAACGAACTTCATCACAAAAAGTACTTTATTGACAATTATTCTTAACGTGGATTTTTGGGAGCTCACACGGTATAGTGCGTCTATGTTTTTGGACCCCAATGTATGCGAGTTATTGAGGAAGAGGTGTACATGTTCAATCCATCATTTTGCCAAAATAACACAACATAACAGCTACATATATTCTAAATGCAGACAAGCTTGCACACTGAGACATAATTCTCTCTCTCTCTCATTCACTATAACAGCAAAAATCTTGAGTACTTTTATTTTTATTGTAATTAAATTCTTGAGTTGAGAACAGAATGAGACAGAAAGTATATCTTTACTTTGTATGTTTATACCGTTAGGTTGTCAAGAAGCATATGTTCCATAGAACTTGTTCAGGTACGATCCTTTTTATTTTTCATACACGGTCAGTACCACCAAATGATAACAATTTGTTTTACATATATTTTTTGGTACACTGAAATTAATAATTATTTTTTTGTGTACAAAAAATTATATGAAATGCAGTGTTTATTTATTGGTAAGCATTTCATATTATTGACTCCACTTTGTATACAGTGATGTTGCCCCAGGCACAGTGGTGATCTTTTAATATTGACCACTGTGTACCAAGCAGGTTCAACATGTATTTTAAATAGGAACAAGTAAAGGAATTGGATGAATGGATGCATGCTGCATGTTTTTCTTATACATAGCTAATAAAGGAAATTACTAGGGCAGTAATTATTATTGTAATAATGGCTGCCATTTCAAGGTTACTTATAGCTTGCGACTTTTGGAGGTGGACAATGATAATAGGTTGTCAAGCAGATTTTAAGAATAACAATTTTTTAAAAAGGAAAAATACAAAAAGTGATTTCTGGCTTTTATCAGCTTGATATAGCATCCTACTTTGAATTAATATTTGAATTAATTATTTTATAATACCGTTAAGGTGATTTCATGTAGTCAGAAATTTTGTTGTGCTTTTTTGATAAAACTGCAGACTCCTGTGGTACTACCAGTAACTTATAACGACATGTATGTGTATGGTTTAACGGCATATCGGTTTGATCTGGTTTCATTGTCCTGATTCAAAGTTAAGTTTTAAAAATGGAAAGATAAGAAAGTAAAACAAATTTGTAAGGAGGCTAACATTTTACTGCCAAGGTCACTTTTGTTTAAATTTATTTTATGCATGATAATTTGTTTACAACGGCTGCTGGAGATTACAAGCTTTGAAAAGAAGAGTTATATAATTAATTACACTCCAATTATGAGTGTGTGTGTGTGTAAGTTTCAGAAACTTTAAAGATGATTCCTGACTTAATGGCAAGTCTTATCAAAAGTTTCAGGAATATTCTTCCTGTTCAAAGCACTAAATTTGCAAATTTGCTTTTATATTTTTTTTTATTTTATAGCCTACCAGCCCTCAGCAGAAAATAGTATTTATAACTTTCAGGTTATTTTTTATTTTAAATAGTTGTGTTTACTAACATAGCATTTTACAATTGACAGTCTGCTTTCTCTTTCAGGAAAGGTGATGGTACACTGCGTTCAGGGTGTCAGTAGATCAGCTGCCATACTCATTGCTTATCTCATGCTGAAGCAGAAAATGACAGTGCAGCAAGCAGTGAGATCTGTCCGTGCTAAACGTGAAATTTGCCCAAATGATGGCTTTCTTCAGCAATTGTGTAATCTAAATGAAAAACTGATTAAAAAGGGGCATTTTTCCTGATATTGGTGAGGTTGGGTAAAATTGCTATAATGCCTAAATTTTAAAAAAAATACTAAAAATATAATTTGGAAAGCAATGTGTTTGTGTGATATGGATTTTAGTGTAGCTTTTTCAGTCATTTCGCTACCATATCTGCAGTGTAGCAGTTTATAGTGATATTTAGCACTGGGGCATCATGCTGCAGACATGTAGCATGATATCCCACCCAGTCACATTATCCTGTCATCAGGCTGACCAGTTCTAACACTAACCTCATGTTGCTGAGCGCCAAGAGAGGCAGCTATAAGTACCATATTTTATAAGTCTTTGGTATGACTTTGGCAGGGTTTGAACTCACGACCTCCAGCATCTAAGGCGGATACTGCAACCACACGGCAGTCTGGAAAGCATTGTAATCATAAAATAATACATGTACAAGATGTGTCAGGCTAGTTGTTTTACAATTTTAATGTTTCAATGAGTGTAAATGATAAAATAGCTACATTTATTACTTTTAGCAGGCAACCTTGTGGTTGCCAGTAATTTTATTTTGATGAAAATATTGTATTCCTTATTCTAATTATTTAAATCAAAGTTTTGTAAAGAGTAATCAATGTGCCCAAATTAAAAACTTTATCCCTACACTTCAGTAATTATACTTCAATCATTTTATGCTTTTATATGGCAGATTTAGAAAGAGTTGTTGCCCTTGTTTTATAACCAAATTTTCTTTGTTGATAGACTGAAATGAAGAACACTGTCAGAATAACACATTTGTTAGTTATTAATTAATATATATTTACAGTTTTGATAAATTAAATATAAATAGATGTGATGTGATTATAATTTGTAACCTAGCTTTAAAAAAATTTCAGTCATATCACTATGATGTCTGCAGTGTGGCACTTTTTTGTTGTCCAATAGTATCTTTAAGCAATTTAGCTTATCAACAAACTGACGGTAACTAGAAGGTAATTGTAACCAATAAGGTTTTTACAGAATTGAAAATTATTGCCTGCAATACTAGAAACTTATTTATATAACTGTTCTGACATTTAAATAGACATACATACTTTACTGTACTCCTATACTGTTGAAGATAGAGGAATTTTTGGATTTAATTGTGGGTGGTGTGTAGTAGCCCAGAGTAGAATGGTGACATTTTTGCATATTATACAGTGGAAGAGTATTCTCACAAAAAATCATGACAGTGTTTCTAGGGTTTCTTTGCACATGTCACGGTTGTGTATATTCCAGCAAATTGGAGAGTTGGATATAGTGGACATGGCCTGCCGATTGATCCATTAATCGTGGGTCGACCTGCCAATCAATTAATCAGTGTGCAAGTGGGTCCACTGGAGTCAGCTTGCAAATCCATTATTCGGTCTGGGAGTGAGTAAATTGAAATCAGCCTGCTGATCCCATTAATCAGATTAGGAGTGGGTCCACTGTAATCAGCCTGTTGATCCCATTAATCAGATTGGGAGTGGGTCCACTGTAATCAGCCTGCTGATCCCATTAATCAGATTGGGAGTGGGTCCACTGTAATCAGCCTGCTGATCCCATTAATCAGATTGGGAGTGGGTCCACTGTAATCAGCCTGCTGATCCCATTAATCAGATTGGGAGTGGGTCCACTGTAATCAGCCTGCTGATCCCATTAATAAACCTGTCACTGTCTTTATTTTGAGGATTTTACCTGTTCTACCTTTATCTTTGTTTTGTATGCTGTTTTGGGGGATACATAACTTACAAGTTACATTATGACCTGAGTAGTGTTGATTAGCTGTTAAATAATAAACATACACACAAATACATTCATATGCAATTCATTGTTTATATCCACTTTCATGTACCATTCATCACTCATACCTGTTTTGATAAATCTTGGATTTGACACATCATGACTAGATCACATACAAAATTGGCATACAAATCCTTTTTGAGCTGCCTCCCATTTTAAAAATGGTGGTAGATGTATTACATTTACATATGCCATTCATATAGTTTGAGATATCTTGGTGAAATTTTGTTTGCATGATGGCTAGGCTTTGTTTACTACAAATGCTGGCTTCATCAGACAAGTTATTTTTTAATTATTTCCACCCATTTTAAAATTATGAATGACTAAATGATGTGTCATATGCAGTAATGGTAATTGATTGATGCTTTTGGAATTAACTCCTGGACATAAGGGAAAGTAAGATTATGGCATAATCTTTGTCTGTTGAGCATCATCCATTAACACTTTTATTGACAAATTCCTCTCAAAAACTGATGGACTAATTTGCAAACAAATGTACTGGGAGGATTCTGGCATCAAGGTTTTCTTATTTAATCTGGATTAGTAGAATGATTTCTCCTCCTTTGCTGTTGATATGCTATACAAACAATTGTTTTAAGTTTTCTCTATTATTAGTATCTTCATGTTTGAAAGCACATCAGTATCGTTTGTCCAATTCTAAAAGGCCTGTCTGAACCAATTTTGATCAAACCTGAAATATTTACATCATTAAGATCTCTGACAAGATCCATAACTAGCAAAATTGATATATTTTAAAGAGGTGATCTTACATCTAACTGATGGGGCTTGTTTTCTGTCTGGAAGCCATATTTCTGATCCAGATTTTATTGTGAATATATCACTATCTTGGATGAAGAACAACACACATTAAGGGATATTCTTGTGCATATTAATTTAGTGATCTTGCATTTTACAAAGGATGTATTAGTATAATACTAAATTAACCTCTTAGCAAAATAGTCAGCTCTTAAGATTTACAAGCCAGGTGAGTGACCACATGGCAAACTTGTTTAGATAAGGTTCTTTAAATGTTATTTTTCAATTTTTAGCTTACCTAGCCATAATGCTAAATGAGCACATGACAGTTGAGTTGTCTGTCCATCAATAAAATTTGCTATTTTGCCAATCTCGAGAACTTCATTCTAATCCAATTTTAAACAACCTTGGCATGTAGGGTTTTTATCATCAAACTTTCCAAAAAATTTGATAATGAGCAAAACATTCATATATTTTAGGGAGGTGATCATACATATGGTTGGTTAATCTAGTTACCACACTGGAGTCCATGTTTGATCCGATTTTGATCAAATATGGAATATATGCATATACCTTTAAGATCTCAGAAGACTGACAGAAAACAAGATCAGTACATACTATAGATAGAGGATATCAAATGGGTAATTATTTAATATTGAATTTGAGTTGAATAATGTCTAGCTTTTGCAACCCAACAAGTTATGTAAATTTAATATCAAATCATTACTCATTTGCAATTCTTTTATCAGTTTTTATTTCAGTGGAAATTATTTAGAAAGAAAAAAGAACAAATAATTTTGTTCATTCTGTCAGACAGTGCACCTTTTATCTGTTGTTCATAAAATATAGTCCCAAACAAAGTTGAACTAGTATAAGATTCTACTTTATACAAACTATAAATCAAAGAACAAGCATCCATCTGAAAAAGACAAAATCATTTTTCAAAATGATTAATGTGATGTAATGTCACATTGTTTGATATGATACACAGTAAGCCCAGAGTACATGTTTATCCTAAAATGCCACTTTTACAACTAAACATTACATTATTGTGCTTTTCATGTGAAATAGGATTACTGGATGCAGAAATTCCCATATTTAATGTATTTGTGACCAGATATTTACAGTATTTGATCTGGAACAGCAGACTGTACAGAAGATGTAAACAAATTTCTTTTTGAGTTGGATTTGCATCACATCTTTACTACGTAAATATGCTGTGTTTGGATAAAGTTCTGTCATTTGGGAGACCGGTTTATCAGTTTATGCCCACATTCTTTTGTGCACAGAGGCGAGTTTATTTACTTCTGTAAGTTAACATTTAAACCATGCTTGTATATAGGGTGGATTCTTTTTCTATGCTACAAATATACTGCCCCCCTCCCTCCATCCTGTCACCCACTATCAAATGAGCAATACCCCTAGTTTTACTTCTTGTTCTTGTCATGGAGATATACACCATTTCTCTTATGATGATATTGTTATACATAAAATAATGAACCCATGGGGAAATTGTCTATATTAACAGCTGAGATAATTTTTTCCTCAACTTCCTTTCACAAGTCAAGTTGAAACATGGCAACCAAAATGTTCATTAAAAACAAAACATTCCAGAAGGCAGAGTTACAAAAGTTCTCCCATGATCTCAGCCAGTCAGTAAAGAGAATACTGCACAATAATTTCATGGCCTTATTTGGACCAATCAGAATCACAAAGTGATATGTTCACATGCTATAATATCAAAAATATTAAACTGCACACACTACAGGCAAAGTCTACTATGTAATAATAAAGCAGCAATCTTGCATTTATCTTGACTGAACTTGTTACTCTTTAAGCCACATCTATGATCTGATTTTGATAAAACCTGAAATATGGGTTTGTATCAATGAGATCTTGAATAGGTTCAGTAATGAGCACAATTCATGCATATTAATAGGTAACTTCAAATCCGACTGGCTGACCTTTTTACAACATTGGAAATGAGATTTCTCATCAAATTTCAACAAAATTTGGAACATGTGCATACAGCATCAGGATCTTTTAGATATTTCATAATGAGCAATATGCACACATCTTAATGAGGTGATATTGCATCTGATGGAGGGAGGGAGGGGGTTACCATTCAAGAGACTGTATTTTTGATGATTTTAATCAAACTTGGTAAAGTCTTATGCCATCAAGATCATGGGTTCGTATGATTATGAATGAAATTAATGCATATTAATGATGTGACCTGGCATTCGATTGGCTGAATGTATCAACAATCTGACAACTCTATTTCTGATCAAATTTTGATCATACCTGTTCATCAAGTGAGATGAGTTTGATTAAGAGTGAGATCTGTGCATATTAATGAGTTAGATTTGCATCTGTTTGTCTGACCTTTTTGCCACTTTTTCTCCACCTTAAGCTTAGATTATTATTAACATTGACAGGTTCTATAATAAGTGAGATTTGTGAATCTGATTGGCTGGATCTTGAGACAATTATTTCTCATCTGGTAAATTGTTTTGTAGGATCAAGATTTTTCAGTTACGTGCAAGAGAACAAGTCCATGCATAATAATTATGCCAATGAATATGATACAAATGAGACAGCTTTTATAGGTTGTGTACACACATGAAATGTTCTACAAGTGAGTGGTATCAAGACTAACTGTTAAAAATGGCAACAATATATGATGGCTGATTGGCATATATTGTATAAATTTGAAAGTTTTAATGCCAGGTTCTTGGCACCATTACTGAAAAAAAGGACTGAGTGATTTTTTAAAAACTACTAATGAAAGCATGCTAGCAATGAAACATTCAAATTTATATAAATGATCCAATCTGCCATCAAATATGCCTGCCATTTCTAAATGTATAAAGTCCTTTAAATGACAACTTTTCATAAACCTCACATGGAGTTTGGCCAAATCATCTAAGCATGAAAGACTTATAATTCCGTGCCATTCTGCCATTAAATGTGGATGCTGTAACTATAACAGAGGCCAAATGAGCATGATCTTGCTCTCTTGTATTACATGATAAAAGATAAATGCATTATGAATAACGCCAAGTAACTTGGATTGAAAGATGGCCATATTAGAATTATTTCAAGCAATTTAGATTGACATTGATGGTATTTGATATGTTGCCAACTATTTCTACTCCGAGTGGCTTCATTTGAGTCCTAGATATTGTATTGGCAAATTTCATATGAATCTGAAAGGTGTTGATTCTAGGACTACTTATCAAATTGGTTCAATATTGTTTTGGAGAAAGTCATTCCTTTAAAGTTTTTTTTAATGCTTACCTTCTGCCAAAAACTTGGGAAGGAATACAGCATCTTTTGCCTGTTCATTGTTTCCCATTCAATATTTCACTACCCCCTCAAAATCTCCAACTCCCTATTGCACCTAGTCTTAAAATACTTTGTTGTGAATGCATCTCAGGTAAATTATTTTACCTACATTGCATGAAAATTGGTGTGTGAGTTGTGATTTGGAAGTTTAACACAGCTTTAAAAAATTTTCAGTCATATTCTGCAGTGTGGCAGTTTATAGTAATATCTAGCACTGAGGCATCATGCTGCAGACATGTAGTATGTCCCAGCCAGTCACATCATCCTGACACCAGGCCAACCAGTCCTAACACTAACCTCTTAATGCTGAGTGAGGCAGCTGTTAGTACCATTTTTATTTCTTTGGTATGACTCAGCCGGGGATCAAATCCACAACTTCCCGCATCCGAGGCAGACGCTCTAACCATAGTGAGCCCTACCCCCTCATATACAACGGTGATCACTAAAATGAATATGAAGAAAAATTACCTGACATCCCCATAGTGAACCATGAGAAACAGGGTCTGACCTTGACATTTATTAAAAGATTAGAAATGACAATGTGCAAAAGAAAGCAATACAGCTTCTGTAGTCTTAAAAAGCTCAGATAATTGAATATAAAATCACAACATTAATATGCAGCATTGTAATACTAAATACAATCAGGTTCTCTGCTATCCACAATCCCCCTTCAAGCATCACCTCATAATCTTCTTGTTTTTTGTACTTTAATACCATCACTTCATTAGCAATGGAGGTACAGCCAAGATGGTATTGATCTTTTATTGACTGAAATTAATTTTTTCAGCCTAAAGCTATTATACAGTAAAGTGGCATCATTAAGGTAAGCATTTAAAAACTTTTATACCTGCCACCCTAAACTGGAGGACTAATTGTTACTGCTGACCACCAGTCTAGACAGTAATACCATAGGCAGTTCCTCATCCAATAATGACTTGTATACATTGTTCAGCTGGTGAGATAGTTCTGGTAATTCCAGCTGGTTTCTATAATGTATGGATAGAACATGTAAAAATATAATTTTCCTTTCTTTTTCAAATGGTATTTTTACCTACCACTGGTAGAATCACATGTCTGTTTATAGCATGAGGAAACACTGAATACAGAAAACAACAGACTGTGATAGTGTTATCCCCCACTCCACAATAATAAATATTGCTGAATGAAAACAGCTAACAAGAGGTCATGGGTCTGCATATCATGCTCATTATCGATGCACAGAATGAATTATTTTGCTTATTAATGATTTGTTCCAAGTATAAAGAAAATCCATCAGTGGGTTGAAGCAACATTTTTTTTTAACCAAACCTTTGTGCAGAGAATTTTAAACTATGACCTTGACTGCAAGGTAAAGGGGAGTGAAAGTGTCACAGAATTTGTTTCAGCTTCATAATGATTCATGTCAAGTATGAAGAAATACATCAAGAGGCATTGAAGCTTAAAAATGTACTCAAAGCCTTAAGATGAATCTTTTGTCACTGTAACCTTGACACCAGGTCAAAGGGGTGAGGAAGTGTGTCTTACAATGATATGAATTAGCTTCATGTTAATTCATGCCAAGTAATTAAAATATTCATCACGAGATATTGGGAAATCAAAGTTTTATTTTACAAAAATCCTTAATGGAAGTTTTATGACTCCAAGATCAAAGGGGGGAATAAGAATGTTGTAGAATGAGTGGTCTTTGAAACTAGTCATGCCAAATGTACTGAAAATATATCATGGTTTTAAGAAAAATATACATATGTGAAACTTAACAAGAAAATCAAGTGGGTCTGGTTATCACTCACCTAAGTTGTTTAATACTAGATAAGATCAGACTGATCAAATATATGGCCTGTAGAGTTCTAACCTGCTCAGTCAATCGGATGCAAGATCGCCTCATGAATATGAATGGATTTGTTCAATGATCAAACTTATAAAGCTTGGATAATGAATTCTTTTATTTGACCAGATAAAGAAAAGTGCATACTGAAACTATATTCCAATTTGATAAGAGTGGAATAAAATACTACTAAAAGAAAAAAAAACATTTTTAATATTGAGGTTACTCTATGACAAAGATGGAAATGCATGTAGACATAAAAAAAAATCACATCAGGCTTCTTCCAAAGCAGACTCGACAACAAAATCTATACATACTGCACTGCAGTTTTGTAAAATTCTTGCCAGTAGATAAAATAAAAAAAATAAAATAAAATAAATAAAATAAAATAATAAAATAAAAAAAAAATTGTGACTATTTCATGTAACATTTCATTATTTGAAATTAAAAGCTAAAGTTAAAATGATGCATATTACACTAGTTTTTTGCAACATTTTACTACTTGCACAAATATAGGGCTGAAAACATTTGAATGGTGCATATTCATGGGGATTAGCATAAAAAAATACTAACTAAAGGTTATTGGTAGAGGTCTTGTGGCGTTTGTTATGGTATATGCTATTTTCAGATTAGCAACAGTTTATACATCTGAAAACTCCAACCTGACATGAATGATTGTGAAGCTAAACCAGATTGGTACACTAACAAAGACATCAGTGGGAAAAAAGGAGTAAAAAATAATTTGTTCTTAACAGAAAACCCTTTTCCAGACTTTATAGTCTAATATTGATTCACCAAAAGAACCTGAGTCTATTCTTAAACGTAGTTTAGAAACTAGCAATCTGATGGGATCACCAGTGAAATGTTAGAAGTCTAGACTTCAATGTGAAACATTTTTGGGGAAATCGGTGCCTGGATTGATTCTTAGCTCTCCTGACGAGATTCAGATTCAATAAATGCATTAAATTCAAGTTAAAGTCTGAAATTGAAATTCTGGCAACAGTCTCTTGACATTCTAGTAATAATTCTAGTTTATTTCTCCTTCACTATCACATCCATTACTGGAGACTGTTACTGTCGTAGTTGGAAAGGTCATCATTGAGTCTAACTTTTGTTTGGCCAAAGCCTTTAAAATGGAGACATCAACTGAACCCTTGGATTTTTTTAGTTCCTTCAGATTTTCATGTTTGTACTCTAGCAGCATGTGGTTGACAGGTGGCAGTCCAATGCAGGCTCTAAAAAAAAAAGGGTGTAGGTTGTAGGTGACAATAATGAAGTCCACAAGATAACATTTTTCTAATAATTTTTCACCATGATTAACAATAATGTAGCATAATTATATTTTCTGTACTTTAAGAAGTCGACAAAAATGATTTGCAATGTTAAATGTGTGCAACATCTATTAAAAGTAAACTTTTGGGGGAAAAAATACTATCAGATTAATCAGGATGTGTTTTTACAGGAATAATAAACTACATTAACATGTAGAAAAATAAAATGAACCTTATTTATTATAGGAGTTAAATACCAAAATAGAATGCTTGAAGATAGCCTCAAACTGCTGCTTTAATATTTACTACCTTTACACCACTGCCACTGTATCATAACAAACTAGGAAATTTTACAATATACAAAGAGCTTGTAACTTTTTAAGTTCTTTACATATAATTATTATCCAAAAATTTCATTCTCCCCTCTAAAAAGATAATTTTTACATGTCCTTGTATTGAAAATTGAGCAAAAACCAATTTAACAATATTCTTTCTTCAAAAAATATTTCTTCCAGAACTATTGCAATCAATTTTATTTCTTTATGTTATATTCTGCTGGAGACAGTCTTCAGTTTTCTCCACTGCATCTGGAAGTTGTGTATTAAAGTAATTCATCAAATGGAAACAATGAATAATGATTTCAGTCCTATTAAAGTTGTGCGATTCATATTATTGTTTCATACTGTGATGTTTTGTTCAGCATTAAAGATTATGAATTCATACAATAGCAGAATACAGTCTACAAAGCCAATTAAATTAATAATACAGTGACATTCAATCAAAAGTTACTTGCCCATAAGATATCTGTAAATTAAGGAAATTCTGGGACAAGTTATATTTCTAAGTTTTCAAGTAATGATTATTTATACCAAATCTTTTAAACAAATTCATACATATAAATAGCTGCATGCAAGTCACAGCTCATGGTGCCAGTGAATGGGAAAAAATGAGAACGGTGGCAAAATTAACTTTTACTTCTTCATTATAAATGATGATATAAATGAAACATTGTAAATCAAAATGGTGTAAAGCAACCATCACCTGTAAACAACTTAAATGGTTGGTTGGTTGTTGTGGAGTTTAACGCCATTTTTCAGCAAATGATAGGCTATACATGGCGGCCAGTATTAATGGTGGAGGAAGAAACCGGGAAATCGCCAGAAAGAACCACCAAGCTTTATCACATATCTACATTCGACGAATCTTAGACTCAAACCTATGCAGACAGAGGTGAGAATTTTGGCAAAGGAAAATAATGTGGTGATCATTTTTTCCATTATCATTCCTTTTCTTTTAGACCCCATTAGTAAAATAATAACTGGCAGAATTTTGCCTCTTCAATATTTAGCTACCCTCATCAGATTGATTATAATTTGTGCAAAAAAAATACCCAAAATTGTGATCAGACAAAAGACAAAAAGAACACTTCAATATAAGTGACTGTCAGCATTTTAATGTCAGGGATTTTTTTTAAAAGAAAAGGGAAGGAAAAAGATGTATTTTTATGATACTGTGAAGAAGACATTCTAAGCCTACATGGCAATGGATATGTATATCAGTGAATTTAGAACAGTTCATCTTAATTTTTTCATTCATTAGGGATAAACACAAGTGAGAACACATAACATATACACGTTTTATTTGCTTTAAAAGGTATCTTCTGTAAAAAAAAAAAATTAAACATGTTCTTGATTGGGCTAGTAGCTTTTAAGGACTTTAAAGATGCAATAATATGGATAATAATTTGTTTCTGATGAACATAGCCAACTAGGGAACAAAACTGTTTATTTCCGGTGTTTCTTTATATCATCTGTATAGGACTAGTAAAACCAAAGCAAATGCCCTTACACACATTTATTACAAAATCACCCCTTATTCAAATATTACTATCCTGAAACAATATCCAAGAGAAGTAACTACAGTTAGGTCTAATTATTTACATCAATTTGAGTTGCCTACCTTAACATATAAAACCGACCTTAAAAACCAGTGGATAAACACATTGTTACTTGTTTTAATAAGACCATTACATTTGTGCTATTATTAGTAATACAAACCATAAATGAGAATAGATGTTAAATCATGAGCAAGGCATGACTGAAATCCCTTCAAGGTGAAAATATTTAATGCAGAAAATTTTCAAGTATGAAATGTAACCTTGACACAATCTTTTTACATGGGTTGCAGAGTTTTTTAAAACAAAACTTTCAGCAGTTTAAGTTAAGCAACAGAAGCAAAAATCTTCAAAGACAGACAGATGGACATGCTGATAACTGTTTCCTCTGGGTATTACTTGCCAAGGAGGCAAAAAGGAGAAATTACCCTAGGGATCATGCCTTACCTGAAGATGTTCTCAATGCAAGACCTCTGCCTAAATAGGGCATTGACTAGTGGTGTTCCTTCAGGAACAAGTGGAGCTTTGAGGAGGTAGCTCAAAATAGAGAGTACTGAGTTGAAGCTTTGGAACCTGGTATCGTCTTCCACTCTGAATCTGATTCTCTGACATACTTCAGCAATGATTACAAGGTCAAGGATAATTGGTGATGCCAGAAGGGAATCCTCACAGGTGTTGTGAATGGCAATAGTGTTCTGGCCATCAAGCATAATCTCTGAGGTGTACTCATCCATTGCCCTCTTGCTGTCACCAACATAGGGCACATACTTGATTACAACCTGAAATATGGACAGAGCTAAGAAATTGGAAAGCATCAAACAATCATCCATGCAATAAAGACGGAGGAAAGCAGCTGGAAAGTGAAACATGTTTAAAATTTGTAAAATAATAAGTGACACACAATAACATATAAGAGAGCATATATGGCCAACAGTGAAATCTCTATTTCCTTGTACTAAATATAGCAAATAATATTAACAATTGTAAAATACATATTCTGCCAAAGAAACAGAATGTATCCAAAATACACTGGTATGCTATTCCTTTTTTTAAAAAATGTTTCAGATACTGTGATTCATTATCATTCAGCCCCTGATTATACTACCGCTCCTTTTATAATGCTGATGTGATCATGAATCTAACTAAACTGGTTAAATTCTCTTCGTTGATGAGAACTTATTTAAATTCTTTTGTATGATCAAAACTTAACTTACTTTAATTTAGTTCTCAGATGTGGAGAACCAATTATCAAGAAGTTTTACCTTGTACACTATTATGACAGCCTTTTTGGAAAATGCCTCAGTAAAACACTTACCACTTTTACGACTCTCCTAAATAGTCATTATAAAAAGGAAAAGTTTTTTGCAGTTGTCACTTTTATTAAGAGAGATATTATGGTCTGATACCTTGTGCAACAATATTAAATGATGTTTGTTATGAATTCTCAGAATGGATGTCCCTATATATATATATATATCATTTCAAATAATAATTATTTGCTTACTAATGTTGATATGTGTTTACAGGCTGCTTTAAGAGATGTCAAAAAGTGGTTCCTGAAAATGTATTATCAATTATGGTCCATTTGTACACATATAAAGTGTTGACAAAGAATCAAATTAGGTTGTCCTGAACAATAATATTCTTAAATGGCAGGTCTTTATGACATATTTGGTTATACTTACACAGTGATCTGGCTTCTCTCCTGGCCCATACAAAATGTCATTTGAGGCCACCATGTCATCAACAACGTTACTCTTTGAGATCTCCTTAGATCGGAATGTCTGAGGAGCAGACAGGTTCATTCCATCATTGTTTCCAAGGTGATTGTAGCTAACAATGGACACAGGCTTAATTCCAGCACCAACAAGAAAGTCAACTAGCACAGATTTCATTTTGGTCTGGCCAGACTTAAAGTCATCGCCAGCAATAAAAACCCTCTTTTTCTCTGCAAGCTCAATGACACCTGGGACAAATGTATTTTGTGGTGATCCATTGATGAAACAGCACTGAAGGAGAAAAAATGTACAAATTTTCAATTGATGATCAGGCAAGAAATAAGAGAAATGAATCATATGATGTAAATTTAAATGAAAACCAATAAAGAATTTTCTGCTCCTGATCCTGCTTTCCTTTAACTTCAGTGTACACTCACTATCTACCTGCATTTCTTTTAATAAATGCCCGTTTTTCTTAATTACTTTTCATTTCAAATTAATATACTATTACTTAAATGACAAATCATGTTTTGCATACATTTAGTGTATTTTGCCATTAGTTTGGTCTCAACATAAATCTTCCTTGTCGTAGGTGTGACTTAACCTCACAAATATGTGACACTATCGTCAGTCAAAGATTTTATACTGCAATTTGGCCAACTACCACAAACAATAAATGTTTCCATTACATGATATGTTGGTTAAAAATGAATATCCACTGTTATCTTACAGCGTTCTTCACCTTTTTCGACTCAGACCATTGCAAGTGCCAACATAAACATGAATATACATCAACTTAAGAAATGTTGTAGGCATATTTTTCAAATTTTTCTGATGATTAAGCAAGCAGGTGGTCAAGATTTGGGGGACAAATGACAAATAACTGCAGGAAACCCAAAAGCCCATGCTCAAAGTACAACACTGCAAAGATAGGTAAAATTACAAATTACATTTGCACTTTTATCTGTATATCTGTTTCATTTTTAACTGAAAAGTTCAGATATGTCTAAAAAAATCTAAACTCAAGTTGCTCAACCATAATACATTTATGTCTGTTTAAAACTTTGTATCCAAGTTGTGAAAATCACAGGTGTAGAATAGGTAACAGTTAATAAACATCTAGTGCAGAAACTAACCTTAAAGTATGCAATAAATGTTTACAAAAGTTCGCACTCTTTCTAAAGTATGCAATAAATGTTTACAAAAGTTCGCACTCTTTCTTACTATTTATTCTAATACGTATCTAACATTTCTTATCCATTTAATATCTAACAGTCACCTGTTAAGTTTTGCTGTTACATGCTTAAAATATTAAGAAATATATCCCCGCTTTTTTTTTTTTTTGTTGTGCACAAGTATGGGGTTGATATACATATACATCTGCCCAGTAAAACTTGCCATCAGATAGATTAGGGCCATAACAAAAGCAAAAAATAGTTTTGATTCATCAGGTATGACAGGCTTCCATTTTCTACTGTTGTTGCAGTTACTCAAGTTTGTCCCTTTTACTCTCTCTTCTGTATAAATATCTGTTTGATCTAATAACATGTAATGGTACAATACTCCTATAAAATGCAATGATACACTATTACCACAACATGCAATAGAACACTATCACTAAAAGATGTCATGGGACGGTATTGCCCAAATATTTACTCGTACTATAATATCACAATATTTATTGGTACAATCTTACTACAGTATGTAATAGTAAAATATTACTACAATACATAAAGATAAAATACTAACAACATTATAAAAGTAAAAGTTAACAATTTGATCAAAAATACAATAATACATTTCACACTGATATATGGAATGAAGCTTTCATCAAGTCAGCAAAAAGGTCTTGTGCCCACTACATGTTATGCAAATACAACTATTAAAGATGAGTAAGCAAGAAAGACGAATAAAACATATCTAACCATCACAGATCTTAGTAAATGAGCTGACACAAGGTACAGGGATGGAACTTAAGCCTGCTTATGCTTACCCCTTCCAAAATACTGGCTACTGCAAAAATGGTAGATGGGGACACTTCACTTTCACTCCTCTGTATTGACATGAGGAGATTATCAGCGGTGTCATTCAGACCTGGCCGGACATCACAGAAACGTTCTGTGTTTGCAGTCCACAAGACTATTACTTTGTCCACACCACTCCTCTTTTTGAAGTCCCTATGAGCACACAAACATTCATCACATTAAAAGTGTAAACTTGAAAGTTTCATCAGTGGTCAAATACAAAGATGTCAAAGGTCAGAATTAATAGCAAAAGGATTGGATTATCTGATGCAACTACAACACAGTGACATTTAATTTTAATGACATACTGACTGTTGCAATAACTTGTATTACAATTACTAAAGCAATTTAATTTGTAATTTAAATTTTCATCAGATAAAATGTTTTAGTAAATTATATTAAATGACATTAAATGCATCTCTCTCTCTCTCTCTCTCTCTCTCTCTCTCTCTCTCTCTCTCTCTCTCTCTCTCTCTCTCTCTCTCTTTCTCTCTCTCTCTATATATATATATATACATACATACATTTTAATATCAACAAAGGGAAATAACTTTTACAGGTTAACTGCCTTTTTTTCTACCTGTTAGGTTTTGACTTTTATACCAAGTTTAAAGCATTTTTCACAAATGTCACCTACAAGGATACTTGCATTTCGAAAATGGTGTGGGGGATTATTTGTAATGAGATCAGATATGTATTATACCAAAAATATAATTTACAAAAAAAATTTGCTTTATTCATCATACTTGAAGAGTATGGGAATGAGGAGGAGGGATCCTTACTTTACTAAAAGGATGAAGTTCTCCTAAAGTCAGTTTAGCACAACAAGAGACAATTTGTTTACACAAATGTGAAGGAGATCCCTGTAGGATTCCACACTTAGTTAGCATCTAAGTTTTCAGGCAAATCCAGTAAAAGTGGTAAATATCATGTCTGGGTCAAAGGTTGTGCTTTCATGAATGGGAAGTGATCACTACCTGAACAGCTACCACTAAACCAACGATATTCAGTTCCCTCCTTAGCACTTCCATGTAATGTAAATGAAGGAAGGAAGACAGGGCATGCCAGTCAGCTGACACTGCTTAGACTCAGACTGACATACTACATTCAATACCAGTCTCATTAAAGTCTCGTATTGAGCTGAAATCTTGAATTGTGTACCTGATCCTGTAAGAGTTTAGTGGTCAGTGTTGTGTGGCTATTTCTCATGGATTAGTGGTGATCTTGACTGCTTGGGAGGAATTGAGGCCCTTATTACTCATCGGGGTACATATGTCACTAAATTGAGCAGATCATTGATCAAGGATGTTTTATTTTAGTGGAACAATCAGAGCTGTTGCTGTCTATGCCCTTAATTTATTAACTGTTTTCACCATTAAAATTGATGGAAGGAAGGTTTATGTCCACATTGCCTCCCAGCTGTTTAAAAGAGCATGAACAGTCCATGCTTCATGGGTTGTGGAAAAATGAAAAAGAAATGTCAAGCATCAGATGGCCCCAAAGGGCTTTGATTTAATCGAAAATTCCTGGAGGGGAAACAATGTGAAGTAGTTGTCCTTCCTAGACAATAAGTCAGCCAGGACACTTGAGTATGATGGGAATGTGTCAGACTTGAAAATTACCTGCTAATGGGAGTACCCATTATGGCATTCCCCTATAGGGAGGCAAAGGTCAGGTGATCATTCCACCCCTTACAGAAGTACACCACCGCAATCAATGTTGTTTTTGTTATGGGTTTAACACCATTTTTTAGCACATGATAGGCTGTTCATTATTGTCACATTATCTGGTGGAGGAGGAACCTGTAAAAAAACCCTAGAATGAACCATCGACCAACACGAAGTTACTGGCAAGCTTTCTTACATATCCACATTGGCTGAGCCCACACCATAACTGAATTGTCTGACAACGTTAAGATGGTGTTTGATGGACATGTTATGTTCCACTCAGTGGTTGATATGATGAGATTTCTCTTTAAGAATCCATATGCCACTGATCAACAGGCAATGCAACAGATCTACCCCTGCATTGAGTAGGCGAAGAGCTTTAAGAAACTTTCTCACCTAAACAATACCCGTTTAATGCTTTCTCCAATGTATATTATACTTTTTGTGTTTGGGAGAAAGATTTTAAAAAAGTTATTGTGCATTAAGAGTTCCTTATCTTGATGGGCAAAATGTTGAGATGGAATGAGGTCCAACTTCTCTACATTGATATCCACCATGAAATGTGAAGGAGGAAAGTTAAGTTTGTTCATGTCACTAACCAAACATCTTGACCCAATGGTTTTGTGGTGTGCCATCTAGCAATGCCACAGTCTCTGTTCTTGACATCCTGTACTGGGATAAAACATTGTTTAATATCATACTGACCATCCAACTTCCAACATCTAGGTTGATGTTTTCTCTCTTATGCATGAGCAATTCTTTTGATGTTTTTGAGAGAAAGCCACCAAGTGATGAGGGTTCCATACCTAGATGGACCAAAACATTAGGACAAAGTCCAACTTCTCTACATTGATTATCCACCACACAATGAATGAAGGTTCTTAAGGTTGTGAACTGAAAACCATATTTACTAAATGTTTATGTTGTGTGTCATGCAGGAACATCACTGCTTCTGCAGCAGACATTCTGAATTCTTAATGAAGGCCCATGGGCTTAGATTGGGTCCATATGAATCTGAAGCACCTGTCAGACAAGTCAATACTGATCACATACTAGTCGCATTCCTACTGCAGGTCTAAAATGCCAATGGATTTCATAACTAAAAATGTTCTCAAGTTAAAGCCCAGTTTTTGCAGTTTTCAAACTATCTGCACTGCACTTTCTTTACAAGCAAAAAAATTGGATTTTCTTGTGCAAAAAATCCCCTTCATGGAATTTTCTTGGGAATTCCTTCATGAGGGTAGGAAGACAAAAATGATCGGTTCACATAAAAAAATCTGGAGACCTTAACTGACATGATTTGGATCACCCATCGCTTTATCGAGAATAGTTGATCCAAATCTGACTAAAGGAGAGTAGTATGGTGCTTCAGGTGGGCCACAAGAGGGCATGGGTGATGGTGTATCACTGACATTTCACGACTGCCTGGAAAAAGATAAACAGTTCCTGTTTCTCTATTCCCTGCCTGCCTGTGAAATAGGGGCATACGACTACTGTAATTCGCTTGGCCAGGAAAGAAAAGATAAAACTGCCATTGTTGAGAACCACCACTACAAATTCTCTGGTGACAATCATCTCTTGTATTTTCTCTAGCAAGGTTGTACTAAGATGAAACTGAAAGTTAAAAGGTTACTCTTCTGCCTCTTGCTTTGTCACCTCCTCAATTTGATGACCTAACAGAAGTGGAGAACTGAAAGGGAGGGAGTGCTTTCAAAATACAAATCTTTACATCTGGCTTGTTTTCTTAATATTGTCATATACAGGCAGGGTATACAATTCCAACCCATCATACCTAACTGGTTGGGTCCTTGGCTTATCGCCAGTGTGATTACTATATATAAACACCATTTCTACACATCCTAGATTATTTTTTTTCAAAACAATGGACCATGTATTATATCATAGCAGAGTGCATACACATTACATGTATGTACCAATGAGCAATTGTATGCATAGCTATGTCACATGCCCTTCTTCCATGATCTTAAATCAGTGATAACTCTTGCACTGGCTTATTATCTCAGTAAAATAATGTAAACTGTGTTACTGAAATGACTCAGAAGTGTAATAGCTGATAAGCACCTTACAATTTTTCTGGTCAAACTGAATGTCACCAACCACAATCACATGTGACATTAATGAAAATGCGAATAAATTCTCCAAAATTCACAAAAATGTTGCAATGTACCACATAAAAAGTTTTTACTTGCTGTACCACTGGAAAAAATTTGGATGGTTTAATTTAAGTTATATAATTCAACTGGACTGTATTCAGGACATCTTTGCACATGGCAGTGAAAGCAAATACTGGTTTAAAGTATCAGTATTTCCCTTTATGCACATCTGTGCATCAGAGATGCACACTGGAGAAAATTGATGCACATTGCAGTTGTGTTTTTCTGACACAAAGGATTTGCATAATGCAATCAGGATTTATTTAATATCCATGCTTAGGATTAGGGATGGCACTGTGCATAGTTCAAACATAGACAGTGTCATGACAGAGTAGCTTTTGCTAATCTCACTAACTCTCATGCAATTTCCATCGAGCTCAGCAAAATATAGTCTAGACATTTAACCTCAATGCATGTCAGACTAGAAAGTGAACTCCAGATAAAAACAGAATGCACCCAGAATCACCAGCCAAGAAAGTAAAAGAAGAAGAACACAAAAGAGTAACTGTGAATCTAACCTTAATGAAAAATGAACAAATAATTCCCTTGACATCCATTGGGATTACTGGTGTGACTTCTGATCAAGTGATTATTTGTATTTGTGTGATCTGGATTTTTAACACAACTTTAAAAAAATTTCATCAGTCATATCACTATGATGTCTACAGTGTGGCAGTTTATAGTGATGTCTATCACTGGGGAATCATACTGCAGACAGGTAGCATAATGTCCCACCCAGTCACATTATCCTGAACCAAGGCCGACCAATCCTAACACTAACCTTTTACTGCTGAGCACCAAACAAGGCAGCTGTTAGCACTATTTTTATAAGTCTTTGGTATGACTTGGCTGGGGATTGAATCGATAACCTCCCACATCCAAGGCAGATGCTCTAACCTTTAGACCAGTGAAGCAGGCAATCAAGTGATTGCGAAGACTGCAAAAGTGAATAATTCTTTCATTATAGGGTTTAAGAATTTAAAAAAATCTGCTCTTGTTTTCCACAAGATATGTAGAGAACATGTAACCCACTGCATTTTTCACAACAAAGAAATCAGTAAGTTTGCAGAGACAAATGTGATTTTTGGATAATAAAGTCGGGGGAGTCGTTGAAGATTTTATTGGTTTGTAACTTTTATGCAAAAAGAGAAATATTTACAATTTTAGGTATAACTTACTAAAACGAAGAGGAATCATGATCTTGTTTGATTTTTGGGTAAATTTGTCCTAGCACAAAGGACAATAAAACCAATGAAAGAACACATTTTATAACAGGCAGTAAACTGACTGCCATTTGGTTAAAAAGATTTATTTGCGTTTTGTATTGTCTTATATATGTTATATGTAATGTGTTGGTCTGTAATATTGCTATAAAAAATTATAAGGAGACTGTTACAAGTATGACTTCAAACTTAAAGGCAAATGAACTAATAAAATTATTCTTTCAATGGACAATGAATTTGTTAATTGTGCATGTTGGCTTATTTGTATTTTGAGAGAGAGACACAGAGAGACAGAGAGGGAGAGAGTGAGAGATTCCTGGTGAAAATTTGTCAGTAGATTTTTACTGCGACATTTTTCATTTGACCCTCAGTTTTGACACCAAAAGGTTTTTTAAGCTTAATTTACATCCCTGTGCGATACACTTTAGTAAAATGATAACCACCTAGTAGGTTGAAAGGAGAGTTGACCTGTAAGAGTTGCTTCCCTTTACATACAATAAAGAAATTATTTTCCCCTCATTTAATTCAGAGGTAGCAAAGAAAGTTATCCAAATGTAAGGTGATAATGCATTTCATGAAGCAACAACTGTTGTATGCTGAAACCTCATTATTTATAATAAAGAAAAAAAATTGGGGAAAAGAAGTGCCCTTTTATCAACCATAACTGCTCAGCAAGCTTATACTGTAGTCCTCTACCTGATCAATTGTTACTTTTTATTTACAAATGTTTTTACATTCTAACTTTAAACACTTCCTGACAAACCTGATGTCTTTCCGTATTTGTTCCAAATGCTCATCTTTGTTGTTTCCAGGAATGACATTATTTGCTCTGTCCTTCTGATTGGCAGCAATGAATTGTGGGTAATATATAGATGGCCTAGGAACCATGTGCATCATGTGTGACCTGAGCTGAATTTGTAAGGTGTAACTGAGTACTTTAGCACGCTCCATGGCATCCGCAAGATTCATGGATGAGATATCCCAACCATCAAAAATAATGTCATTGGGGTGAACCATTGGAAGTATGCTTGTGAATGGTACATACACATCTCCCTCTAAGCCTGTTGAAAAGACAATTTAAACATGGCTGCTGAGGTTTGTTTCTTTACTTAGAAAGATATACAGCCATTTAATTTGCAGAAATTACTAAGGCCAGTGGGTACTGGTGGTCTTTTCAATCTAAGCTTATTGAAATAACATTAATTTCAACCTGTACATGCAGGTTGTTTGTATCCTGTACAATTTTGCAAATCTGCTCATTGAATTATTAGAATTTGTAATATTTGCAAAGAAACTCACATATTTTATATTATACTGTGGATAGATCTTCCTCAGCAATTCAGCAGAAACAAGATGCATGCAAATAAAAGTAGGCAGGATGGACTTTTGACAAACCTCTAGATATCCGTTTTTCAGAATTCCTACTAACTGCTGCTTGTGGCATATGAATTAGCACACAGGCAAATCTGATCCTGTTACATATAGGTAACTTACCACTGCTGGCATAAAACATATCATGATTGTATATGATATGCTCTCAGTTATTTGAAATTAACTGACTACTGAAATCTAGAAAGGACACATTTTACCATTAGATGGTTATACTATGAAAGTAGACTACTGAATGGGCAAGAAAAATTCTAAAATTTGATTACCCAAGAGCAAGTAAACTTCACAGTTCAACAATCAAACAGGTAAAACTGCAAATATCTATGTCAATGCTTTAACTGAATTTCAGGTCAAGATTACTAATACATTTTCCAAATCGCATGGCAATAAAAAAAACTTGATATCATTTTTTAACTAATATTCCACAGACTTAAACAAAGGGGTACATCAACAATATTTTCCATAAATATCCTAAATCATTATGCATTTTCATAAAGGACATGCTATGGCAGTATGTTATCATTTGAATTTTCACATTATTACATCAATCAACTCTCACAATATCTTCCTGTGTGTTGTAAAGACTGATTGACTTCCTTTGCCATCTTTGGTCTTTCTACCAAGATACTTTTTCTGAAATTTGATCAAATTCCATTCAGTATTTTATTTAAGAAGCCATTACAAGAACTTCTACTATTTTTTCTTAATGGCAGCCTTATTTGATTTCAAATCATCATTGTAAAAAATAAAATTCAAAGCCCTTCAGTCAGGATTATATGTGTCAAGTTTGCTTAAAATATGTCCAGGTGGTTTCTGAAAAGTTAAAAACAGCAATCACTGACAGACATGACAGATACAGGCCATATAATAGTCAACTAAAATCTATTAATATACCTGAACCTAAGCAGACTGTGCTAGCTTGGGTGATGGAGCCAAAGTAATTTGGTGTCTTCACACCATCCTTTGTGTGCCATGTTATATTTAATTTGTTTGCTAGACATGCAGCTGTAACTGTGGAACCATTGTTGCCACCCCAACCAACCAACATCACACCAAGCTTTGGAACCTGGAACAAGATAAAAAGTGATTACAGTATTTCTCTCAGAATAAAACCCAATTAACCATCAAAAGAATGTTTTCTTAAAAAAAAAAGAAAAAGCAAAAGCAAAATCAAAAGTAATAAAAAAAAGGGGATGGGCTCATCAAAAGCAATAAAAATAGGAGATGGGCTCATCAAAAGTGATAAAAATAGTGGATAGACTCATCAAAAGTAATAAAAAATAGGGAATGGGCTCATCAATAGCAATAAAAATAGGGGATGGGCTCATCAAAAGTGATAAAAATAGTGGATAGACTCATCAAAAGTAATAAAAAATAGGGAATGGGCTCATCAATAGCAATAAAAATAGGGGATGGGCTCATCAAAAGTGATAAAAATAGGGGATGGGCTCATCAATAGCAATAAAAATAGGGGATGGGCTCATCATAAGTGATAAAAAAAATGGGGATAGGCTCATCAAAAGCAATATCAGAGACTGAAAATTCTTTAAGACAGGTAAGTGAACCAAGTTTATTACTTTCAACCCAGATATTTTCACCATCAAAAGTCTAGTGCCTTATTTGAATCATGATATGTATACTGATCTATTCAGTAACTAAAGATATAGGAAGAGACAAATGAAACAAACAGGAAATATATTCAAGATTGTAACCAAAGTACTGCAGATAACAATATGGTATGACTATCACATTCTTGGTGTTACTCTTCATTGAAATATTTAAAACAACTAAATCTCAGTTGGTAGAGCACTGGACTGATATTCAAAAGGTTGTTGCTTCAATGCCCAGTCTAGCTAGCCCAGGTCAATAATAAAGACACTCGGCTCTAGTTTCTTCATTGTGATAAAGCCAATTACATATTAAAATCCCTGAAATATTTGGACTCTGGGTGTCAGACCTCAGAGTGAAACCACTGTTAGAATGAGAATGCATTTAACTCAAATCGGGAAAAATGTATCCAATGATTTTTTAAAAATGTCAACAGGAGTCAATTATGAGACCCTTGCCCAAACGAGAGGAGTATTTGAAAATCATAGAGACATCCCAGTTGTAACAATTTATACTCCTGAAAATCTGGTTCCCATTTGATGTAATAATTTACCCAACTTTCCTATAAAAATCTTTAAATCTTGAGTTTTGATAACAAGCATCTCGGCAAATGCTAACGAATTTGATCAATAATGTTAACTTTTTATTCCACTGAATTACCATAACTTTATTATCCCTATCAGTTTTTTTTTTTAAAAAAAAACACAAAATACACCAAATAGTTTGTTCTTAAATAACTCAAATGATCAATACAAATTTGCTGGCTTGATGAAACTGAATTGGTTCACCCATACTACTACAGCATTCCCCTAATGTAACACTGTTGATGGAATCCATACAGTGGCCTTACAGTGAGACCAACTTTTAAAGAAGTACTTCATACATATAATGTTACTACCACTTAATGAAATGGGATCCATGACTATACCCTGCATTTTAAATGAAGTAAAGGACTTGATGACTATATCATGACTTTCAACAGGAACTGTATTATAATGAAAGGCCTGAAAACTGTACCCTACCTTTTAACAGGAACTGTATTATAATGAACGGCCTGAAAACTGTACCCTACCTTTTGACAGGAACTGTATTATAATGAAAGGCCTGAAAACTGTACCATACCTTTTGACAGGAACTGTTTTATAATGAAAGGCCTGAAAACTGTACCCTACCTTTTAACAGGAACTGTATTATAATGAAAGGCCTGAAAACTGTACCCTACCTTTTGACAGGAATTGTATTATAATGAAAGGCCTGAAAACTGTACCCTACCTTTTAACAGGAACTGAATTATAATAAAAGGCCTGATAGTGATGGAGTGCTGTACATATAACTAATAATTTGGAAATTGAATACATTGCATCTAATAAAATTTAACAAATTTAATTTATAACAATTACACATTTCAAACCACACATTTTGGAAAAAATAAAAACTTGACACCAAATTTACACTTCTAAAAATTCATTCTCTTTTGATCCAATTATCCAATTATTACCAACTTATCTTGTTACTCTGATATTTAATACTTACATCAAAAATGAAGTCTTCATTTGTTAAGAAGGTCCTTAAGCAGAAACTTTAGTTGAACAGGCGGAGTTAGGAGAAGAGACATTCAAGGGCCATAACTCAAAACATTGATATGGATTGCTGAAAATCCAATTCATTTAAGGTCTCAAAAAAATAAAGGTGCACTAGAAATTTGGTAAAAGATATGCTGTGAAAAGTTAAGTTAGACAGGCAGACAATCAGGGACTAAAACTCTTCTCTATGATCATATTGAATGGAAAACGAAATCTGGTTAAATTACAACAATTCTTCATAAAGTTGTCTTATGGAAACCAAATTGCTTATGGATTTTGTTTAGTAACTGATAATGTTATTAAAGGTCCATCTCCCATTTATTTCATAGCAAAATTAGAATGTCTTTGAATAGTCAAGTTGAAAGTATAGTCAAAAGCTAAACCATCAGAATTTACCATATATATAAACTTGCAAGTTGAGTGCAACTGCAAACAACACAATCTAATTAAAATCAGATCCCCACAGCCCGGTCCTGAAATCTGACAGACAATAAAGTGTTGCAAATTCAAGTAAAGGCAAGTGATCATTATAATAATATGTTCCAAATGATGCATGTTCCTTTCAGAAATGTGAAAGTTGTGATTTGAATTGTGACCCACAAGGTCAGCAGAACATTACCTTTTACTGGTGTCCACAAGGTATCCATGTAGTAATGTAAAGATCTGATTTTTAATCAGACTGCAAACACAGACCCTGACAACACAGGGTCTCTTGTTTGTGCTACTGATTAATCCCAACAAACTGCATAGACCCTGATCGGCTGAAAATATTATATCATGGAAAGATGTAGACATGCAGTTTGCAGTTGAACTTGACTAACGAGTGAAATACATATGGCAAATTTATTTATGGTGGTGTAGTAAGAAATTATGCCCCCATCCCAATTGAAAAACTTAACTCTGTGTACCCCTCTCAAGAAAGAAATCAATTTATGGGAATTTTGTGCACCCACTGCTTGGGTAGTTACTACAGCACTGGTCTGCTAGTGTTATGTGATCCCTACTAATAGTAAATGTGTTCAGTGGACTTTAAGAAAGACCCTTTAAACAGCAACCTGAATCCATTTAACAAAGCAAACATAAAATGGCAGGTCAATGAAAGAGACTGCTAATTCCATTCACAGAACAGTCACCCTCACCATCTTCTTTGTGTAAAGGGCAGTGCAAATGTTCAATCACACTTTCAAAAGCTATCTTCTTTTAAAATGTCACAACAAGAAATTTTTGTAAAAAATATGCATGATTACAGAAGGAACATTCATTCAATTGAGTAAAACAAGGCTTTCTCTTTGTTTCATCATTCATTTTTATAGAAATGACTTTAGTGTTTTTTCAACAAATTGGAAATCCTTGTAGTTAAAATATTTTCAAAGAAACCATATTATTTACATGCTATCTGAATGTCAATATGAGTCCTTAATTCCTGTTTCTTACTATTGTAACTGCAATTAGGTTGTTTGTTCAAGGAAATATCAATTTAACTTTAACTTACCTTTCTCTCTGTTCTGAATGTGTATTGTGTAGTCTTGGGTTTTGCAATCAGTTTCCCATTCTCCTTTTGTACATCTGTGGTATTATATTCATATTTTGCTTCAATGTACTGGTCTGTGTAGCTGACATTTGGGCTCTGAACCTCTATAGCAGCCATATTGGTTAAATAAATGTTTTTGCTGAGGAAAAAGAAGGATATATATATATATATATATATATATATATATATATATATATATATATATATATATAATACTGTAGGGCATTTCTGTGCACCTAAGGTTTCTGTCACCAATACTGAATCAAAATGCACACTGAATTCTACTGATTGACAAAAATAAAATACTACTATGCTTACCATTTGAAAAGAGGCAATTGTCACCAGAATATTCTGTTCAAATTAATATATAATTTGGACACACCAGATATCACCCTTGTATTTTTGTGACTCATAATAAGCAAAGTTAAATCAATCTAGCCTGCTATTTTTGTTTTCAAAATAAATGTTTATAACCAATAACATGTTTAAATGTATTCCCAAGATTTTCCTAGATTCCTTTTGAGAAATTCTAAGATGACAGAATTTGACTCTTGTAAGGCAAGATGAAGGACAAGACCTGAATAAACCAAATGCTTTCAACCACAGGATATGGCCATCAAGCCTCTTGTAACCCATCTGTAGAAATTATGCCATTTTTCAGTTTTGGTACTCATGCTGGAGTTGTACAATGGAGGATATGCTGTTTTCCATATTTAATGGTAATGCAAAAGTTGTACAATGGAGGATATGCTGTTTTCCATATTCAGTGGTAATATTTCTGCTTTGTTACATATATTCAATTAAACTGAGTGTTAATTTTAATTTTTTTTATTTTTTTGTTTCATTACTTTTTATTGTAATGATTATTTTCAAGGGATTTTATATTTTTTTAAAAAAATATTCAATAGAATTTGAACATAAAAGGTATTATCACTATTTTTAGTGGCTCCTTTTGGTTCATAGATCTTGTAAACATTGGGTGAATATGATTGGCTATTACCAAGGTCATTTTCAGCCCACATGTTAGTTGAGTTCTAAACAAGCCTTTCTTTTATTTCAAGTGTGAAAATCTGATTCTTTGATAGTGCTATTGTGGACTACATGCTAAATGGCATTTTGTTTACTATGCTGTTTAAAGTAGTGATCACATAGCCCCATCACATGAGTCATCATGTGATCTAAAATCATGGGTTAAAACAAACATTTTCTAATAGATTTTTCAGTCATAAAATAATACCTTCAGGCTCAAGGTATTTTGTGTTGTTGCCATTTGAGTTGAAATTGTTATTTAAAATAATCTATTTAACCTAGAAAATAAGTGCTTCTTCTTCAAAATCTTGGACAAAGAGATTCAGTGGAAATTATTTTGGAATTCTATAGATGGAATATTATTCTTGATTCACAAAATTCAATGAGAAACTGTTGAAACATTAGAACAATACTGCATTCATCTGATGTCATTGACCTCCATATTGGAACTTTAATGGGATTTGAACTTGGATTTATTTAGAACTTTGTAGTGAAAGGACTTATATTTTTAGATTCCAGGATTAATTTTTGGATTATATTCACAAACTTTTAAGTCCTTTTTCACATTTTTACCTTTATTCAGAGAAATAGATTATTTTGTTAAAATTTACAGAGCTTGGTGGCTTCATTCTTTTCTTCTGTTATATTGGCATGAGCCTACACGTAACAACTGTTACATAATGTTCTAAGGCATACAATTTAGTGCCATAATAACATAGTCACTGCAATGTGCCAGTTTATTGATAAAGTTTTCATATAATAATTGACACAGACACAAATACACCCAATTCAAATCACTGGAAAAATGCCAGTAGCAGTATTATGAAATGCTGGAAAAAGAAGAATATAAAATACCCTTAATAGGATCAAAGTTGAACTGTATATGATAATTTTTCTAGAAAATCAAATACTCAAAACAATCACTGCTTTCAGAAAAATTACATTAACTGCAGACTTTTAACAGTGGAAAGTCATTCATGTTTATAAATCATGCTTCTTACAGCAGTTCTTTGTGGATATATCATTGCCACGTGTCTATTTTTATCCATGTGTCATGTAAACCATAGTAAACCATGTTTATGCATTAGCACACAAGCTCTATTTTGGATTCAACTTTCCTTACAGCAGAATAAAATCCATTAAAAAATGTAACCTTATTAGTGTTCTGTGACATCTGCTTTGTGCCATTCTGACTTTATTGTCAGCTATGTGCCCCACTTCTCAAAGTACCATATAAACTGTATGTGTGGTTTCAAGTGGTATGTTTTCTCCAAATTTAAAGCATTACTGATTATCTTTCCAAAGGTAGATAATCCACTGTGTGAGGTATGGTAATATTTTCTACAATAAAAATGAGAATTTTAATTTGTACGAATTAATATATACACACACACACACACATACATATACATATACATATATATATATATATATATATATATATATACTAAAAGTTTGGTATGGATTTTTAATCCTTATTTATTCTACACCATATATTTGACAAACATGTAGTCTGAACAAACATGTCCATATAATGGTTTTTATTCATATTTGGTTTGTTTTTAAAATGTCAGTGCCTGGACATTTTAAAATCAAATTTAAGCATTATTATAAAAGACAGAAATGGGTAACATATGCATGCAAAATTTAATTAATATATAAAAGACTACATAATTTGTTTTAAACTGAATGATTAATATAAGCAAAATTAGAAACAATATTTAAAGTTACTGGTCTACACCATTGGTCACCAACCTTTTTGATAATGAAAGCTACTTCATGGGTACCGAGTCATACGAAGGGCTACCAGTTTCATACTGCGAGCTAATCATGGGTACTGAGTCATATGAAGGGCTACCAGTTTGATACACTCTTCTGATAGACCAAATTTGCTTAGTTTTCCTTTATACATTACTAATTATGTGAAGACTGATCACGTCAATGATTTCTCACAATAATTAACAAGGTGGGAAACAGATATCAATATTCAGCACTTTATTTCTATTTATCTCAGTAATTGTTAAATTTTCAGACGAACACTTACATTTCTTAGGAAAAATGTCTCATTTTCACTAGCCACTGACAAACCTTTTAAACAAATCATGAACTATGTTAGACCATGTTTCAAAAAGTTATCAATTATGTACATTGTAATGTCTGTAATGTAGTGAAAAAACTCAAATATTTATTTTTTTAAAATCTTGTCACATTTTGAACTAATGACCAAATCTGCTCTATTTTTAACAAAATAATAAATGTTAAACACATTTTAAATTGAATAATTTTTTTTCAATAGTTTAATTAAATTTTGCTATGGCACTGACATATTGCCACTGACATCTGGTATGATTTTCTTTGTTAGTGGGAAGACTGGCATTTCATGCTGTTTACCATTGTATTGTAATCTGGTGTGTAACTTGACTTTGCAACTGTGAGTAACTCTTTCAGATGTGCATCAGTGAGGCATGTTCTCTGTTTGTTCTTGATGAAGTTCATGTCAGAAAATGCTGAATCACATGGACAGGTAGAACCAAACAGGCTGGCAACCTTCATAGCCACTGTACACACACCATTGTACTTCTAATAAGGCACCAAAAGTTTGGTGCAGCCTGGCAGGCTTTGATGTGGAGGTCATTTTTCAATGTTATGATTTCAATTTCCACTTGTTCAGGATCCAAGTTGAACATTGTACTTAGTTGCTCAGCAAAACTTGTTGTGTCCACAGTCATAAAAGGATTGGAAATGAATGATAAACATGGCTCAAGCTGATCAAGGTCACAAAACATATTCTCAAACTCTTGCCCAAGTCTGTTTATGACTTCACAGTACTTGTCTGCAACTTTGTCAAATTAATCAGATGCAGAAGCATTGTTTTTCAGCACTAACTGCACAGAGGGAAAGTGTAGCACCTTTTTTCTCTGTATATCCACTGAGAAAATTTTAATTTTGGCTTTAAATGCATTTAAAGCACTTATCATATTAACAACAGTCTTGCCTTTACCTTGCAGCTCAAAGTTCAGGTGATTTAGTTTTCCAGTAATGTCCGTCAAAAATGCAAGGTCAAGCGTCCACTCGTCCACTCGGTTTCTTCTAGCTGTGAGATGTCTTCGCCTTTGGAATGCATGAACTCTTTGATTTCACCCAAAAGTGAGAAAAAAAAAACCGAAGTAAAACTCATCTTCTGCTGAGCCATCTGATTTCTGTGTGTAGTAGCAGGTCACCATATTCAGCTGCCATCTCCTCCAATAGCACTTTGAAAATCCTGTGGTGTTTTGCTTTGGAACAAATATTGTTTATGATTTTCACAACAGGAATCACTACGTACCCAAAGCCGATCACTTTGGTACACAATGCCTGCTGGTGAATTATGCAGTGGTAATGCAGAAATTTTGGGAAGTCAGTGTCACTTTTACAGTGAGCGATGAAACCTGCTTGTCAGCCAATCATAGCAGGAGCCCCATCTGTGGTCATTGCTACCAGCTTTTCCAATGGTACCTTTTTCTGCACGAAAAACTCGTCAACTCCCATCGTAGTTATCTTTATGGGCAGTTGTTGTTGTTGTTGGGCTTAATGCCATTTTCAGCACATGATAGGCTATACATGGCGGCCAGTATTAATGGTGGAAGAAAAAAACCGGAAAATCCCCAGAAAGAACCACCGACCCACAAGAAGTTACTGGCAAGCTTTCTTACATATCCACATTCGATGAATCTTTGACTGGAATCCACACAGACAGAGGTGAGATGGCAGTGATCCGTAAGGGAGCTTTATTGGCAGTAGTGTCAGGAGTTCTCTTATGGAGAAATCTTCAAATACCATCCAGATAAAACAATCAGTTTCGCTGTACAACTGCTGTCTATGTACTCATTGCACTGAATCCTAAACCACCTGCACCTTGCCAGATACCTGTCCAGCTGATTGACCAAGTTACTGGACAAAGCTGACACTCGTCTAGCCATAGTAGATTCCCCCAGTTGGACATGAGAGAGAGAGTAGTGATTACATCTGTTCCATATTTCTTGTCTTTAAGTATAGTGTTAGCAATTATCATCATTGCCTCTTTGACAACTTTTCTGTCTGAAAATGCCTCTTGATCAGGAATTGCGTAGCTCTCAAAGAGGCTTAGGTTGCTTTTTGTATTTTTCTCCAGCCTTGTGAAAAAAATCCTGTCACTTACCCAAAGCTGTCTTTAGCTCAAGAACTTTTTCTGCCCGAAGTGCGCTTTCTGGTGGGTAGTTAGAATTGTATTTTTTGTGATTCATACTAAAGTGTCTCTCCACATTGTGCCGCTTTGCTGTTGCCACAGTAGCTCCACCTATAAGACACAGAGGATTCTTTCATAGTCATAAAAAAGAACTCATTCATTGTGAAAGTGATACGTTTTCTTTCTTTTTCTGCCATGTCTTGGGGAAAGAAACTGCGTTCAGCTCCAATCTTTGCTGCGCACGCTAGCTTACTCTCAACGATCACTGTATTGTCACAAGCACAATACTGACCTTCAAACTTAAAAATGTCAGAGTTCACCTAAACTTATTTAAACTTCATGTATAAGAAACATACTTTTAAGATATTGTCATTTTTTAAATATATATAAATGCAAATGTGATAAAAAAAACATGAATAAGAACAGAATAAAATACAATTTTATATGCAGCAGAGTTGTGCTATTTTTAAAACAGGCCTGCGGGTGACTCATGTGGTCTTTGTGGGCGACCTGATGCCAGCGGGCACTGTGTTGGTTACCCCTGGTCTACACTATACACTATTTAAAATGTTGGTCTACAATATACACATGTATTTAAAATGTTCTTGATGAAGTTCATGTCAGAAAATGCTGAATCACATGGACAGGTAGAACCAAACAGGCTGGCAACCTTCATAGCCACTGTACACACACCATGGTACTTCTAATAAGGCACCAAAAGTTTGGTGCAGCCTGGTAAGCTTTGAGGTGGGGGTCATTTTGCAATGATATGATTTCAATTTCCACTAGTTCAGGATCCAAGTTGAACATTGTACTTAGTTGCTCAGCAAAGCATGTTGTGTCCACAGTCATAAAAGGATTGGAAATGAATGATAAACATGGCTCAAGCTGATCAAGATCACAAAACATATTCTCAAACTCTTGCCCAAGTCTGTTTATGACTTCAAGACTGCAACTTTGTCAAATTAATCAGATGCAGAAGCATTGTTTTTCAGCACTAACTGCACAGAGGGAAAGTGTAGCACCTTTTTTCTCTGTATATCCACTGAGAAAATTTTAATTTTGGCTTTAAATGCATTTAAAGCACTTATCATATTAACAACAGTCTTGCCTTTACCTTGCAGCTCAAAGTTCAGGTGATTTAGTTTCCCAGTAATGTCCGTCAAAAATGCAAGGTCAAGCGTCCACTCGTCCACTCGGTTTCTTCTAGCTGTGAGATGTCTTCGCCTTTGGAATGCATGAACTCTTTGATTCCACCCAAAAGTGCAAAAAAAAACAAAGTAAAACTCGTCCTCTGCTGAGCCATCTGATTTCTGTGTGTAGTAGCAGGTCACCATATTCAGCTGCCATCTCCTCCAATAGCACTTTAAAAATCCTGTGGTGTTTTGCTTTGGAACGGATATTGTTTATGATTTTCACAACAGGAATCACCATGTGCGCGAAGCCGATCACTTTGGCACACAATGCCTGTTGGTGAATTATGCAGTGGTAATGCAGAAATTTTGGGAAGGCAGTGTCACTTTTACAGTGAGCGATGAAACCTGCTTGTCGGCCAATCATAGCAGGAGCCCCATCTGTGGTCATTGCTACCAGCTTTTCCAATGGAACCTTTTTCTGCACGAAAAACTTCTTCACTGTGTTATAAATGTCAACTCCCATCTTAGTTGTCTTTATGTGCATTGTTTTTGTTGTTGTTGTTGAGCTTAATGCCATTTTTCAGCACATGATAGGCTATACATGGCGGCCAGTATTAATGGTGGAAGAAGAAACCGGAAAATTCCCAGAAAGAACCACCGACCCACGAGAAGCTTTTGGCAAGCTTTCTCATATATCAGCATTCACCGAATCTTTGACTGGAATCCACACAGACAGAGGTGAGATGTCATTAATCCGTAATGGAGCTTTATTGGCAGTAGTGTCAGGAGTTCTCTTATGGAGAAATTTTCAAATATCATCCAGATAAAACAATCAGTTGCACTGTACATCTGCTGTCCACGGACTCGTCGCACTGAATCCTAAACCACCTGCACCTCACCAGATCCCTGTCCAGCTGATCGACCAAGTTACTGGACAATGCTGACACTCGTCTAGCCATAGTAGATTCCCCCAGTTGGACGTCGGAGAGAGTGGCGATTACATTAGTTCCATATTTCTTGTCTTTAAGTAGTGTTAGTAATTATCATCATTGCTTCTTTGACAACTTCTCTGTCTGAAAATGCCTTCTTCTTGATCAGGAATTGCATAGCTCTTAAAGAGGCTTCGGTTGCTTTATGTATTTTTCGCCGGCCTTGTGAAAAAAATCCTGTCGCTTACTCAAAGCTGTCTTTAGCTCAATGGCCTTTTCTGCCCGAAGTGCGCTTTCTGGTGGGTAGTTAGAATTGTATTTTTTGTGATTGATACTAAAGTGTCTCTCCACATTGTGCCGCTTTGCTGTTGCCACAGTAGCTCCACATATAAGACACACAGAGGATTCTTTCATAGTCATAAAAAAAACTCTTATTCGTTGTGAAAGTGATAAGTTTTCTTTCTTTTTTCTGCCATGTCTTGGGGAAAGAAACTGCGTTCAGCTCCAATCTTTGCTGTGCATGCTAGCTTACTCTCCACAATCACTGTATTGTCACAAGCACAATACTGACCTTCGAACTTTAAAATGTCAGAGTTCACCTAAACTTATTTAAACTTCATGTATAAGAAACATACTTTTAAGATATTGTCATTTTTTAAATATATATAAATGCAAGTGTGATTAAAAAAACAGGAATAAGAACAGAATAAAATACAATTTTATATGCAGCCGAGTTGTGCTATTTTGAGAACAGGCCTTCGGGTGACTCATATGGTATTTGTGGGCGACCTGATGCCTGTGGGCACTGTGTTGGTGACCCCTGGTCTACACTATACACTATTTAAAATGTTGGTCTACAATATACACTATTTAAAATGTTGGTCTACAATATACACTATTTAAAATGTTAATCAAGTTGGTGAAATGCTAAAAACCCTCCAATGTTTTATTAAACACATTTTCAGGGACACTTCTATATAACTGTATTATTGTGGAATGTTTGGCATAATAAACACCCTACCTATGTGACATTTTTACTTGTTACAATTCTGAGATACTTTTGTCACAGTTGTTTCATCTCTCTTTATTATAACTGTAACCATTAAAGCAGCATGTATACATTGCATATACATTATATATATATATATATATATATATATATATATATATAGGTAGAATAACCCCATCACACCTTAGGGACTTATTGTGTACTTCAGCAGGCTGATCCATCTCCTAAATATAATGATATAGCACTGCACATGACGTTGATGACTACTTTTCCAAATTACAAAAATGTGCAATTCTGGAGTCTGAAATTGTTAAGATGTTAAAGGATTTAATAGTTCTCTAGTAGCTACTTGAGGTGGCAATTGATTTATAATGTATACAATTTAATGCTACTGGAAGTCGACTATAAACTTAAATGCAGCACTGATACTCATCTCTGTCAACAACAAAAAATAAATAAAAAGAAAACTGTTGATAACAAATCCCCTTATCCCAATTAATACACTTTTTTCGGGGAAGTGGTGCATTCGCCGATCTGGCCATATTCGACCTAATTGGGTAATTGGTCAAAATTACTAACCTAATATTTCGACCATCGGCCGAAGGTTCCGACCCTATAAACCTTAAGATAGTATAATGTAACTATTTACTTCGCGATAGTGAACCGGTCTATTCTAGTAAGGTATAGACCAACCAGTAAGGTATACCTTGACAGGGTCCCAGAGGAATGATGAAAGCGATTTTGGGTCCCAGAGGAATGATGAAAGCGATTTTATGAAATCAATTCCGACTGTACTGTCACTAATAATAATTATGTATGTTAATATTAGAAAGAACTGGTTTAAAACAGCTGAATGAACAGTGACACTCCCGTTTAAAATGAGTAATGCTTCAGTCAATTTCACACGTTTGTTATGAACATAAAGATATACATAGACCTAGGGTGTATGCTGTATAATACTGTATGTATTCTGACTATTTCTTACCCTTTTTTTTACCTTTTTTCGTTATCGTTATGTAGATGAATTCTCTGTTGATTACAATAATATTTTTGGTGATGCCAGCGCTAACAATCACTGTTATATATACTGCTGAAATGCCACACTGCGTCAGTGATTCTCCATGTGGTTACTGATACAGACTGGTTAGCAGACAGCGTGTCACTCTTCCTAACCGTCTATCATCGCTCAAATAGGGCGGGGAAATAGTCAAAATATTTCCGTTCTAAAATTGTCAGATTTGATAATCACTGCTCCGCGCATGTACTTATTTTTTTTAATTCATATTTCACACACACACACACACACACACACACACACACACACACACACACAAGAAATCCTTAAGTAGTAAAACATTAGTGGTAGACGGCGATTTTTTGAAAAAACAATCTCATTGTGCAATATGTAAATAATGGTATAAATAACATAATTGATTTGGAAGGGGCACGTTTTGCCCCAACCACAAAAATCCGCAATTTTATAAATAAAGCAAGACGATATTTCTGACAACATGAAATCAACTTAACGGTATTACAAATTAAAATAAATTAAATTAAATTAAAATACCGTTAAGTTGATTACATGTCAGAAATATCGTCGAGCTTTATTGATAAAACTGCAGACTCCTGTGGCCCTACTCACCACAGAAAAATTACTCTGATACCACCATCTCACTCTCTAAAAAGCCACCCTACCTCCTCCCCCAGTGAACCTTCCAACCCTTTTAATTCCACTGCTAAATTTCAATCACTTAGGACATAACGCCCTCCTAATTATTTGCTACCGCTGTCTAGAAATGTGGATCTCTAGCTTGTTACAGCAATGGAACCGTTATATTTTCTTCATAGTGAATCACAAATTTATTGCCGTTTTTGTGTGGCGTTTTATCAGATTTTCATCACTTTTACATTCGTTGAACACTGACATTTAGAACTCCTAACACTCATTTTCTTATTTTAAAAAATCCTGCAATTAACAATTTTCCTATGGTGATAGACATACAGGTTGACATGTGCGCTTGTTTATTCAATTTAAATATAAATTGTTGTTGTAAAACATAATACTAATTTTGTTTAACCAGAGTATGTTTAGTAATGATTCTTTAATGATCTGCAACTTAACTCTCATAAAGAAACTTCCAGACGAAAATTAATTGTCTAATCATCATAATATAAGGTAGTACGAATTCGTGTAACAACATAGCTTTCATTATAACATCAGAGCAAGCGACATTCAATCCGGATTGCACTAAATCACAACTTTAGTTTGATCTCATCCAAAAATATCTACTTACTTTACCAGTGATTTTGCAATATGTACTTCTTTAGGAACGTAAATAAGGACCTTCCAACTGAATATAGATATATGAGGATACAATTAAAGTCAAAAATTACCATTTAATGGTATGTTGAATCAAATTCTCAAAAATTTCACCAATTACTGAAATAATCGGCGATGACCTATATGACTTTTACTATAACATGATCGACGCGCAGGATTTTCCGTTTTCTCTTGAGGAGGGTGTGTAAACAATATCTATCAATATCTATAATAGATAGAAAACTTTATATATATATATATATATATATATATATATATATATATATATATATATATATATATATATATATATATAAGGATAACCCATCAAATGTTGATATTATCTGTCACTTTTGTGACCTATATTCAGATGACCATAGATTATAGGACTTGAGACTTTGTGGACTTCGAAATTTTGAAATGTCAAAGCTTCTGTGCAATTTTTTTTTTCGAATATATTTCCTCAGTATTTTAGAATATGACTTATCATTCTTGAAATTTTGTTTTATTTTCAAAATGTCTCTGTTCTGTCTAAAGATAAAAATTTGTTTTGTGTTCGTTTATTAGTTATTAATTTTAGTGTAAGATTGGCTGACAAGCGTAAATGTATTGGTTCAGCTCAAAAGGTGAGTCGTTTGGAGAAGAATAAAATTACCACCATGAACTTAAAAGTTAGTTTTTAATATTTTTATCATTGGAATTTTATCCTTTTCCTTGTTCTTTGTATATAATTCAAAATTAGCGGTAAATGTAACCGTATTATGCATTAAATAACCATCCATACATGCAGTAAAATCTCTTTATATATGATATTCAGTGTCCTATACCTTGATGTGTCCGTTGTAAAATAGCAACGTTGGTATGTGAAATAGCTTTCCAGTAGCTTCCCATGGGTAGATTGCTCTTCCCATTGTTTCCTCGGTTCTTACTAGACCAAATATACTGACTACCATGTATAGTAAATCATGAGCTGAAAAAATGGTGTTAAATTCTGATAAATCCCACAAAACCAGCCAAATCGTTTTTGAAAGGGGCATTTATCTGAGGTCTTTCATTTATAAGCACTTATCCTTTATAAACATGTGACATTTATATGGAAACGCCTTTTAAGAGCAGTTTAACTATATGGAATTGCTGTATATACAGGTGGTATTTATCTTTAAATTCTCGTTACAACCTGTGTCCTTTATATGCGAATGATCATTTTAAACCGGTATACTTTTATGCATGAATATCCATTATAAAGAGGTGTAATTTTTTATATTAGTGTCCTTGGTATATGTGTTTTTATGAGCTGTATTTGCGATGAAATATATTAAGTTTCCAGAGGCTGCTATTGTGGGGTTTAATGGAATTTTTCAGCAAATGATAATATATAAGTGGCGACCAGAATATATTTGGTGGAGAAAGACCCAGGGAACAACCATTATCCCACTTGAACCTGCTGGCAAGCTTTCTCACATATCCCCGTTGATCGAGCCAAGACTCGAACTCAGGTTAGATGTGTGAATGATCTGTAATGGCGTCTTAGACCACTCGGCTACCCGGATCCACATAATTTCGAAGAAGATATTTGCCATTTATGGCTTTTACAATTATCGATAAATTTTTGTTCTCATTGTTAATGTGAAAGTGTTTTATATTTCAGAAAGCTCTGTATAATGAATGAAGCGCTTCGGGCGAAAGTTAAATGGCATCGTGATTTATATCAATATAATCAAACAAGTATTTAAAATAAGATAACTTGCACAACACAAACTTGTTATATATATATATATATATATATATATATATATATATATAGAGAGAGAGAGAGAGAGAGAGAGAGAGAGAGAGAGAGAGAGAGAGAGAGAGAGAGAGAGAGAGAGAGAGAGAGAGAGAGAGAGAGAGAGAGAGAGAGATTCATTTATTCGATATGTGTATTGAGAGATTTATATTTATGCAATCTCGTATCAGGACAAGATGCACTAGAGGGTGGGGAGAGTGAATATGTATGCAGGCCCTATTATACGTATAGAGGGCGGGAAGAAGGAGGGGTTTTGTTGACCTTAATTTTAGCTACGCCCTCGATGAACAAGATTTTAAAAAAAAAAAAAGCCTTGGTGATTTTCAAATGTTTTCTTCTGCAAGACAAAGCGTACTCGATGTTGTTCGTTACACATCAACAATAGTTAAACACAATTAAAAGCACAGTGAGTACCACGAAAACGCATTCGGTATGTACATGAACAACAGTAACAATTACAAAGGTCAATTAATACGGTTACTAATATAAGGTCAACAACCTCCTGGAAGCACCGAATGCCCACGTTTACACAGATCGGTGGTTTATTTCGGCCTAAGTATGGGATTAACATAGCCCGAGGTCAATAAACTAACGCTAAATTTTATTTATTTGTCTTAAACCCAGACTTGTAGTATTTCGTGAAAGATATGTTCATTTCCCTACACTTAAAGGATTTTTCTTAGCATCACACATACAAAGTTCTAAAATAAACCCAACCCCCTTTTGATATATCATTGGTTTTATCGATGACGTCGGTAAGAAGGTTGCTGTTCATTCATTCATTCATTCATTCATTCATTCATTCATTCATTCATTCATTCAGTGAGATGACTCACTCTGTAGTTATTTACGTATTTACGTGTTCATCGACAAATACTCGTCCGGGCCGGTAGGGGAGGGGGGACAGGAGTTTCTGGACATCCAACCACAGGCTACAACAAAACACACACACACACACACACACACACACACACACACACACACACACGCGCGCGCGCGCGCGTACTTGTCAGGACACGTTTTTGAGTATGCACACGGAATAAATGGATATTTTGATTTAGTGCCTTTCGAGGAAAGTCAATGGCCCTATTGAAATTTTGGACACCACCTCCCCCGAAAAAGATCAATACAAAATAACAAGACCACTGGACTGGAACCGACCCTGCACATGATTAAGAAAAAATGTCATGAAAATGATAAAACCATGTATTGTCTCCCGCATTTTGTAAGCCAATAAATTATATCCTATCGAAAACAGGTTGTTAAGGGTTGTGTTACAACTTGGTCATTATATAGAATGTATTTGTTCCTGAGACTTTAAATTACCACTGCAGAAACTCGGTATATTGCCATTACTTGTACATACCGGGTAATGGCTCGAGGATCATAAACCGCAACCGGTATCAAGTTATCGCTAGCGGTTTTACTCTTATGTATGTATGTATGTATGTATGTATGTATGTATGTATGTATGTATGTATGTATATATATATATATATATATATATATATATATATATATATATATATATATATATATATATATATATATATATATATATATATATATATATTGGAGGATTGGAGGAACAAGGGCAGGTGCAATGTTGGTTCTGCATGTACACATATTGACCGGTCGGTGCAATATGAGGTGATTATACATGTACATGAATCGTGGCGTGATCGTGAACTAGCCAATAGCGATAGATACAACCACGTGTAATTATCTCTATCGCCGTCTATAAGGTATGCCAAATACGTCAGGTGTGAAAACTATCATAGCAACTAGTCTGGTCCCCTGTTTAGTATGTTCCCTGAGTTGGACTCCGCTGTACTAATGCTATAGTGGAATGCAACGCATGGACCAGACTACATAGCAACCAGTATATTATGCTTTCTTCATCGTGAACCAGTTTTGCTATATAAACATTTTAGACTAAGAATTGGTTCACGCCTTAAATCCCCTAAATATATTCAAAAACCACAAATAGAGTTATACAAAAACTCAAACGTTAACGGTATTAAACTTAAGCTCACATTTTTCGTACAATAGAAAAGCATTTTATACGAACACCTTTAATGACAATATTGGGTTAAAATGTGTCAGTAACCAAGTAATGTATTTTCCGAAGACTGTTAAATTGTAGATTTCGCCCAAAATTTGTGATGTGTATTGATTATTATTGATGAAAATTGTTTAATAAATTCTGAATTTTTTCAAGAATGCTACACGAGTCAAAGTTTCTTTAAAAAATTTTATTTCTGCAGAATATTTGTCGTAAATGTTTGATTTTTGTTTTTCACAATACATTGATCGAAATTGTTTATATAAAGGCGACTCAATGAAAACCATATACTTCATCATCACTTAAATATACTGTTTCAAGTACATTTTGTTTTATTCTCTTTTTTTTTTTTTTTCTTTTTTTTTTTTTTTTGTTCGTTAAATTTTGAAGGGGTCGGTTGAGCTGGTATTTTTGACATCCAGTAAGCTTGTGGGGAAAAACTAATATCGCAGTTTTATATATATATATATATATATATATATATATATATATATATATATATATATATATATATATATATATATATATATATATATATATATATATATATATTATATATATATATATATATATATATATATATATATATATATATATATATATATATATATATATATATATATATATATATATATATATATATATATATATATAACATTAATTGAAATTAGATCTTTTCTTCAGACAAACAATACAAAATTTAACAAACATACCCTAATGAAACAGTAGAGCCTTAACTGTTATCACTTTTAGTATGCATTTGTTTGTTATGAGAGGACCGTAACTAAGCCGGTAGGCCTACGGCTTGTTGTCCGAAACCTTTGATATATTTTCATGACAATAAAATATATTTATATTAAAAAAATAATGAAAACAATGGCATCCTTTATTTATGTATGTAAGGAATACAAATAAGTTAAAGAATAGTGTCCTTAATGTTAGAGCAATCAAAGTGTGATAAATTGGCGGTGTTCAAAACACACACCAACCTTTCCACTACGGTTCGCTGCTAGGGAATGACCTCCCGCGGTGTAATTTACCCAGTGTGGATAGATAGAAAGATGAATGCAGATCTCTGAACAAGTATATTGAAGAAATAAACACAACGAGCCCCCTTTCAATGAACAAATATAAAATTGAATCTGTTCCACAATAGAATTTAAAAAGAAAAGAAATCAATTACTTGGTTACAAACGAAGAAAAAATGTACTAACATGTACTTAAAAAAAAACCAATACAAATTTCTTTTACTGTTTCGATTACTGGTCAGTGAGAGAATTCAATTTTTCATTGCCTACGAGATGTGACCGTTGAGTGCAACGATGAGCGACATCATCACCTAATTTATCCGGACATCGAGTCTTCCGTTCATCCCTGCTCTGCCCACCTTTGTCTAGTTGTCTGGACCTGGACTCTTGTCAGTCGAACTCTAATATAACAATCGTCTCTGGACCTAGACTTCGGCTCAGAATTTGCTCTGGTACATGGAGTTGGTACAGGAATTTTCAGGAAAATCTCAGGAGAGTTCAGAATTATCGGGAAAGTTCAGGGAAGCTGTTTTCCTTCAATAAATAAAATGTCTCGCAATAAACAATAGGTCACATTTCCAAGTATATCTATATTTTTTACATTAATTCGGTTCAGAAAACAAAAGAAATAAATTCTGTTGCATTCACGTTCACTAATTCCTATGTTTACATAGACGGTCATTGCCTGTTCTGACTTTAATTCGGGTCACGCTAGTGGAGATCATTAAATTCTACTCCACGCTAAGACGTATGTGCCCGTATTTAACATCCCTTGACTTCTTACATTAAACTATCTAGTAGTGTTAAATTACATATGGCTTAGACCATCAAATCTAACTATTCTAAAATAGTATGTGATCAATTAAATATTGCAAACAAGTATAGAATATACACTCAATACTTGTCATACTAGACATAGAGTTAATTCATAAAACAACGAACATTACCCATTGTTTATTAAGCTTAATTCTTAAAAATTCCTAAGCACTCCTATGTATTAGGGATTCAATTACATGCAATCTTGTCAATTCTTCCAATTACTATTCAATTACATGCAATCTTGTCAATTCTCCAAATGAATTGATAGTTAGAAAATCAAAGACTAAAATGTCATGACTATCATTTCACAAAAACACTGAAAAGTGAAATCATACATACATACATCATAACATCAATACATTTGCAAATAAATCAACAAATGAAATAGCATATTAAAATTGTGGAACTAAGATTGCGTACCTTTTGCCGTTTTTTATTCGTTTCTAACGAACCTCACGTATAGTCTGTCTCCTATCTGAGACAACTATCCGGCCCCTTACTCAATAACGAAAACGTACTTGCTACGATTTCGGAATCCGTCGAACTTTCCTCAAGGAAGATTTGAAGACTGAAGAATTTCTCCAAAGCAAAACATTTCATTCCTTACAAAGTTACGCCCATAAATTACTATTAACCAATCGGACTCGACTGTTTCCCTAATCTTCTACGTATAATTTTTGATTGTCAAGACAGCTAATCATGCCGTAATTAACGTGCCTTTGAACAATCACTTATTGCCAAGCTTCCCCCTTTAACCGGTTGATTTTGGGAAAGTGTCTTATGTCATAGCCTTTTACCATAGCTTATGACTCGGTCAGGTTTCGTCGCGTGGAACGAATTTTCTTTTGACGTTCAGTGATGAAATGAAAAAAATCATCTAACTATCTCTAGCCCTTTCTACTTTAATTAAGTTGACTTGGATACAATTCATTTAACCAATGCCTCTAAGAAATTTGTCAAAAATTGTTGACATGGGAGAGGGAGAGTTCAAGATAAATTGACGTCAACAATTTTTTTACAATAAATTTAATAAAACAAAAAAAAAAGGAAATTCGTCGGTGCGTTGGTATGGCCCCCTTCCCCCCCCCCCCGCTCGCCCATCAACAGCCCATTAGTTTAATCCAAAAGCGGTTGAGCTCTTGCCAAGGAAGACATAGTCTTGCATCATCATTTTTGTTTTCAAAATTCGACACATCACTAAAAGATATTAGGGAAAGCTATAATTGCTGTAAAATGACGTCTTGATTCTGACCTTCATATATTCCCCAGATGTTTTTACAAATTGTTATATAAGGTTTGTGCAATGGCCAGTAAGCGAATTTGTTCCACAATTCGAAAGATAACATTTCAGCCATTTTGATAGGTCAATTACATTTCAAACATTTATGGGTATTTGTATGTGCAATGCGAGATGGCAGCAACGACCCAAAAGACAGAAAACTGAATTAAAGAATGAAATAGCAGCTTGAGGAACGTTTGACCATACCATACGCTAATGTTTGCAGGAAGAATGACAGACAAAACAGAAGTTTAGAGTCAAGAACACACACACACACACACACACACACACACACACGGTAAGGTATACAGCTGATTATCTAAATGGGTAGGGATGCAATATAAACGGAACGATAAATAATAAATATGTTCTCCCGATCGATCTTTCGATCACCATTATGTTTGATGGTGGAATAGGGAATTCGTGACTGTGTCTTCCATGCTTAGAATCTGCATTATACTGGATCCTTGTCAGTTCAAGTCTGATCTATTCAGTGATTAATCTAATAGTCCGAGTTTCCTCTGACCTTTGCCAACCCAATTTTGATATTTGGACATTTATGTTGTGGTGTAGGGTCAGAGTCCACTGCCTATCGAAACGTTGGAATTCATCGACACTGGTGTTGGCATAGGGTAGCCGCTCTTTAGCCGGCCTAGCAAACCTTAATGACCTTTCATCGAGATATATCAGCATGAAATCGATAGGAATATGATTTATTTTGACAGAAATTGCGAGTATAGCGTTCGTTATGTCTTCAATTCGTTGACAGACTAACCGAAACTATAGCGTTGATGAAATTTTACATGGATCTCGCCAAACGTTCAAACTTGCATGATGCTGACATCTTAATTGCGACTTTGACGGTGCTGCATTTTAAACTTTACGACCTTATATATTTTTACCGTTACGGTATTTGATCAAATGAACTGTCAGAATGCAAATAGGAGGCTAAGAGATGGAATGATGCAATGTACAATGTTGATATATGTAATATTGAAAATATGCACTTGGAATGGGAAGATATGAAATGGCGGTATTCCAATATCACGCAAATACAATTTAGATGGAACTATTAGCAGATGTGAATATGCAATATTGAATGTACATCTTACACACATAGAAAATAAAGAAAAAAGAATAATACTGAAAAGAGTATAAAGCATAAACTAATAGTAAATGCATGCGTACATTTTGGTGGTAACACCCCTCCGTATACAACAAGTCAGTCTACTCAACCAAGCATAAAAAAGAAAACCATTGAAGACCACGTTTTCCGTTTTAGAATAGCAAAGCAACTAGTAATGAATGCCGTAAACGAAGAAAAGGAAAGGAAAAATGGTAGTGAGATATCACGAGAGCACTACAACTACAACAATTAGAACAGTAGTAGCGATTGATGAGCAGTGACAGTTGTTCCAACAATGGAACCTTTAGCAACAGTTGCAGCAACTACAAAAGTCACATTCACCACTAAAAGAATCAAACCAGGGGGTGTAGGATTGGAAGATTGAGGCTATTCAGACTTAATTTACCATGTCCTTTTCTCTAGATCCATGGACACAGAATATGCAGGCAAATAGATGTTCTGGACATGGAGCCCAGCTTGGACAGGGTGGGTACAAAACTTGTCCGGAATGTAAACCAAGCCTCACAAAAGAACATATTTTTCTCAAGGATAGCGAACGGTGCTGTTAAATATATTACTTAGAAACTGGAACAACTAAAATAGAGAATTATAGCTATTTTAAAAGCATCGCTATCGTGCCGAGGGTCTCCATAATCCCTCGATATTGCACCTATAATTTCATATAATATATTGCTTATTTATAGCACTTACATTCCCCTCATTCGGTTTATTATGTATTCATGTGGTGTGGACAGTTTATCCTTGATCTAATCATGCACGTTTCTGAGCCTTTCCTCAATATTTTGTGTTAAAAGATTTTTTAATCTCTTTTTTTCCTTGTTGTCATTGTAAGTTGTTGTCTTTCTGTCTCTAACGAAATGCTTGCCCTGTCTGACAAGCTATGAAGCCATGCAAGTTACTGTGGCGTTGCAAGCTTTCGTGTCGCACACTCGCACATATATGTATGTATGTATGTATGTATGTATGTATGTATGTATGTATGTATGTATGTATGTATGTATGTATGTATGTATGTATGTATGTATGTATGTATGTATGTATGTATGTATGTATGTATGCATGCATGCATGCATGTATGTATGGTGTATGCGTGCGTGCGTGTGTGTGTGTTAAGGAAACATATAATTTAATTTACACATAATATGAAATTTAGACAATAATCAGACAAAGACATGGATACATATATTCATACGATGGACAAAATGAACACAACAACATAAGCTTAGAGGCGGAATTTTAAAAAAGTTTCAGAGTAATGCCTACAATATACTGCATACCACAATACATGCATGAGAGTAACAAATGGGTGTTACTTAATATGAGTTATACATTTATTTTATAATTTACAAAACTGAATCAAGCCTTACCTAAAAAGAAATAAGTTTTATTTAATGTGCGTTATAAATGAATTAACTGCTCCGGTGGCCTAAGTGGTTAGAGCATTCGCCTTGGATGCGGAAGATCGCGGGTTTGAAACCCGGCCGAGTCATACAAAAGACTTTTATAAAATGGTACTAGCAGCTGCCTTTCTTGTCACTCAGCATTAAGGTGTTAGTGTTAGGATTGGTCGGCCTGATGTCAGGATAATGTGACAGGGTGGGACAACATGCTACATGTCGCATGATAACCCAGTGCTAGATATCACTACAAACTTCCACACTGCATACATCGCAGTGATATGAATGGAATATTGTTAAAACTACGCTAAAAATCCAATTCACACAAACAAACACACACACACACACACACACTATAAATTATTTACAAACAAAAGTAAGTCTGGTTTTTTGAAGACCAGAGGTTGATCATTTTCATTCAGTTGTTGTTCTTAAGGATTGTTCGGTGCAATGTTTTTATGTCCTGACAACATCCGTCCGCCTCGGGGTCTTGAAAGTTTTCCGATCAACGCATGGACGTCCATTGCTGCCCCGAAAATTTGTTGCTAACTACACCCTGTGCAGTTTCCCACGCACAAAGTTCTCTCCACGGAAAATTCTTCTCGGCTCGTATCGAGCTCGCAGCGTCTGCAGTAGACCATGTTTTATACAGAGCTATGACATGATTGAGATAATGTAGTGGTCATTTTCGCTTTACCTCTGACGATGTGTGATTTTTTTTTTGGAACCACGCCCGTCACACCTCGATTTCATCATGAGACGATGATTTTTGGTGACCTCCTCGATGGGGTTGATGCTCTCCGGTTTGGTTTCGCACTTAAGGCACCACGAGTTCGTGATGTTATGTTATAGTTGATATTACTTTGCGATAACACTGTTTCGACGGAGATTGTCCTCCATACCTGCATTGTATGAATCGGTGTAGTACCGTGTACATGTGTTGTCGTTGACGGTTTGAAGCTGTACCGAGTTGTAAACAGCTCCTTTACGTGGCTGTTAGAGATAGCGCACGACTTCATAAACCAAATGAATCGAAATACTCGACGTCGTTGTGATGGGGATCGTCAACGACAGTTACCTAGTGAGTACCACATCCATCGTAATAATTTGTAGGTTAATCACGCAGCTCTTGTCGGGTGAGATATATTTCGGAAGCTGATCCTTAGAAACGACACCTCTGAAATTTCCAACGCTGAGTCCCAATATGTATTCGATGTCTAGGTTAGATAGGGGTGTTAAAACCTTTTTGTTTCTTATGCCTTTACTGCGCGTGGTTCCAGGAAACTGGAGTCCTTTTACAGAGATCCCTGCTAAAAGGGGTTCAAAGAATCTTCCATGTTAGACAGTTGCGATGCCGACAAGTTCAGAACGATGCATTTCCGTGTAGCCTTAAGTTTGACCACAGAGTTCGCTTGTCTATGGAATGTACGACGACGCGATGTTGTATAAAATGCTATTTTTTTTTCTTTTGTAACCCGATTGGCATAGACGACGGTGTCGAGTTTTTGGGGTCCTGCACTGCGAGCTCCACTGCCCGTCATAGCCTTTTGGGTGACTCGGTATTGGCTCTCGTCGCTGCTATAAGACCCAACGGTGTAAGAGCGGGTGTAAACAGCTTGAGCAGCATAGTTTTGACGAAGGGATGATCGTGCTGGCGATGGATCCTCCCTTAAGTGTCTTGCACTTGGATGACTTTTTCTACGCGGAGGCATTGTCTATACAAGGACATTCATTTCTCCATTGTGCACGTCATGAATCGGTCTGAGTTCATCATCGATCAACAGATGTAATAATCATCTGGATCGCCAATAGTCCATAGGATTTCGATATCGGCAGGACACGTTAGGAATGTTTGGAGATATCAAAGTCGAAGATAGGATACAAATTAGCGAAATCGTTCAGTGAGACCTGTATCTCCGTGTCTACGTCATTATACTTTTGCATGGCTTCTATCATAATTATGTACACGCGAGAAAAACTTCGTGTGCCTAAATCGCAGTTGCATTCTAGCTCTCGTTCTGGAAATTGCCTGGAGTTTATGCGTACGTGAATGCGAGACACACTGAGATAGTCAAGTACGTGCTTTTTTACAGCTTGGTTTTCTTGTCGTGCCACCAGCTGAAATACCACGAATACGTATCTGGGAAGTTCGCTGCCTGGATTGGTGGCTACTCTCAACGACGTGGTCATTTGAGGTCCTGAAAATTATTGCATGTAAATGCGGTGTTGTGTGAAGTACAATTTCTTGGTGAATCTATGCAGAGTCGATTTTAGTTCGATCATGTGTGTAGTCGAGTGAGTGATTTTGGGAATCCTCAACGATAACCACGTCATGATGAATTGCCCATCCTCTGTAGCTGATGATCTGTGCATATATTATGCAGGATAATATCTTTTCAGCACCAGAGTGTGCTTCACACCCCTGAGCGGATATCTCGACACACACTGAAGAGGAACTGGCATGTAGATCTGGTGGCTGTTATCTGTGAGAGCTTGTCGGGCAGTGAATCTGACGTTGTAGGTGGCATTACTTGCAAAACCAAAATTAACGCTGAAATTGACTCAGTCACATTAGCAGTATCCCCACGCCTGCCAGAGGAGGCAAGTCCACGTTGGTGGGGAACCCGTTACTCATCGCGTCTCCCATTGCTGTATCTCTGTACCACCACATGTTAGTGGCACACGATCGCATGTAATCATCGCTCAACATAATCAAATTCAGGATCGTGCTGGCTTTGGATAAGAAGCCATTAGTTTCTCCCACAGTTTGACTGTTCAGTTGATATTGCACTGACTTGAATAACGACCATCCGCTATTTTGGATCGCGATCTTTGAATTGGCTGAAAAGTCCACTGGTAGGTTTGTGTTAGTCTGTAGTGTTCGCGGATTTTACAGAAGGCTTTATGGGGAAGCAGATACACATTTTCATCACGAGTCTCTTTTTTTAGATGTGTGCTTGCGTTGAGATTGGTGATATTCTTGTCCTGATACTCGACATACTCGTAGTCGGTCATCGAGGGATGTCATTATTTAGACGAAGATAGTCGGGAGTAAGTCTCGAGTACTTGATGTTATGATATAATAGTGATATAAAACACCAGAATCATTTTAATCCCTAACCGGTCATGATGGTGCTTGGAGACGATGCACTTTGTGCACTCACCTTTGTCTTAGGATCCTGTAACATTCTTTCGGTTTTGTCGCTGAGGAACGCCGAGGTTTCAGTTGAGCATGTATAAAATGCCTAGACAGATCGGACAGCTGTGCAGTTGACTGGTGTGAGGATGAGGTAGAAGCGGATAGCGGAGTGGGAATGATTTTAGCTGGCTATTTTTGCCTCACGGCAGTTTTATCAGCAGAGGCTGCTCCGGTGACTCCAGATTCTGCTGAATTGACGACAATCAGAGCTGTTTGCTGGCAATACCTGGAAGTGCTAATCGTACTGAGGCAAATAGCGTGGATAAAAATCCGCCCACTATTTTAGTCTTTGGCTGCTTATTTGATATGTTATCATTTTTTACGTCTTACGACGTACATGCATATAATAGGTAATTCTTTCCTGGATATTATCGACGGCATTTCCGAACTGATTGGTGAGTTACAGAACGATTTCCGAAATCGCTTACGTATTCAGGATGGGATAAAATATGAAAGGGTTAGGTTGAATCTGACTGAGTGCGCCTGGGGGAAATGTTAGTCAACGTGGAACAAATTATGTTACAGGCGAACCGACCGACGTCATCGATTCCTGACCAATTGAACAGTTGATGTTGAGATTTTACGTCAGTGATATTGACGGGAAAATCTCCTTCGTACACTCCATTTTGTGATAAAATAGTCCCTGAGTCTAATCGTACGAAGTAATTTTCAGCGAGCGTAATCCTGATTCTCAACGGGGAATAGTTAGGCTTATGTTGGTGATATTGTACCCATCTAGCGAGACTATGATCGTTTTTCCTGAATCCATGTCTAGTATGAAAACTTATTGTTATTCGCGATGACCTTAAAGCTATTCCAGATTTCGTCGGAGATCAACGCGATTTCGAACAACAACCACAGAAATAATTTTAGCAGGGAATTGTAACTCGGCGTGGAAGTGACCGATCGTAAATCGAACAACAACGTGGTATCGTCGAGAAACATGTCTATGTAAGATGATTGCTAGTATGACAGGTCCTCGTACAGAATATGGCACTGATGTGGCAATACCAACTTGTTGTCCAGAAGATGATTGAGGATCTACACCATCTCTTGATCGACCTCCACACCAACACCAACATTCTGCGTTTGTTTGGACGAGAACAGCAGTTTTAACCGCGAGACTATCTTGAATTAATTGTGTTAGTAACGGGTACCTTCTCCCGTCTTTGTCACTGCCTTATTCTCAAGACGAAGCCTTCTCATTTTTAAGCTCCATATCTTTATTTTAACTCCGAGCTTCCTGTAAGATTATAACGACTTAAGATAGGCATCTTTTTTAACTTCACTTTTCTCGCTTCTATAACTTTTCTGAGCCCCTTTTTCGATAATGATTTTAAAGACTCATTTAATTTTAGCTTGCTTTATCACGGATACTGTAAAAGCTGGATCCATCACTGGAAACATGGGTCAGGATTCCGACCTTTCCTCTGAATTTGATTTCCTCTCCAATCACCCTAGTGTCTTTTTTTACTCTTTATACAGCTGGATCAGGTGTTCTTTCTAGTCTTCGTCCTTGTTTTGCTTAATACAGGGTCCATGCATTGTATTGACAAGGTTTATTAAGTCACGTGTAGCTAACGCTTTATATTAATATTCCTTGACAGACGACCCTAGCAACATGTGATTCTTGATTTTTTTAAAGTGTATCTTTTACACAATGTTCCAACTATTCTTTATTTAAAGTACAAGGGTTTTTTTTTATACCCGACACTAAACACCAGATCACTCATAGCGTAGTTGATCGAAACAGCTCATTTTTTTTTCTCTTTTCTCTTCCAAAAACTACCTCTAAAACTTTTCTTTTTCCTGATGAGTTTTCTCTTTCTCTGTTTCGAGCACATCAAGACTGGTTTCGGATTCTGTCTTTTCTTCTTGCTTCTGCTGAAGTGACGCTAATATTTCATTTTCATTCTGTTTCATTTTTTTAAAATTCAGCCTTCCTAGCGTCTTATTTTTGTTCGGCTTCCGCTTGTCTCATCATCTCGACGACATTGCTATCGAGAGGTGGTGGTGTTAACTTCTCCAACAGTGATTGCTGATATTGTTGAGTAGATTTGAGCGTGTCCAACAACCAGTCTTTCTTGACATCATACGTCGTTTTCGCTTCGTCGAGTTTCATCACTAGTGGCTTGAAGAGTTCTACGACATCGCGCTGAAAAGACTGTTGTTCTATTTTGTCTTCAAGGGTACGCTGACGACTGGTGATCCTTTCGAACGATATGGTCCTGTACTAATCTGGAAGGTAAAATTCATGAAAGTTTTTTAGATAACGTTCAGGGAATGTTTCATCATCGTGATGAAACGTCATAAGACGTGTTTGGAGGAGGACGTCGCCGCAGTATAGCAGTTTTTGAATTGTTCCTACCATCATGTAGTGACAATCTGGCATTAAAAAAAAATGATGCGCACGCGATTTTGTTTTGGCGGAAATCGTCCGAGTCGCTACCAAGCTGTACAAGTTCCTATTCGAATATGATACTTACAAGCAGGACTCGTCGTACACTGACAACGACCAGCACGTGCTTAAGCAGAGTACAGGAGTACATGCTAATATTAACGAGGAGAGAAATGCTGGTACATCATTATAAGAAGAGGTCCATAAGCGCTGGACATCCCAACGTCAAGCTGTCTCGCCTATCCGTGAGAGATGCGGTAACAACAGCTCAGAGAAGCTATCGACAGGTATTGGACTATCTTTTAATTTTGCAACGACAGGAAATTTTAGCGCGGTTGGTCAAAACCATCGAGAGCATCGTCCCGGACATCATTCACGAATCACGCCTTAGTCTCATGGACACAACCATGAAATCGGATATGTAAAATAATCACGGTTTGGTGGATAGGAAGACGACGATTTGCATCGTAAACATCACGAGTGCATCTATGAAGTCGTTGATACAAAAATGCTTTTGCGGTAACCAAACACTTAACTGACGCTGTCGACAAACGAAAAATTTTCCAACATGCAGCACTGGAGTACGAGGATGTGGACATGATCCTGTCAGTGATCGTGTTCGACGAACGATCTATTGTTGGTGCTGGCAGAGACGGTGAGGTATCGTCTTTAGAAGAGGTAAGAAAGGTTATGGAGGTATTGTTTGATATCTTTGTGCATGATCATCATCGAAAAGTACATCCCATTCTGGTCGTGACGGCCAATAAGTATATAAAAAGTTTAAAACTGTCTGAACTAGAATCTATACTGAGATCGGTAAGTAATGTGGCCAGGGAAAATTTAACTAATCCACTAAAGTCAGAACATGATATAAAAACAAAATATCGATGACAGAATATTTAACATTGTTAAATACATCAGGATGGCATTAACTAATGAAGACATCCTGGGAAAACTCAAGAATATGCTATTAATGTACGATAAAGTACATCTTAACGCGAACACGATAGCCCTGGCGTTTTATTATCTTTATAGATATCAACAAAAGCTTGATGCTGAGGTCAGTGATATCTTAGTAGCACATACCTAACTTGAAACGATTAATTTGAAATGTCCAAGACAGCATTGGACTCTATTATTACAAAGTATATTATTTGCAAAGCAAGTGTACACTTCATTATCCGTAGAACAAAGTACTGATTATGGTGTGATTAAGGAATTCATCTTGAACGGTTATGAGTTGGTACTTGCGATATATCGACAAAATTTTAGGAACTGTAAAAAAAAAGAAACTGAAACGATCCAAATTGAATTTGCAAGAGTTAAAGAATAATTATGTGATAGGTGGTGCTCAGGTAGAAACAATTAAAAAATGCCGCTCGTATAGATGATGATTATTCCTTGACTTACAAGGTTCATTTTGCCCTAAGTCTTTCACTCAGCATTTTTTAAAAAAATATAAAATTCCATTTCAGTCTCATACAAGTACTATCAAATCTCAATCTGGCACAACTTTTAGGAATCAAGTTTCTATTTAGACTGATCACAAATTCCTTATATATTCCTAAAAGCACGTTATTCTAATTGCTACATATTGAAAAATAAGCAACAGAATAAAGACAGATATTCCGAATGGACTTCTTCTATTAGGTCAATGTTACGGTCATGTATTGAAAGCAATACATTTGTCGAGTCAAGCAAACCCGAGTCTGCTATTATCATTGAGAACTACGAAACATTCACATCGACCGGTTCTGTATCGCTTAGTAGTGGTTCTGTTAATCTTATCCGATTAACAATTTTAAGGAAGTCTTTTATTATCAGGTACTTTGATTTTTTCCGGGCAGTCTTCTTCTAATGAAGTGTTATTCAGAGAGAAGAATGTGGCTTTGTTAATGCTCTTGTGTAAATTTGTCCTCAGGCTTAGTCTCAGGACTCGTGACGTTCGTAAGTGTAGTCTTTCCCCATCGAGGTTATTCATATACTGCATATATTACTTGGCAATGACCTATATGGGCATAATATCGAGGTTAATCTATACGTAACTGACAAGGCTTGTTTGGATCAGAAAGTTGATCATATTGAAAATGAAATTCGTGATCTATATCCATCTTGTGCAGTTACTAGAGACATGACAATAAAAGCTCTCGAGAATGATATTGATCAAGAAATTATTCTTTTAGCTAACACAGGTTTTGGTCAGGCTTTAGAAGAAATCACCTTTGCTCCTGGTATGGGTCAATAAAAAGATATTAATCACAGTAATCCTCTTTTTACTACTGATTCTCTTTATTCTAATCAGGGTGACAAATGACATGCACTCACCGTCGAACAGGAACAAGATTTTGAGATGTCTTTATTTTTGAAAGGGCTATTAGCGAAACTGTTTCTGTAGAGGTACCAGTTTATTTTCTGAAAAATGAGGTCCTTATGAAAAAAATGGAAAACACGTGAGGTACGCGTTGCTAGCGAATGATCAGTGAGGTATCTAAGGGTTGTTCCTAAGTCGTACAGACAGGAATATCATAGTCAAGCACATGCAACTCATTTGGCTGGTCATTTTAGAGTCAATACGACTTATAAAAATCTTGAATAATTTTTTTTTGCCGAAAATTAAAAGTGATGTTCGTGAATATTGTAAAATGTGCCACACTTGACATGACAAACGGTAGGAAAACTCAACTGGAAGATACTGAAGGCTCATATACAACACACACACACACACACACATATATATATATATATATATATATATATATATATATATATATATATATATATATATATATATATATATATATATATATAGTGACCCCACTATAGCACACACCATTATAACACGAATTTGGATACAATACGGTCGTGGTGTGGCTCCAGAAAGTTGATATACATATATTTGTCTTGTACACGAAAAATTTGTTTCTTAAAATTACGAAGAAAAGAAAAAAGTTTATTTTTTTAGGGAAGAGATCGTGTATGAATAATATAAAACGATCATGGCGTTAATCATAACATTTTATATGCATTTTTCTCATACACGAAAAAATAGTGTTTTATTCTTATAGGTAAGAAAAATAATGTGTAAAAAGTTTATTCAGCAATCGTGCAGGGCTTCGCCAATGTCGCAAATTGCGATTTTTTTTTCTTATTGACGGCAAAATATACGATCTGGCGACTTTTTTTTTATTGGCGAGATTGTTGGCTGTTTAAACTTGTATATACATCCATTGGTTTGGAGTAGAAGAATTCAGAAGCCCCATGAAAGGAAGCCGCACAGTTGATATAAAATGCACTGAAATGTATCTATTGTTATATAAACAAATTCTTTGTCCATATTAACAAAACATGTTAATCCGCTTAGGTTGACATCTATCTTGAATACTGTGTTTTGAGATTTCCGCTTTTTAAAAAAAAATATTTACATTTCTGGTAGCGGAGATCAACCGGACGAGTCATTATCTCATAATATATCTTTTGTTGGATTTTTGGCCGCTAACTAGTAATTAATATATTTACACTGACTGCTGACATTTGTTTGAGGATGTTAAGTAAAATTCCTCTTCTTTTCACTCAGAATCCAATCTTTCAGAACTTTCACATTTTCAGTAGTAATCACTGTCATCAGACCAGAATACCTGCGTCTCTATGGTCGATTGACCCTTTCTTTACATTTCTGAAACATGTGTGGAAGGCAGCATCACTCCACTATTACAAATGTAAAAAAAAAAAAAAAAAAAAAAAAAAAAAAAAAAAAAAAACAAGAAAAAACCCAACAAGCTCTCACTGGTCTATCCAACAGGCAGGGAGGAACAGTGATTTGTTTGGATCCCCAAAGCTGTCCTTTAGCGGTGACTTCAATAACACATGCACCCTTCATCAAAGAAAATCAACTACAGTCTTCAATATAAACAAAGAACCTTTCTTCAAAGCAAGTCAGTATCAGACTTAAATAAAAGCAATGGAATCTGATGGATTGTTTCATTTTCCAACGTGGCTGGAACACCTTTACTGTGCCATAAAAGTTTCCAATTTACAGGAAAAAAATGTTTATGCGTACAAACTCATCGACGGCGCTTAAAACGCAAACATTTACCGACATGGGACGTGCTGAAAAGTAAATGTGCCTCATCATTCGTTACGTGATTGTGCTATTTTTTCTTCTGAATTCAGACCTATATGATCTGTGACAAAATTATTGATATTTTAAATGCGTGAACATTTTCGATTTAATTACTTACGTTGTGGATTCAATGCACGTGACGTGATTCGCGGGTGAGTACACGGTGTTGTATTCATTGCTTTACATTAGACATGTAAATATAAACAGTATACATGTATATGTAGCAATGAGTGGTTTTCTTAATAAAGTAAAATATTATAAAAGCCTTGTCTGTTTTAATTACAGGTGTATTTCTTATTTAATATGCACCAATTTAAGATAATAACTGTGCCAATGAAGCACGTATTTTTTTGCCCGCATTTATTACCTACCCCCTTCCTTTTTTTGAGTCCATCATTTTCTTCAGCTAACTGACCTGGTTGTTTATAACACGGCTCGTCTATAATACGGTAGGATTGTATGACTCCCAACTACAGTGTTATAGCGAGGTCACACTCTGTGTATATATATATATATATATATATATATATATATATATATATATATATATATATATATATATATATATATATATATATATATATATATATATATATATATATATATATATTGTTGTTGTTATAGGGTTTAACGCCACTTTTTAGCACAAGATAGGCTATACATGACGGCCAGTATTTATGGTGGTGGATAACCCTGGGGAGAACCACCGAACCATGAGAAGCTACTGTCAGCTTTCTCACTTACCCACGTTAGCCGAGTCTGGACTGGAACTCATGCAGTTAGATGGCAATGATCCATAACGGTCAGCGCTATAGACCACTCGGTCATTATGGGCCCCTGTGTGTGTGTGTGTGTGTGTGTGTGTGTGTGTGTGTGTGTGTGTGTGTGTGTGTGTGTGTGTGTGTGTGTGTCTATATATGGTGTGATGTGTCGAATTTTTAAACTTGTTGAAACCTAAGGTTATATAAATTGTGCTTTCAAGTTAACATACTCGAAATAGAAAGGTCTGGTTAAAGTTCGATGTTTATTTCTTCATTTCATCTCTAAACATAAAAGGAATTAACGTTAAGACTCAGCTGAATCTGACCCAGTCATTATTATGGTACAAAGGACACACTTTAAACAATCAAGTTTTCAAAAGATGCTAATTGTGAAATGTTTTAGGCTAGTGAAACCAACGACGGACAATTGACTTGGAGTGAAAATTTTAGGAACAGTTATTTCTGATTGGCCAGGGAAACTTAAGGGCGTACACTTTGAGAAACGATTTAGAAACTATCTCCTTCAGTTAAGATTTTTCTTGAGAGAAGATTAAGTCTACTTGGGAAGCGCACTATGAAGTAGTGGTCTTCGTGAAATTACAATGGGCCGGATAGTTGTCTTAGAAAGAAGACAGACTAAGGCTAGAATTGTTTGTTTGGAAAAAGAAAAATGGCAGTAAGGTACGCAATTTTAGTTTCAATTTTAATATGCTATTTCATTTGATTGTTTGCAGATATGATATATTATGATTCACGCACGTATTCATGCATTTATTTCGTAGGACTCTAGCGATATGCAAGTTCTACCAGTTAATTCTTTGATTTTTCAATTATCAATTCATTGAAAGAATTGACATTGCATGTAATTAAATATTCGATATGTAGAGTTGCGTTAGGATTTCATGAATTCACCTTAGTATACAAATATGTTATATTTCTTCGGATATATGAATAAAAACTCTGTGTAGGATGATATTTACTCTTGTGAGTAATGGCGAGTATATTTATATACACAAGTTCGCAATATTTAATTGTTCACGCAAGTTACTTTAGAATAGTTAGATTTAGTGGATATTATGCATAAATATTTGAGTGTAACTGAAAAGCCAAATGTAAATGAGTCGTGTGGTAATGCATGCTGGCATATACGACCACATTTTGTCTGTAGAGGCACGTGGAAATTAGGCCTTCGGTAAACTCGAATCAACTTGAGTTAAGGTCATGTATATTAATATAACGGTAAACATACCACAATATAGAATCAGTAAGGAGTATTGAGAAGGGTCACGTGAGATTAGAATTATACAGCGTAAATCACCTAAATCTGAGCACGAGAAATTTAATTATAATTATACATAAATGTGTAGTAGTATTTGTCTAGCGTGAAATATACTCTGTATTTATGGGGACAGTTTTGTAGTTCGACTTCAACCTTCATCGTTTGTACTCGGAACGAGAGAAAGGAGAAGGAATATGGAGGGAACTCAATGAGTCGAAGAGGAAATCTACATCTTCGGGATGTCAGATCAGTGAGGGTCAAAGAGGTCCAAGCACAAAGATAAAAATGGGAGATAAGTCGTGTGAAGACAAGGGTCAGGTGATGCTGTCAAAGCATAAGATTGGACTCAAAATCACCACTCTAGTACATGATGATGTTTATACGCTGTATTGAATTCTGTCAATGACCATCAGTTGAATAGAAAGTGAATTTGGCTATGCTTTAATTGAATACGTAATTTAGTAAATCGGGTAGGGGAATTAATTGTTTCTTGATTATATGTTATTTGATTAGATTTTATATTTTATTCATTAAAAGGGGCTCGTTTTTATTGCTTTCAATACTTTGCTCAGCTCTCTGTGAAGTTCCATCAATCTGTCCACGCTGGGCAATTACATCGTGAAAGATCTTTCCTTAGCTACGACACCGAATTGAAAGGAGGGTTATAATATTTTAAATCCCACCCCTTATCACAACTGGAACCATTTCTCTAGGATTTAATGCTGATGAATATCATATTGTCAAATTCACAAGAGAATGACTGCATTCCATTTTAAACTCCATCAACTGTTTATATGTGACACTTTGTGTTTTTTTTTTCTTCAATACCTCTACAGTCAACAGCCACACTTTACAATTATTGCAGACTACATACCTCTCTTTATTTTCAACATCTAACCTCTTAAACTTTTCATATTTTGTACAAGCTGCAAACAGACCAGGTTTTATATATATATATATAAAATCACCAAAAGGCTTTTTAACATGTCTGAGAGATCACTGGCTAGAAAGAAAACCATTGGTTTGCCTGTTGGCAAGTAGCCAAAAATTGTTTCCATGCATACAATGAACTCGATAGCATCAAGATCTGATGAGTTATTGGTCATATCTACAGACCCTTCTTTGGGAAAGGATTCTTATCCAAATTGTAGGTAACTACATCCTACATGAGCTAGCTCATGAATCAGCTTAACCATTTTGTTCACTCTTTAAACCAATCTTCTAAGGAAACCACTATTCTGAAACCTTATTTAAAAATATACAAGATTTAGCAGCCAGAATTGTTAATGTGCGATCATAATAGTATCTATCCACTGAAGTGCTTACAGAAAAATAGGATAGACACCCTTGATTATGAGCAAGGGAAAGACAAAATGACATGCTAGAACTAGTCTTAAGTTCCATTAATATCTCCTCTCTGAAATGGAACACATACCCGCTGAATCTCATCAAGTTGATTTCATGAACAAGTTTATTGTTTTTCAATTATAAAAATACTGAATAATAAAATAATGTACATGCTTACAGACACTATTACTGGGGCACTAGGTAACTCCAGATTTTTTAACCTCCACTTGGGACAAATCGCAGTTTACTTAATTGGCACTTACTCCTCAAAGAGATGTATTTGGGCTCATGCATACGCAGTAGCTAGAGTCTTAAAGAAAACATGCAAAGTTTTACTTCTGTTTTACTACATGATCTCCGGCACTACAAATATCCAAACTGATATCGTTTGAAGTATCCCTCTAACATGGTTTTAGTATATATATAGTTGAGGTTTAGGTAGATTTTTGTAAGCTATGCTTGCTTTTGGTCAAGGACATCAGTATTAGATTTTGGCTCTTTGAACTATGACCCTATATGTAGCTGTCTTAGTGTGTTTTATGTGTACTCATTACATCTCAAACACAATCATAATCTGGTTTTATAAGGATGATAACACCTCCACCTTTATTCATCATCAGATATCTTTACAAATACTTTTAAAAAGTGTTTACCTGTTATGTTACCAAGAAGAATATTTCTCATCAATGTAATTTCAGTCCCAATGATCACACTATGTGCAGTGCCTGAGATTATATGAAACAAACCAAGTTATTGACTCTTAAAGCCTCAATGCTGCTGTTTATTGTAAATTTCACCATTCTTCCAATCTTACTCAAGTTAGGAAGGAAGGAAATGATTTGTTCAAAAAAAGTCTATCTGTCATTGACTGTTTTTAAAAAAAATAATCAAGATTTTAGGCTTAAATGTGACATTCAGATAATTGGTCAGCAAAGTTGCTCGAAATTCCATTCTTTTTTGGGAGTTCTCCAACGTAAAACATTCAACAAAAACCACTAATGACTAATCCAATGACAACATTCCCACATATCACACAAAGTGATTCAAGTGGAAATGAAGAGAGACAGGAATGCTTTTTTTTAATTAAAAAAAACCCCGTGGATCTGAAGAAAAAAGCATGCTTTAGATAAAAGTAAGATTCAGGTGAAATATTGTCGATCAGCTGGGGTGCTGGAATACTTTGAATGGTGAATGTAAGGTAATGTGACATAGCATGGTGTTTACAACGGTGATGTCAACAGATCCTGTGGTCCAGCTTTCAACTGAAATCAGATTACTCAATGCTGCCGATCAAAACTTGAACTAATTTGTACATGTGAAAAATGTCAGGGTTTCTCATTTCCTTAAGACCAGTCACATGTACATCACATATAATTGATCCAGCCAACTCCAGTCCATCACAACTAGAAATGCAGAATTTAGTTGAATCAAGAGAAAAACCAAATCTCTCTATTCCAGACCAACTGGAAAAGCTGTTTCTAGGTGCAGTCATTCACAATTTGACTATAAATTTCAATTTTACGTAGATCAAAATGGAATTTTTTTAAAACAGATGAATGAGTGCACAATATGCAACCAAGTTAAAATGTTGCTGGTTGGTGCTATGTGGCCATGTGTGCATGAATACTATTACTGTGTACTTAGTATGAAATAAAGCAGAATTACTGTTTCATGCAGTGTTCTTTTTTATTCAGCCTTAGGTAGAAAAGTAAAATAAGTATATAATAAAAAGGTTATTATATTTGTAGCTAAAAATATTAACTTGTCTTTTCTGAGCAATACTGTACCAATAATGTCATGCAGTATAGCTAAGACAAACTCTAAATTTTTCCTCATGCAAATGCAATAACCCGTATTTACTGCACTTGGTATATATCTGTACCTAGTTCTTAGAGGGCATCAAGCTAGATTAGTTCTATTTTGTAACACAGAGTTACCTTTCTTAAATTACATCTTTATTATTGTTAATATTGAGAAGCAAATACTTATTAATTTCCTTAATTGATGAACAAAACAATTAAGGGTATTGTTTAAATAAGTACTATTAATTATTAAATCCCAAATTGATGAACAAAGGGAATTCAGAAGAAGAATTTGTTATTCTACTACCAGTTAAGAGGAGGGAAGAACTGGTAATTGGACGTTTAACAAAAAATAAAACCATAATCCAACAAATTTCAGCTGGAATGCCCTACACCTACAACTTTCCAAAACAATATTATGTGGATGGCATATTATATGCCAGTCCCATGTTTATTAATTTTTTATGTTGATAACTGAAAATTGTGTGCAAAAACATTTTTCTTCTTCAATCAGTGTTCTGAACCTTTGACTTTAAAAGTAAAAAGTTTCTTACTTACTTCAAGTCCATGCCATCCACAGTGTTTTGTTTGATAACCGTACACTTGGAGGAAGTAATTGTGCTGCAACCGTTTCTCTTCTGTCACTCTCAATAGCCTCAGTCTCTCAACAGTTTAGGCCAAAATCTTCCTCACCCCATGTGCAAGCAATCTACCAAGTTTTGTAACGGTAAATGGTAAAGTAATTAAGTTATTGTGTGGAAACCATTTTTCTTCTTTCAGTCACAGTTACTATGAGCTTTTGAACCCCAATCAATATGGCTCTTCCTTACACAGAGTGAAGGCAAACCACAAAGTCAAGTAACTGTAGATGGACAACAGCCCAGGTTGTCTAACATTGTGAGGCCATAGGCAAATTACTTTACATCAAATGCCTTGGCAAAAGCAGATAAGCTATTTGTGTTACTATCCCATAAAACATCACACCAACCATCAAAGGCAATGTATGGCACATACATTGAATTTGATTATTTTTTTCATGAATATAAATTTTCTTCTGTTCTCAAAATTGAGGTGTATCTGTATGTAAATTCATTAACTGGGCATAAGGTTCAATTATTTTCACCTAAAATGTATTTATTAACTAAGGATATGTTTCTAATATTTCCAGAGAAGAATGTTTTATTAACTGGGGACAGGGTTCTATTATTTCCACAGAAGAATTATTGTTCCCTGGGTCTTTAATCTGTGGTTTGTAGCATGTGTAAAATCCACAAAAACTTTTATCCGAGGAATATTGGTGAATTCACAGTAGATGAAAATAAATAAATATATATAAAATATATAAATATATAAAAGTAAATATATTTGTATTAAAGAACAAGATATGCCAAAAACCATAACAGTTTAATGTAGCTACTGATGTAGATGATGTCTGAAATCAAAATTGTGACACAGAATTGTAACCATCTTACCACTGCTGATAAAACAATCAGGAATCTTAAATTACTGTCTGATTACAAGACAATAAAATCATAAGATAATTTTAGTTATGCTACTCATAAGCAAGACAATAAAATCTGAAAACAAACTTAGTCTCACTTCTCACAGGCAAGACAATAAAATCTGAAAACAAACTTAGTCTCACTTCTCACAGGCAAGACAATAAAATCTGAAAACAAACTTAGTCTCACTTCTCACAGGCAAGACAATAAAATCTGAAAACAAACTTAGTCTCACTTCTCACAGGCAAGACAATAAAATCTGAAAACAAACTTAGTCTCACTTCTCACAGGCAAGACAATAAAATCTGAAAACAAACTTAGTCTCACTTCTCACAGGCAAGACAATAAAATCTGAAGACAAACCTAGTCTTACTTTTCACAGGCAAGACAATAAAATCTGAAGACAAACCTAGTCTTAGGCAAGACAATAAAATTTGAAGACAAAATAAAGTGAATTTTCTAATAAATGATTTTATTGATGAAGTCATCAAGTATCAAAACTGATTACCAACTGGCTGAAGGGCAGTAGTGAATCAAAAGTCACTCATGCATAGCATGCAACTGATTTTCAAGTTCCATGACTTCATGAATCCAGCAAAGTATTTAGCTCAATTGTTAAAACTACTGAGATAAAATAATGAATCTCACATAATAAATAATAAAACTATTTTTTAACCATTGTTTACAAACATAGTTAAAGCACAAAAGATGAGCACATTAATACAAAAGTGTTTCTTCCTGGTGTTATGAACTTTATCACATGCTATTTTAACCAGTGTTTGCTACAACGGCTATGTAAAAAAATCTAATCATTAACAAAAATGAACTAAAAACATTTGAAACTAGTTGTTGCTTTATTCTTAAGTCTATCTATTAATAGTATATATTCTATACTTCTGTGAACCTTCCTTTATTTTCCTTTTCAATCTATTAAAAACCACAATCAGTCTAGACCAGAAATTTGCAGATCCATTCTACAAAAGCACTATATTAAGCAGATTTACAAAACCTCCATTACAAAATCTTCCAACATGCATGTTTACTGTCCATTTTGTTCCCAAGTTACGACTCATCCCTTGGAAATTTCACAGCTTGACTGGTCAACAAATCATAACCTTTCATCATAACTTTCAATGGTTTCAAAATGTACATGATTGATCCGAGTTTAATGCAAGTAATATTCACAACATTACTACAGACAGACAGACAATATCTAGATCTTCAAAATGGAATCATCAAGAATAACTCCAAAATTTCTGGCATATACATTTCATACGACTCCATAGTGAGCACTGATCACATCAATTAGGTCAGCCTTCTTACTGCTGCCGGATGTTATACCCTCCCTCTTTATAATCTCTTTCAAAACAGCTACAGTCAGTTTTCCAAGCTGAAATAAAAATAAACCTCTTGTACAGACTTGTCTGATTTTCCTAAAACTGTCTTCAACAGAATTATCAGACTACAGTGAAAGACTAACCACACCTTTGACAGCCATAAATCTTTCAAAAACTGGAACTATTTGATCATATGTATGTACCAATTTTATTATATGGTTCTTGAATATGGGATTATGACTATATTCATTACCTTGAAAGTGTTAACATTAAATTTTGTCAGTGTATTTTTGGGGTAAACGAAATACAATCAAGGCTACTCTACTATAATATTTGCCTTTTTCCTGGAAGTTTTATCTCCTGGACTGATTTTAAAAGCAAATAGCATAAAGGATTAAAAATTGCACAAAACTTAGTCATTTCATTCAATTATTTATAATTCTGAACTGTCACCAGGGGGTCCCTGACATTGTTATCATGTTCAAGTTTTCAATTAAACAGTAAGCTCATTGTCCTTATCTGGTTCCTGAAAAAGTTATTTTCAGTGAAAGGGTGAGGATTCCTGAACTACATACAGTATATAAAAGGTAAAAACTGTTATCTACATCTAATATTTGCAATGTCTAATTCTTACATTTCTCAAAAAAAATTGAATGAAATAAATAATTAAGTGCTTTAACTCTTTTATAATTGGTCTAAAGCGATGTAACTTTCTAAATTACAGAAATTTATGAAGTTATTTTGGGTTCATAGAAAACAACATACTACATCATTCCTGCTGTCTGAAATAATCAACTTGCCCATATAAAGAGGGATAGTAAGAAAACTACTCTTTGGTTTGAAATGCAAACAACATCAGTGTTCTGAACCCACTGGCAACATCAATTATAAATTAATAAAAGAAAGGACCAAGTGTTATGTATTTATGAGTGAATAAGGTCTTTCATTTTAAAACTTTTGGGGTAAAAACTACCCTGGGGGTGGGGTGGGGGTAAGCAAATACATCAGGAGAGTTAGGTTGTAATTCACCAGCAGTTCTTAATTTCATAAGATGAATCAAATATTGACTATAAGATACAAACATGAGCAAATTTTAAACTTGAAATGCATCATGTTGAACAACACTATTGTAGATTAGGATCTGATGGTATGTGGTTTCAATACGAGGTAAAAGATAAATACTTTTTCGAAATGCGTATATATTAATTATGAATTAATTAAAGAAACTATGATTATACAAAAATTATTTAAGCAATTACTTTGTTTCTTTAATTTACAGTTGCATATTCCTAATGAAGATATTCAAGTCATGTTTTGGCTATATTTGTAGGAAGAAAAAAAATATTAAAAGAACAGTATTGTATTATGAGGTAAAATATGAATTTTATTTCATAGTCAAAGGTCTAAAGTTATAAAGATTTAAGATCAAATTTTAGTTTTTAAAAACTAATGTATACTAATTTCAGAAATAAGTAGTGACCCATCTGTGTATCAAACCATCTTTTAATCGGTCATTTTTTAAAATTTATTTCTGCAAACTTGGATATACCTTCAGTGGAGTGTGACAAACAGGCCTAGAGTTTTAAGTAATGTACTTTTCAAGTTATTTATATATTTCATGCTAGTTGCTATTATGATATTTAATACATATGTATTTGCCTTTTTTTTCCCTGAGAATTCTGCAAATAAATTTCAAGCTACTTTATGAAAAGTACGGGTCATTATATACATTTATATACATTGTATATACATTTATATACATTGTATATACATTATGTATATACATTGTATATACATTTATATACATTGTATATACATTTATATACATTATGTATATACATTTAAATACATTATATATACATTATGTATATACATTATGGGCCAAATTTCCATATTCGGTCTAATTGAATTCCATTTTACTCACACTGAAATCAGCTGAAGATCTGTCTATTAAAAAGATGCTAAATTGAAAAACTATAAACAAAAGAAAGAAAAGGGGTGGTTGGCACAAAGCTAGTTGTATTATGGGAGTCATTGCAATACAACCCTATAGAAACAATTCCCCTGCTTGAGATTTTTTTACATATTTTTATATTTCTTACATCCTCGTTAAAAATTTTTGCAGATATTCTGAAATGAAAGAAATTTCATTGGTCACAGTGCCTGAAATAAACCTACAGCAACTTTCCTTACGCTAACATGAATAAAAATACACTGAGGATAATGGAATCACTAAGATACTGGTTAGAATGTTTTCACAATTCTCACAGTATGTATGTCCTGATGAATCATTTCATTTTGAAAATTAATAAATTTAATTATCAAAAATACATACTGCATCATTCTGATTGCATTGCAACAGATATTTCTGTCACATGACAAGTTAGGCTGAAAACCACACTCACTAATGCTAAAAGTTTGCTTTACTCTATGACAGAAAAGCCTTTCACTGTGGTAAAGAAATTCACTTATTTATTTCAATATACAATTATTTTTTTATAGCATATCTCAGTTGCAAAATTAATACATTTTCCATACTCTGTCAATGAAAAATGTGCATCCAGGTGCAGATCCAGATCTGCCACTGTGTTATGCCCTGACAGATATGGCTTTACTCTGTTCACATAAAATCACATAAAATCAAGAATGGAGACAAAGTACTAGATCTTCTGGCATATTATGCACCTACATATCTGGGTCTGTGCAATTTATTGCTGTTGTTGTGGGGTTTAAGGCCATTTTTCAGCACAAGATAGCCTATACATGTTGGCCAGTATAAATGCTGGAGAAAGAACCCGGTAAAAAATTGGAAGGAACCATCAACCAAAGAGAAGCTACTGCCAAGATTTCTCACATACCCACATTAGCAGAGCATGAGACTGGATCCCATGCAGACATTCCGTAACAGTGAGTGTTTTCAACCACTTGGCCACCCCTGCAATTTGTTTGGAGTAATCAAATCAATAGATCAATAGATCAAATCTGCAGATGCATTATGCTATGGCAGATGAGGATCTTTGTTGTTTAAAGTTTGACTCAGCTTATAAGTGAGCATAAAACGGTAGACAATGATCGGCTGGCACAATGTCTGATGGCAGCTCTAAACTTGTTAAAGATATGAATTATATATACATGTTTATACTTTGAATCAAGATTAAAGGTGTTATAGTAAATAGATTAAAAGTGACCTACTTAGCAATACTAGAATATAAATTCTTTCTATCACATTTACTATCAACATGAATTGCTTATAAACCTGCAGTTAAAAACCTGATGCCCAAATGGAATTTATGCATATTCATAAAACTACAAATGCCATTTATGTCTGTTGTTGTTGCTGTTGGGCTTAACGCCAATTTTCAGCACATGACAGGCTATACATGGTTGCCAGTATTAATGAAGGAGAAAGAAACCAGAAATCACTGGAAAGAACCACCGACCCACGAGAAGCTACTGGCAAGCTTTCTCACATATCCACTTTCGTCGAATCCTAGACTTTTTATGTCTGCATGCAAACTATACCTGGTTTAAAATATAAAGACCCAAATAAAATAAATTACCTCAAAAATGCACAAAAATAAAAAAAATAAAATCATGCTCTCTCCTATTGCTTATTTCATATGAATGAAAATGGGGGAACATGATGATGATCAGAGGAATCATTCCTTTAAAACAGCAAAACTCAAACCACAAACATTTCCCTATATTCAGTGAAACTTTCAAAATTGCCCACATTGTTCACTAAGGTCTTCTGCTGCAGACTGGCTAAATAATTTGGTTCCAAAACAATAAATGCACCTCCATAAACAAGACACCTACATAGAACAAAATGTTTACTTCCAGTAGTGTCCAATGTTGGGAAGATTTTTTTACACAATATCTGAGGGCTGGATCAAATATGCTCATCTATATAGTTTTAAGTCACAATTTACAATTAAAAAAACAAAAGACCTTAATATCTTATCAAACCTTTAAAATTTCACACTTACCCTTCCAGCTTTGGCTTCAGTCTCTGCATCAATTAAGTTGGCTGCCTGTTCCATCCTGGCCTTCTTAGCAGCAGCATTATCCCCAGTCTGCAAAAAATAAAAGGGAAGTCACTCATGTGATACACTAATAAGTGATCTTCAGGAAATATAGCTGATACAATGAATAAGAGCTTTTAAGACACAGAGGCATCACAAAAGGCTCCACTCACAATAATTTGCTCCATAAACCTTTCAACATATGTATCTGCTCCAAATGATGTAATGGTTTGGTTTGATGGTTTAGGGCAAACACAGTTAGGTTATAAAAGAAGCATAGTGCCTTGTCCAAGGACACACTATGGAGCTGACCCAGGTTGGTCTGATGGTAAAATTTAAACCTGCACCCTTTCAGATGAGTCTGGTATGCTAACTCCCGAGCTGCCATGGCTCCCAAATGATGTTTTGGAACACTGGAAATCTAGTCAATCAAGGTTTTGTCAATAATAATAATAATAATAATAATAATAATAATAATAATAATAATAATAATAATAAGCATAGTGTTCATTTTGAGTATTTAATAATAATTTCCTATAATTGGTGCATACTATTATTATACCATGTTACTATTATTCACTATTCATATGATTAAACTGATACAGTAAGAAAGATTTCCTTTAATATCTTAATATGATGATTCACGAGTGACACAAATATATCTACAAATAAATAAATAAAAAAAAACTTCATTAAAATATTTTTTTCTTAAATGGTCATAAGCAGTTTTGCCAATAGAAATATGCAAAATAAATCTGGTTGAAGCTTAACATTCTTCGTAAAGTTATGTAGTTGAAACCAATGGAGGACAGGCAATCATGAAGGTGTTATGCTCGCATTTAAATCGACCAAGTCTTATCAGTATAAAGCCACATAATAGATTTGGTTGCAATTAGTGGTCATAACTCATGTAAATGATGCCATGAAATGCAGGAAATTGTGCTTAATTAATGTTTCAATAATATAAACAGAATACCAAATTGGGCTGAAAACTGCTAACCTTGTTAAAGTTATGCTGCAAAAAGCAAACCATGATGAGCATTCAATCATAGATTATAACTCTTGTAGAACGATGGATGTCAAACTCATCTAGGGTTTCAACAATATAAACTGTTGTATCAAATGTAGTTCAAATCCAACAACCAGATCAAGGGGAATAACTCCAGTAAATGATTTGGTAGAATGCTGGAAATCAAGGTTTAGACACAGAGTGCTGCATGCCAAATTTACTTTGTATAACAATTTTTATGAAAGCTTAGCCATGGAAACATAAATTGGAGGATAGGCAATCAGTGAGGAAATTGCACTCTTCAAGGTCTCATTGACATCTTGTATACCTCTTTAAATCCAAAAGTTTCAAGTAAAAAATTTGTTTTGTAAAAACCAAATTGATGACGGATGGATGGATGTAATTATTATAAGACTCTGCCAACTTTTTTTGAGTACTTTCCATGAAAATGAATTTTAGAGTAAAATATGTTTCTATGATAATACCTACCAGACCATAATACCTTACGACTACAGCCACCAACCTGTAAATCCAACACTCTCAATTAAATTTTAGCTATAAAAAGCTAAATGTTGTCTGTCCACAAATGTGGGTTTCAGAAATGTATGATATATTCTTGAAAGGCTAGAGTGGTGCCAGATACCATTCATACTTCAATTACTATTGAATTGGAAAGCACAATCTCTCAACAGGATGTAACCACAGGAAGCTTTAGAGTGTGTATTCATAACATGATAGGGTAAGAATCATTAAAGAAAAAAATGTACTTGTATAATTGGTTTCTTGTTTAAATACTGAGAAAAAATATATACACACCCATACCCATCTTTTACTATTTCAAACTGAATCTTTTGTGATCAACAATCACTTATGTGAAAGTCGGAATAAGGCTCTGTGCCCTCCATCCCACTACCAGCACGTCTTTGAGTGGGCAGTTGAACCTGAATGATATGCTCATGTCAGCTGCCCTATCTTCACTATTAAAAATGCACAATAAATTCACTTGTTGCTGGGTTAGATCTCTATATGCAAAGTGAATAAGAGTATCTATGATACATCAATCTTTCCTGCTTTCAACAGTATCAATAAATATCTCCCTCTCTGCACTGGCTCAGTATTTATTTTTCAAAATACCACTTGAAAAATCTCACCAGGTAATATAAAAGACCCAAAAGTGAAAGGTCCTATGAGGAAAAGAGGTTTCACAACAAAGAACTGATTGCCGAAGACTTTTCTTAGCAATGAAAGCAGTAAAGGCCTGGAAATTTGGTTCCCCTTATGCCTTCTGAGATAATTCACCACAGTGGAGCTGTCTGACAGAATGAGTATGCCCCTTCCATAAAGCACCACATTCATTATGGCTTTCATCGGGAGACACATTTTCTCTAAATGGAACTGTGACATGCTGGAAATACAACTCATAGTCAAAAACTGAAATTTTCATGCTGAAATCATATTTTTCGTTTTAGTTAGTAACCTTGACCTTGACATAAAAATCAACTGGCTTCTTCCTTACCCTAAGTGGAAGCCAACTGCAAATTGTGGTGCAGGTCTATGATACAAAATGAATGCTGATGTGCAGAAACCATTTGCCAATACTTGACATGCATAAAATACCTTCAGACTATAGGGATGTTGAAAATGATATCTAGGTTCCCATGACAGGATAGAAAAGACATACAATAATAAAAGGGAATGTTCTTTTCCATGATATAAAAAGTAGATGTACTTTAATGAGTTGATGATACCAGAGATTACCTTTTCTAAATGTTTTTGAAAACGATTGTTCTTGAAATCTGCTTTAGAAGCAATATCATTTTCCAAAAAAGATGCTAGACTTAATTGGGGAAATGTCATAGGCTTTAAATAACACTAGAAGCACAGCCAGCATGACCATATTTAGAAACAGTGATTACTTTGATAAGCCACTACATATTTAGAAAGAAACTTAATGCATCAGTGATTACCTTGATGAGCCACTACAGCTGGGGTCTCAAATGAAAGTCATATAATTCTTGTTTTTTCCCTATGTACAATACACAGATAACATAACAAGGGTACCTGCCACAATTTATAGTAATTAATACAGAATGAATACCAATGAAAAACATACTTATTCCTACAGCCAGCTGGACAGCTCATACAGTGCCTTCTAAGTTGACTATAGCATGGAATATTCTTTGTGGTTGTGAGCTAAACACATACATGTAATCTATGTTTGTAAAGCATACATACTATAAATTTTGATAAACTTTACTAAAATCAGTTAAGCATGAAATATGGGAAACAATGTCCTATTATTGTGATGAGGATTTAATATTTTTCAAAATGCATCCTCTAAATAAGTTCATGATTCTACATATTAAAAAAATGTATGAAAGTGCCAAAAAACAACATTACATGCCTGCCCACTGAAGTCCTCTATATAGAAATTATGTCTCCTAAAACCACTTTTCTTTTTTCTACATTACAGTGACCTTCACTGCTGGCCTTTTGACCCCAAAAATGTACGAGCTTTTCCATACCCAAGTGTAAGCCATCCACAAAGTTTGATCCAGAGCTGTGATGCAGAACTAATGTTATGGTGCAAATACTATTTTTCTTCTTTGAGTCAGTGCCCTTGACCATTGATCTCAAAATCCATAGGTTTCTTCATTACCCCATGAGTAAGTCATCCATCAAATTTGGTCCAGGTATGTGATATGTAAAACTAATGTTGTAGTGCAAAAACAAATTTTTTTCAGCCATGGTGTGGGTGTTGGATGTAAGGTACTTAGTTTTACTGATCACTCACATCTCACAACAGTTCATGTAGGCTAGTATCTAAGCTCAGCCAATGTGGGAATGTGGGAAAGCTTGCCATTAGCTTCATTTAAATTGGTGGTTATTCTAGAGGTCTTGCTGGCAACCATGTACAGCTGATTATGTGCTGAGGTGCAATTTAATTACTTTAAGTGGTCCAAGTATAAGATGTAGGCCTAGTGTTTTTGTGCAAAAGCCATTTTTCTTCCAATCACAGAGACCTTGCCCTTGGGACCACAAAGCTGTGGGTTCTTCATGGGACCACAAAGTCATGGGTTCCTCTTACTCCAAGTCATTCATAAAATTTGCTAACTGCTGATGTTGCATAACTTTAGTCACTGAAAATAAACCATTTTTCTTCTTTCAACTATAGTGGCCTTGACCTTCTGACCCCAAATTGCTTATCCCAAGTTCAAGCCATCTATAAAGTTGATTAGTGTAGATGCTGGAGAGCTCAAGTTATTGTGTGAAATCACTTTTCTTCTTTCAACCAGTTAACATGACCTTTGACATTCTTACCCTTACCCATCTCAAGTAAGGCCAATATATCTTCTTTCATTTGCTGGGAATTTGTTTTATCTTTCCACCTGAAATTGATAGTGTTCTCCCTTACTCCAAGTGCCATCAAAATGTTAAATGTTGATCATGAACAACTTATTATTATTTTATGAAAACAAAATTACTAAAAGGCAGATGGACAGACAACAATGTAAAATAATATATTCTGCTTTACATCAGACACAGCTAAGGACCAAAAATATACAAACAATGTACCTTTATGTACAAATGTGTACTCTTTTAGACCCCTCCCCAGTTGGAAGGTGCTTTGAAACCCAGTCCAACTGTTGCCTAGGAAGAAAGAATGTTTGAAGATGCAGCAAGGCTGCACATCTGAATATTTTTTGATATGTGTGGATGATGATGTTGAATAGTTACAATAGTTACCCTCTATTTCATACAGGCAAGCTACAAAAAGAAAAGACTTTAAAAAGCTTGAAAGAATGCTCACTTTTTGCTTTGCCCCAGGTGTATAGCCATCAGGGAAGACTTGATCCTTGAAGTTCTGGATCTCCTTTCCTGCTTTCTTTTCCATCCTCTCTACATCTGGCACTGTAGTGCGGTTAAAAAATAAAATGATCTGGACATGTTACTGTCTGAATTCTTTGATTATTTGAGGGAAGAAAGTATCTGAATTTAATTTTTTTTTTAAATTCACAAGGCCAAAATTCAAAGGCCAAATTCTTTGATTATCTGAGGATAATTGACATTGTTTTAAAATTCACAAGGATTATATTGGAAGGCCAACACTTTAGTCCTGATCCTGTATTCAACAAGCTTCCTCAACTCAAACTCAGATAGTTTACCATAAAATAAAATACAAGAGATTTTCAAGCAGCAGTACATTTGAATACAGATGACTGTTAAGTGAGTGTATATAGTTTATTTGTAGCAATTTATAACAAGGGCAATTCTGAGTTGAAGTGCAAATTCAATTTGTGAAGTTTTGTCAATGCAGAAATTGGGCAATGGCTTTTATTGTTCCTGAACAAACAAAAAATCTTGTCTTTAATGTTATTTTTCAAGAAAAGAAGGGCTTTTTATTTATAGCATTTTTTCCCCACAAGAATTCTGTACTATTTACAATAATGTCATGACAGAATCTCTGTCCTTATTTATCACTTACGATAACACCTCAAGATATCACCAAGTCATGATTTTCATGGAATACAAATGTATTTCACTATATTTATTTTGTGGGGTTCTTTTTGTCCAATAAAATAGGAAATTTTTGTCATGTGATAAATATAATCATACATATGTGTGTTCATTTTAAATGAAATTTATTAAAACAGAAGAATGAAATAAAGAGTGGTGTTACAACTTGCAGATATCATTATGAACAATGTCTCAATTACAGCTTTCTCTACAAAGACAGTAACCTGCTTTTTAATTCTTTCATTAGCACTGTGTCACTTTGTGAATCATTCATATTCATGTTGCCATGTGTTGTGTACCAAAAGACTCTAACACATGTGTTGAGTACCAAAAGACTCCAATACATGTGTTGTGTACCAAAAGACTCCAACACATGTGTTGAGTACCAAAAGACTCCAACACATGTGTTGAGTACCAAAAGACTCCAATACATGTGTTGAGTACCAAAAGACTCCAATACATGTGTACCAAAAGACTCCAACACATGTGTTGAGTATCAAAAGACTCCAATACATGTGTTGTGTACCAAAAGACTCCAACACATGTGTTGAGTACCAAAAGCCTCCAATACATGTGTTGTGTACCAAAAGACTCCAACACATGTGTTGAGTATCAAAAGACTCCAATACATGTGTTGTGTACCAAAAGACTTCAACACATGTGTTGAGTACCAAAAGACTCCAATACATGTGTTGTGTACCAAAAAATTCCAACACATGTGTTGTGTACCAAACGACTCCAACACAATTGGTGTACCTCAAGTCTGCAACATACAAGTTCTAACTACATAACATACAAATCTATCAAGTTTTGTACCATGTCCAATCCTGTTTATAATTTTGAAATTTTCAATATAAGCACAGGGGTTTCCCTAGGTTAATGGACAGAGGGTCTACTAGACTTTTCAACGCTTTAAATAAGGGAGCAAGGATCTGTTTCATGGAACTAAAAAAGATTTTTAAATCAAGTGGTCCAAAAACAGACACAAGTCAGCAAGCTGTATCTTTTGACTCTGGAAAAACCATAGAAAATACTTAGTAGTGGTATTAAAGGATACTACTTTCTTAAGGAAACAATCTGTGATTTTAAAAATGTTTTTAAACCAATGAGATGTGGAAGCAGTCTATCTATTGGTACATTAAGTAATCCTTTTTTGACCCAATAAAAACTTACAGGTATAATCAATCATCTCCTCTGGAATATCTCGGTCTAAAGCCAAGGCCTCAATGTTCCTCCAGTACTTCTGAAGGACGGGGTTTTCAAAATTCTCACTGCTGAATGAAAACTGTAGCTTTCTGATCACCTCTTTGGCCTTATCAATCTGCTCTGCATTGGCTGTAAAGAAATGTTAAGTTTCTGACCAATTGTTATCTGGCAAGGTCTATTCTGGAATTTGAAATTAGAGGGTTGGGAGGCAATCCCCTATTCCATTTGAAAACATGGAACTGTTGCTGCACTGTTCAAAAGGAATTTCTGGAAATTTAAGATGAGATCATTCTTCTTTTTAACTGCTTAGTGCTGATATTCTTGAGTGACAAGATTTTCTAATTAGTCACTGTGCCAGCCATACTGAATGTAAGATTAGCACAATTTTAGTTTATGAAAAACTAGACATGATTAGAAATATTTTGGTGGAAACTCCACATTAATATCACCATTCATTCAGATTTTTGATATGTTCATTCTGGCTGCCATATATGTTGTTATAAAGAATAGCAATACGATTTTTGAGAGAGATGCCTGTCAGATTGCAATTGCCAATATGGTTTTTCTTTCAGGTGGTGTAGCAATAACAAATTTTTTTTCAAGATGGCTACTATGGTGGCCATATTGGACATAAGATTGGCACCAACTAGAAAGCATAAGGTGTTTATTAAAACCCCACGATGTTACCATCCATTAAGGAGAACTAAGGATAACAAGATTTTCATGGTAGCCACTGTTTGGAGTCATACTGGCAGTTCCAGCGGAACCATTTTCATTAGATCAACCAGACGCCAATAAAAAGTCTTCTGGTGAAAACCCCTATGTCAAGCAGGGCTTGCCCAGGGCAAGCTAACTGGAAACTTGAATCTGCCCTTTGAAAATTTGAGCTAGACCAAACAAAACATCCCAAAACGAGAAAAACAGTAAAAAAAAGTATGGTATGTTTTAAGGAAAGCTATATCGAGTGAAGCATTTTTTTCCTTTGTATCTCTGTTGGTACCTTACAACCATATATTTATAGTTAAAGATATCTAAAATTCATGATCAAACCACTTTGGCCACTGAAGCAGTCCGCAAAAGAAGAACGTTCTACATATAAAAATTAAAAAAAGGTTTTGATATATGTATTGTGGCGAAATCGTAGGGTATAAAACTTGTAGAACATAAAGCAGTAAATTGGGTTAAACAGATTTATTGTACTTCCATGTCATCACAACTTTGCTCCCTGGAAGAGTAACATTAAGATTTGCAAAAGATTTTCAAGATGTCTACCATATTGGCTCTCAGATCAGCAACATTTTCATTTAGGACTAACATACCAGCTATATGTGTCACACTAAAAATAATTTTTTTAAAACTCCCAAATCCCCTGACATGGTTTCATTCAGAGAAACAAAATTTTGAGTAATTTTCTAAGAAAAATAAAAATTAAAAAAACTACCACCTCAATATATGCCCTTGCATGTATATTCATTAAACAGTCCTGCTTCAAGCTAATGTAAAACTATCCCTGTGGCAGTTTAAAAAACAAATTGTCAAAGAGGCAATTAAAAGTCAAGGAGGTTAGGTATAAACAACTGCCATTACACATATTACTTAACTGGCTGACAAAAGCTAGAGTGATGTGTTAATTCCTTTGAAGACTGCTGTGGGAAAGCCAATGGCACTAATTTGCAAAGGTAAATTTCACACAGTGTAACAACCCAATTCCAGGTGCAGGTAAAATCAAAGTGTGTTACCTTGGAGCCATCTATATCAAAGAGTATTGGCAAGTGAACAGCAGGAAAATTTCTTCTAAGTCAGATTTTACTCCATATACAAAAAGCAAAATTATTTCATTATTATTGGAATAGAATTCAAGTGCGGTTCTTTCTTGAAAATAATTCTGGAAGCAATAAGTTATCAGCATACGAAGTAAAGCCCATACAAATAACTTTCATAATTCCTGGCTGACAAAGTTTTACTCTGTGAAGCACATCAACAAGTGGAACATTTAATTCTTTGTACATACTGCAAACACCATATCAATGTTAGTTATATTGTAATTTATGACATCTGTCAACAAAGTGGTGCTTATCTGTAGGTAACATATCTAAATAAAGTCAACATTCCTGAATAGTTCTCTTTATCATAATCTTGCTAAAATAACTATAAACTGACCTACTTTTCTGGAAAATTAATGAAACAGATTAATTGCAAGACAACAGTAAGCACATTCATGTGTTGCACAGTTAATCTGTGTTGATAGAGAAAGGCATCTATTATAATAATTTATCTAATGACTACATCAAGCTTGAAAATTCAAATCCCCTTCCCTGAAACCCATCAATGAAATGGTCATTCCCAAATTTGATGCATATTGATTTTTCTATAGATATATCTTGTGGTCTGCCTATATTCAAAACAATCTCTAGCCAGTGCAATAAAAAACACTAATGACACATACATTGCCTTCAAACCCCCTACTAAACTACTACACCATTAAGCATTTCAATTATCATGTTGTACCATATTTTTTTTAAAGCACAGACTAGTCTGGTAACTAACTAGCTTATCAATATAATAAATCTGTGAGGCTAAGTTAAAATTTGAAGAAACCAGTCTATTTTCATGGAAATGGGTCATATACAGTTGCTACAAATAGCAAATAATGAAAGTACTCTTACAATATTCTATTGCAACAGTCATCTTAAAATATTCTCAAATTTATATGAGTGGAATTAAAGAGGTGATAATAAAAATGACGATAACTATGTAGAGCTTTATTTTTATTTTATATTTTATTGTGCCAAAAGATCAGAGTCAATATACAGGCATAAAACATAATTTTGTGAAGAAAAAAGTGTAATAATTATACCAAAAGCATTATGGTTGGCATATATGATCACATACAAATACAAATACTTGCATCTCCCATGCAGTTAAGTTTGACTACAAGCAAATGTCTGTTGATGGAATGAATGAAGTGTGCACAGCCCTGTCAAGTGTCTGTTTAATGTAGTTCTTTACTTTTGTGAGTAATTGCAATGTACTTAGCACCTAAGTTGGTACTTTTTTTTTTTGATCTTCTATTTTCATTCATATTGATTAAAAAAATTTAAGACACAATTATGATTTGAACATGAATGGTTTAAATGAAGAAAGTAGAGCACCACTAACACAGAATGGCTATCAACTTAACACTGAACTCATAGCCATTCACATGCTGCCTAACATTAAAACGAGAAATATAAACTAAGTGAAATGAGGAACCAGTAAAAGGCAATTCAAACATTTAAATGTATTTTCAGTTGATCTATGTCATTATTGTGAATTAATTAAAATAGCTAATGACCGTACAATTGTTTCTATCCTCCTTTTCTAATTTTCCCTCTTCGGCAGGTTTGTGTGACTACATTTGGCTGTATTCTTATGTCCTAAGACATCATTGCCTGACACAGGCAAAAATCTGCAATGCTGGTTTTTTCATGAATTTTTGCTGGTATCTTTCTATGATGGTCCATCAAGATCGAGATTGAGAGAGAAATGGTGGGGTTGGGGAGACTTACTATAAAGGTATTTATTCACTTACCACCTGTTTTTCTTTAACAGTCGATTACTGCAGCCTTACCAAACAACAAAATGAGATAGAAAGGCTGGGAGGGGTAAAGTTACCTTCTGACATTTAATGTTAAATAAATTTGGTATTACACCATTATTAAGTGGTTTTATAAATAGGAAGAAAGAAATATAAAAAAAACATGACTGATATAGATAAACCAATAAATGTATGGTAGTCTTAATAGGCTATTGCAAATTTGTACTGTTGGTATTGTGAACACTATTAAAATCCCAAGGAATGTGTACACCTAACCATTACAAAGTCCAAGGCTCTTGTAGGTTACTTGGTACAAGTTCACTGTTCTTTTATATCATTCTACAGACTTTACTGTATTCTCTCCCTTATGCATGAGAGAGAGAGAGAGAGAGAGAGAGAGAGAGAGAGAGAGAGAGAGAGAGAGAGAGAGAGAGAGAGAGAGAGAGAGAGAGAGAGAGGATTTCAATGAACAGTGCACCTTTTTTTAATTCTAGATGGGTACTATTATTTTTTTAATCGTTATTTATTACATTGATAATGAATAATTATTGGAAATTCATCACAGATTTATAAAATTTAGAAATGATATCCTTTTGCTAACTTAAAACCAAAGTTTGAAACAATATTTGTATATGTGTATTAATGTGCCAAGGGCAGATCACAGTTTGATATACACAACAGTACTGGTAATACAATTGCTTTACACCAACATTTTAAAAGCCATGTTTTTAAATATATATATATATATATATATATATATATATATATATATATATATATATATATATATATATATATATATATATATATGTTTGTGTTACACTACTACAGGGGTCAATTTTTATGAAAGGAATATGTAATAAATTGCATGGGAATCTGCCACTGCTAGCCATGGAAGTAGTTCTTGTTACACTTTTTTGTTATGTTATTGGGCTCAGCTAACATGGGTATAGGCTATCATGTGATGAAAAATGAAGTTAAATCCAAAACAATATATTATTTTATGTTTTTCTTTTGTACACTGTCTCTATTACTATTGAAAATGTTTCAGTTAAAAATGTTCTAAGCATCTGGACAACAAAAGAGTACAACTTAAGATACAACTCGGTAGTTAATTTTGCCAAAAATCTAATTTTACCTCTAGGCATGTTCTCCAGTGTCACTTTTCTGAAATCATCAGCAAAGGGGAAATAAATCACATGGAAACCTGGTGGAGTTATCTGCACTTTGTGCTCATCCACCTCTTCTTCCTGAAGAACAAAATAACAGTTTTAATAAAGGTGGCGCTCACCAGTTATTATGTACTTTTGAGAGAGTGATGTATGTAAGGTGAAGTTGTTTGCATTTTAAACACGCACAGTGCAAAGAATGTTGGCATACCTATATACTACTTTCATGTAATGTGGATGAAATTTCTTTGGATATTGTACTTTTGGAAATTTTAAATGATCTTGGGACACTGCTAACTAAAATGACTGCTCCCTTGTGCTCCAAAAATCAACCTAAATTTGTCTAAAGTACACTATTCTTGGCAGCTATTAAAATATGGAAAATGAATTTTGCCAAACTAGATAATACCAGCTTCTAAAAGTGCAATGACTGAATTACCAAATACATAAAATGTAAAAAAAAGTTATCGGCTCTTTTTTTTACAATTTACCTCTGAAGTTCGAGAAGTGAAAATGAGCAAGTAGAGCTAGCACGTTTTTGAAAGATGCACATCTGGAGTAAGGCCAAGCTGTATATTCTCTAACCCATATTACACCCATCAATCATACATCAAAATAAAGGGAATTAAAGGTTCTTTGAACAACACCTAAGATATACAAAGTCTCTTTTAAATAACCAGTATAACTAGTGAGGCAACCCGGGGAAACTCTTTTTCTTTAAAATTTTAACCCTATGCTAAATACAAAACTGTAGAGCGCCACCTTAAAAACAAATATAAACATTTATGAAATTATTTTTCTTATTTTCATATTATTATGTATGATGTTCTGAGTAAAATGGTACATTAACAATGATTTTATTCATGAAAATAAGCTAATTATGCTTATTTTTGCTCTAGCATACATAATTTGATATGAGGCATGTTTGGGTGAGTAGTGACCTTCATTATGGGGAAATTAGAAGTCTTAGAATATAGGAATAAAGTCAACTTAAATTGAAAATGTTTCATTAAGTAAAAGAAATCCATAGTGAAAATGTTTTATTTCATTTATTTGCAATGAAATTAAAAAATAAATGATAACAAAGCAAATTTGCTCTCTTCCATATCAAAGAATTAGTTAATATTTACCCTTTGACCTTTATGAACCTCACCTGTTATATCCCTTTTATAACTGTAAAATTTATTGTTGACATCTCAGGAATAAATATGGCTAGTTTCATGTTCCTGTCTATCAGCATAACACTGGTTGCTATGTTGACAAAATGCAATTCGCATTTTTAAAATAGTTCACTTTTTATCATAAGGAAGGGGGGGCTGTACCGGTTTAAGACTCTGACTCTAATAAATGCTGTTCTGAGGGGGGAAATACATGACAATTATTACAAAGGACTGTTTTGATGCTTGCGCCTTAAATATTTCAGTCATACAATCAAAATTAAATCATACAATAATAATACCTATATTCTCTTTATGGTGGCGCTCACCAGTTATTATGTACTTTTGAGAGAGTGATGTATGTAAGGTGAAGTTGTTTGCATTTTAAACATGCACAGTGCAAAGAATGTTGGCATACCTATATACTACTTTCATGTAATGTGGATGAAATTTCTTTGGATATTGTACTTTTGGAAATTTTAAATGATCTTGGGACACTGCTAACTAAAATGACTGCTCCCTTGTGCTCCAAAAATCAACCTAAATTTGTCTAAAGTACACTATTCTTGGCAGCTATTAAAATATGGAAAATGAATTTTGCCAAACTAGATAATACCAGCTTCTAAAAGTGCAATGACTGAATTACCAAATACATAAAATGTAAAAAAAGTTATCGGCTCTTTTTTTTACAATTTACCTCTGAAGTTCGAGAAGTGAAAATGAGCAAGTAGAGCTAGCACGTTTTTGAAAGATGCACATCTGGAGTAAGGCCAAGCTGTATATTCTCTAACCCATATTACACCCATCAATCATACATCAAAATAAAGGGAATTAAAGGTTCTTTGAACAACACCTAAGATATACAAAGTCTCTTTTAAATAACCAGTATAACTAGTGAGGCAACCCGGGGAAACTCTTTTTCTTTAAAATTTTAACCCTATGCTAAATACGAAACTGTAGAGCGCCACCAAAGGGTGCTCAGGTGGCGCTCTACAGTTTTGTATTTAGCATAGGGTTAAAATTTTAAAGAAAAAGAGTTTCCCCTGGTTTCCTCACTAGTTATACTGGTTTTTTAAAAGAGACTTTGTATATCTTAGGTATTGTTCAAAGAACCTTTAATTCCCTTTATTTTGATGTATGATTGATGGGTGTAATGAGTTAGAGAGTATACAGCTTGGCCTTATTCCAGATGTGCACCTTTCAGAAAAGTGCTAGCCCTACTTGCTCATTTTCACTTCTCGAACTATAGAGGTAAATTGTAAAAAAAGAGCCGATAACTTTTTTTACATTTTATGTATTTGGTAATTCAGTCATTGCACTTTTAGAAGCTGGTATTATCTAGTTTGGCAAAATTCATTTTCCATATTTTAATAGCTGCCAAGATTAGTGTACTTTAGACAAATTTTGGTTGATTTTTGGAGCACAAGGGAGTAGTCATTTTAGTTCGCAGTGTCCTATGCTCATTTACAATTTCCAAAGTACAATATCCAAAGAAATTTCATCCACATTACATGAAAGTAGCATATAGGTATGCCAACATTCTCTCCACTGTGCATGTTTAAAATGCAAACAACTTCACCTTACATACATCACTCTCTCAAAAGTACATAATAACTGGTGAGCGACACCTCAACAGATATTAGTGACAGGTGTTATGGTGAAGTTGTTTGCATTTATAACATGTACAATGGAGAGAATGTTGGTATACCTCTGTTACTTTCCTGTAATGCACCTCAAATTTCTTTGGATATTGTACTTGTAGAAACTGTACATGATCTAAGCACACAGTTAACCAAAATGACTGCTCCCATGTACTCAAAAATTCAGCCTGAATTAGACTAATGAGCACTATCTTTAGCAGTTAATAAAATAGTGAAAACAAATTTTGCCAGATTAGACAATATCATCTTCTGAAAGTGGAAGAAATGAATTACAAAACATATAAAATGTTAAAAAAAAATTTATTGGCCCTTTTTTTCACAAGTGACATCCAAGAAATAAAAATTACAAAGCGGAGTGATAGGATAAAATATGAAATAAAGCTACGCTAGATAATCTATAACACAATTACTCCAATCAACCATATACCAACAATTACAACCATCAATCATATACCAAAAAAAAGGGAAGTAAAAGTTGTTTTTTTTTACAATACCAAAGATATACACCATCCTTTTTAAAAAGCCAGTATAACCAGTGAGGAAAACCTGTGACATTTTAAAAAAAAAAATCCAACCCTATGCAAAATACAAAACTAGTGTGCCACCACAAAAAGTACAAAATCCCAAATAATAAAAGGTCACAATGGGATTGATACTGTGAGCACTTGGCTTAAATTTAAAGATTAAGGCATAATTGATTTGTATATAATTTATATATTTATAATCAAAGTCATCTAAGATCTTGATGAGAAAAACCTTTAGACCCTTTAATTAAAATCAGAGGAGAAAATGTAAACTTTTAAGAGGTAGAGCTGCCAAGTTCAGTGTCTCACATGTAACATCATCTCATTAACAATTACAAATCTCAAGTATAGGACCTTTTCAAGACGATGAAATTTGGTCCTGATGGTAGCAAGTTTTGTCCATCATATACAACATTACCTCTTAAAAGTGAAGATGTTGTTCATTATCAAACTCTTCAAACATCTTCATGATACGAGACTAATAAAAAGTTTTACCAAAATCTGATCAGAAATGATCACTAATGAGTGGGTAAGATCAGCCAGTTAAATGTATGATTACTTCTTAAATGTGTGAATCAGGGACCCCAAAATTCTAATGACTTTCAGGGTCTAATTAATGGATACATGATTGAGAGATTAACATTGATTTCAATAGGCACACTTATGTACAAATTAGGAGAATTAAAATTCCATGACATGTCAATTACCAGTTTTCTACTTTAGCTACCAATTTAAATACAAGACATAAATACAGAAATAAATAAATGTAATAAAATATGAAAGTGAAATTGATAAGTGACCTCTTCTGTAAGCTGATAAGCTTTAATTAAAAGCTATAGGTTTTATTATTATTCCCCAACAGAATTTATAGAACTTGGATGCAAGATCATCCACTCCCAAGAAACAACCATTATTTAATTTGACTAAAGCAACATTGAACTCTGTGACAGTTAAATCAAAATCAAAACAGATTCTCTCATTCTCATTCACTTCTGGTAATCCTCAACCACTGCTGAAAGACTGGACATCAGCTTTTATTTATTAAATTTTTACTCCTTGAATGAGTACGTTTTGATAATAAAAATTTGGTTTATTTAAGAGTTAACTTTGACCAATAATAACCCTATTCCTTACTATTAATGATATAAATGGCTTCACCTTTATCTACATTAAAATATATATATATATATATATATATATATATATATATATATATATATATATATATATATATATATATATATATATTCATTTTTCTTCCTGAATCAATTTTTCCCACAAATATACCAGTGCAGCTTTGGTTACATAAAGGGTTAAAATATGAATTTATCTTTTGAAAATCCATAAACTTCTTTCCTTGAGACTCAGAATGGTCACAAGCTAAGTCAGAGTCACATGTCTTGATTAATTCCTTAAATTCACGGATTTCCTAGGAACAGCTTTATATGACTGTTTATAAAATTCTCTGGCAAATTCCTGTATCTGAATATTTTTACAAGTCCCATTTTATTTGACTATATTAAGAATCATAAAGTTCATTCTCTTAAATGATGGTTATTACTCTTTCAGAATGATGTTTCTTTATTTTATTTAATTTCACATGCACATATACACTATTATGATCTGGCTGGTTTTGGGTCTTCTGTTAGTTTTATTGTGACTTTTCTGTTGGCTTTATTGGGACTTATCTGTTAGTTTTATTGTGACTTTTCTGTTGGCTTTAATGTGAGTTTTTTTGTTGGTTTTATTGTGATTTTTCTGTTGGCTTTATTTGGACTTTGCTGTTGGCTTTATTTGGGGCCTTTCTGTTGGCTTTATTGGCACTTTTCTGTTGGTTTTATTGTGACTTTTCTGTTGGCTTTATTTGGACTTTTCTGTTGGTTTTATTTGTGCCTTTCTGTTGGCTTTTTTTGGACTTTTCTGTTGGCTTTATTGTGACTTTTCTGTTGGTTTTATTGAGTTTTCTGTTGGCTTTATTGGGACTTTTCTGTTGGCTTTATTGGGGCCTTTCTGTTGGTTTTATTGAGTTTTCTGTTGGCTTTATTGGGACTTTTCTGTTGATTTTATTGTGACTTTTTTGTTGGCTTTATTGTGATTTTTTTTGTTGGTTTTATTGTGACTTTTCTGTAAAAGATTGGTCTCTTCTTCAAAATATGTTCACCAATCATAATACCTTATCAGAATAGGTAAAAGGTGGAGGGAGATACATTCCCTTACCCTGGAGACACTATCTATGTTCCTTACAATTATGCAAGATTGCTTCTAGATAACCTGACTCCATATGTTGCGGAGCAGCTTCGAAAGGGAAAATTTTCCCTCCTGAAAATCCAATGGAAGTCATGAAGTCACATGTTTATGAAGCAGTCAAAAGACTTGGAAATGTAACTTTTGTTGGTTTTATTGTGATTTTTCTGTTGGCTTTATTGGGACTTTTCTGTTGGCTTTTTTGGGGCCTTTCTGTTTTCTTTATTGGGACTTTTCTGTTGGTTTTATTGTGACTTTTCTGTTGGCTTTATTGTGACTTTTCTGTTGGTTTTATTGTGACTTTTCTGTTGCTTTTATTGTGACTTTTCTGTTGGCTTTATTTTGACTTTTCTGTTGGCTTTATTGGGGCCTTTCTGTTGGCTTTATTGAGACTTTTCTGTTGGTTTTATTGTGACTTTTCTGTTGGCTTTATTTGGACTTTTCTGTTGGCTTTATTGTGACTTTTCTGTTGGCTTTATTGTGACTTTTCTGTTGGCTTATTGGGGCCTTTCTGTTGGTTTTATTGTGACTTTTCTGTTGGTTTTATTGTGACTTTTCTGTTGGTTTTATTGTGACTTTTCTGATGGCTATATTAGGACTTTTCTGTTGGCTATATTGGGACTTTTAAGCAATTATCATGCTGAGGAAATGGAAGCTAAGTGCCTTTCCCATGGATACATCAAAACACCCAACCTGGGTTGACATGGGTGGGTATCAAATCTAGGGCCCTTAGATTACAAGTCTGATGCTCCACCAACTGAGCTACCATGCTCCTCTATTGATCTGAGCCAATACCAACTAAGATACCATCCTCTATTAATCCGAGCCTAAACTGACTGAGATACCATGTTCCTCTATTAATATGGACCAATACAATAACAATATCGCATGCAACTGTTTTCTGTAAGATTGAGTTTGAAGATAATGTACAGTTTGATCTTCAAGTAATGAATGTGTTAGATCGATACTATGTTGGTATTGTTTTAATGGGATAAAAGACACTCCATGTATCATTCAGATCTAAGTAAGCTATAAGTTTATTTAAAGAATCTACTTATTAAGATTTATTACATTTATTACCAGCAATTATATTTCTTTCCATTATGACATACAGTTTTGAAGTTTCAGTGTTGACCATTGGTCTTTTTAATAGATTTGGACTATTTAATTTCTGATTATGCTTCATATGGCATAGTTTAGTTAACCAATATTAACTACTCCCTATGAAAAACTCCTTTATTCTAAATATATTAATTTCTGTGCACTTTGTTTTGACCAGTTTGCAATGTTTGCCAATGTGTAAAAGACAATTTTGTACCTGAGGAAGGAGAGCCACAAATCTGGGTGGATAATTCTTCCCTCCAATATATTTACAAAAGGGAAAAACATCTCTTTCCAGACATTTCTTCAGCAGAGCTGTAAACAGGGTTGTGCTGCCAATAATGCTCTGAAAATAAATTAGTCGATAAATTGATCAATGGTGCTAAACATTTATCAGCAGCACAAAAGGACTCTTCATGAATCTCTTTTGTAATGAAACATTAACATCTGAATACCTTTTGTAGTTATGTAAAATGTGAGCTATTCTATACAAGATATAATGTGCAGATTACCTTGTGGAGTGTAAATGTATCAGTTACAAAAGAGAGTCAAACCAAATGTAACATACCAATAGTCATAAGCTAAATATACAATAACAATAGTCCACAGTGAATACTTATAACTAAATATACAATAACAATAGTCCACAGTGAATACTTATAACTAAATATAAAATAACAATAGTCCACAGTGAATACTTATAACTAAATACAAAATAACATACCCGATACTTATATGCATATATAAAATAGCAATAGTCAATGGCTGATACTTTTATGTAAATATAAAATAACAGTAGCCGATACTTATAACTAAATATAAAATAGTCCAGAGCTGATAAATTGTAACATAACATACAAAAAGTCTTAAACTGATATCATTAAATATAAAATATGTCAGTAGTCCACAGATATCAACTGAATATAAAAGATCACTAGTCCACAGCCGATAATTATAACTAAATCTGATTCTAGTATGAATGGTTGATTGTTTTATCTAGTGATTGAAAACATTTTTAATGACATGTCCACTTTTATGGTCAGTGTATTCGCTGCAAGTCACTCATATATATTATTGATATTACAAAGCCATTCCTGCAGTTTTTAAGGCAAAAGTTTACCATGGGACATACCATCCATATACTTTCTACTAATAACATGATAAAATCCTACCAACACTCAAAGCTAATGGCTCACAATTCTTGAAACAAGACTATACAAAAATGTGCACACCAACAGGTAGCAGAATAACTGTTTTGACCAAGATGAAACTTTCTAAATAAATAAACAGGTGGGTAACTTACCGTTTCATCAGGGTAGATAAACTGAGCTGGCTTGACATGATGATGTTTCTTCAAGCAAGTTCTGGGTTTGAATCCCATTAAGTAAAGACCTAATATGAGACAAAGGATAAAATAGTAGAATTAATTTATTTCATGAGCATCAATTTTCATGTGTTTAGCAAAAATTGATCTTTTGATACCTCCTCCATATTTTGAATAATGGAAGAGCAATGGTGGCAGGGGGCATGGGGGTGTTAGGGATTTGTCTTTAAAAGCTGAAACACTGATGTATCAAATCCAGCTGTCTTTTCCTGATGGGGAAATACAAAATTTATTTTAAAATATTTTGATATTCAACAATTGCAAGCATACTGATGGTTTCTTGAATGAAACAAATTTTTTTCTAGTAAATATTTAACCAATCATAATACCTCAGGAGAACTACTACCTTGCAAAGCCAGCTCTCCTAGCTTAAAACGTTTTAGCTAAAGAGGTAAAAGTTATCTGCTGTTCCAGGTAGCCGTTAGAGTCATTTCCCTTTGATACTGGGATTGACACCAAATCCAGTCAAATCATCAGTTATTACTAGAGAGGAAGGCATGCTCTCTGTAAGGATTAACTACAGAGAAGTTGGGAGGGTGTATGCATATTATGTTTGGAGAAGTATTATCAAAAATCATTTTTTGCAAGTAAAAGATTGGCCTCTTCTTCAAAATATGTTCACCAATCATAATACCTTATCAGAATAGGTAAAAGGTGGAGGGAGATACATTCCCTTACCCTGGAGACACTATCTATGGTCCTTACAATTATGCAAGATTGCTTCTAGATAACCTGACTCCATATGTTGCGGAGCAGCTTCGAAAGGGAAAATTTTCCCTCCTGAAAATCCAATGGAAGTCATGAAGTCACATGTTTATGAAGCAGTCAAAAGACTTGGAAATGTAACTTTGTGCATAATGGGTAAAGGCCTCTCCCACTCAAATTGAACCGTATAAGGTGAAAGATCTCTGATAAAACCAGAATGGTGTATTCAGATTCCATGACAATTACAGTTAGAGAACAGTTTCACTCAAAAGCAAGTTCTAATTCTGTGAACCAATATTGGAAGCAATTTCTTTAGCATGTGTTTAGTCCGGTATGCAGAACCGATAGTCCACTTTATTCAGGATGAAAATGTCTGTGTTGACACAACATCCTTCCCCTCATTGTAATGTAAAATGAAACCTGATCTCCCTTGTAGCAACGGCTCAGTCTTCCTGAAAAGGTTTGCACTGGGTTCTGTACATAACCTTGAAATGAAATGTCCAGAATAGACAGGAATTATTACCAATATCTGACTTCTCATGAATGGCAGCCTGTTCTTGGCAATGAATGAGTTAGATCTACCTTGCAAATCCAGCCAACCAAGATAAAACTTGTAGCTAGAAAGACTTGTGATCTGCCTACATAATTGACAGTTGTGCTGAGTGATCTCCCTTGATAATATGGATTGGCAGCAAAACCCATGAATATCTCAGTTACTACTGGAGGGTAAGTCATGCTCTCTAGATGGATGTAACCAGGCAGGCTGCAAGGATGTAGGTGAATTATGATTGGGTAAGTATTTGTGAAAAAATATATTTTACTAGAAAAAAATGAGTTTCTTATTTAATAATGTTACCCAATTGAAATACCTAAGGAGAATAGGTTAAAGGTGTTGGGAGGAACATCTCCTTACCCTAGAGAAGCCATCTCCAGTCCCCAAAGGTATTTGAAATAGCTTATAGGTAACCCGACTGGAGAAGACTCCATCTACAGGGCAGCGGCTTCTAAAGGGGAAAATTTTTCCTCCTGCATATCTAGTGTGAAGTCATCAGGCAGTGTCTTATGAAAAGGTAACCTGTTGTGCCCCATTTATAAGTCCCACAAGATTGGGTTGAGCCCTTTGGGATGAAAGATCTCTGAGGTAAAAACTGCAGAATGTGGATCTTCATCCCACAGCATGGATAATATCAGAGAACAAGTCTGGTCAAATCAATGTGGATCTTCATCCCACAGTATGGATAAATAATATAACAAGTCTGGTCAAGTCAATGTGGATCTTCATCGCACAGCATGGATAATATCAGATGTCAAGTCTGGTCAAGTCAATGCTTCTGGCAACTTCTCTAACCTTGTAATCTGAAATGCACAATAATTCATCTGAGTTGGAGTTACTTTTGGTGTTAAATAACTGCCATCATGGTTGCATGAGTAGATAAGGAAAATTCTTTATTCTCCATTGAATTTCCATTGCGAGATTGATGAGATTATTGATCCACATTATTCTCCCATCTGAGTGGTGCAATGAGAATGAGGCAACACTCTGATTCTCTTGCTTTTTTATCACCTTTGGAATCTGAGGTGTTCGAGTGTAGGCGTATGCATCCAGGCAGTTCCAATCTATGGATATCTCATTGACTGCCCAGGCTTGGGGATCTGGGAATGGTGTGACAATGGTTGGGAACTTGGTACTCCACCTTGTCGCAAACAGGTCTACCAATAGTCAGTCCCATTGATTGCATATCTCAGTGAAAACCAAGGGATGGAGAGACCATTCTATCTGTATGAGCTGGTTGTCCTGGGATAAAGGATCTGCTATTACATTTAGACATACAGGAATATGACGAACTGGATTTGCTGTTGATGACACCACTTTAAAAAGTCCCACACTAATATGCAAAGGACTGGGGACTTGCTGTTTGAGATAAGTCACCACTGTAGAGACTCCCTTTCCAGTTAAAATTCATGCCCAGAATGGCCTTCATCTTGAGGATATTCATGCCGGTCCTGGGAATACTGGCTGCCCAAAAAGACTTTGCCACACAGCATTCTGTACTTGCAACCATACAGACTGTTATCTCTGGCATTTATACTGACAGTGGTAATCAAGCTGTGAGCAATGTTAAGTTGCTCCACGTCTGCAGATGGTACCTCTTATTTGTGCAAATGGGAAGAAGTTAGTCCAGAGGGCTTTTTAGCCTCTACTTGGGATTTTAAAATAATCATTTTTAACAGGAACAAATATAGGTGACAGGATGATGAGGTCTGCTGCTGCACTGAACAAGCCTAGAAGGTGAAGGAATTTCTGTGTGAAGAGGGATTCCCTTGAGTAATGAATCCACCATGTTCCCAATTTTCAATGCCTGTTCCTGAGTGAGACGTTTACCTGTGTGCTGAATTCCATATCTAGATGAACAAACTATTGAGATGGTACTAGGTCGGATTTGTCCTTGTTGACAAGAAAACCCAATGTAACAACGGTCACTACATCATGTTCTGATATGTAATTCACCCAATGTTTTTGCAGGATATCATCCAGGTAACTTTATGTTGTCATCTAGGAGATAGTCCAGACACAGTTCATCAGACAAGTGAAGACACAGGGACTGATGTTGAGTCCAAATGGGAACGCTTGGAATTGATAATTGATGTCGTAGGTGAATCACAGTAAAGTCTTATGAATGGAGGCATTAAGATATGTGTCTTTTAAATCCATGCTGATTGTGAAGTGGTTCCATCAAGAACCACAAGCTCGAAGAAACTGATTGAGGACACTTAGGTCGATGACAGGGTGCAGAGTGGCATAACTTCTGGGGACAAAGAAAAGTTGTGAATAAAATAGCAAATTTGTTACTTTGAAAAATTTCTACCATTCTACCATCCTTTTGTGAAGGTCATTTATTTCTTGCTGGAAGGCTGTAGCTCTGAATGGGTCTGTTAGAATGTTTGCAGCTTATGGGACTCTGGACAGTTGTATTTTGAAAGTGATGATGAGTCCTCAGAAACCAATTATCAGGTCCAATGACTGTCATGGCAAATTGTGTCTCATTCAGCAGCAAAGAACTGAAACCTTCCTCCTATCGGGATCTGTGGGAAGGGTGGTGTGGATACTGTCATATTTTGAGAGATAGAATCTCTGTTTTGTAGAGAAACTTTGGTGAAAGCAATCACTACTTCTCCATGTTTTGCCTACTTTGGTTTGTGAAAACGATGGTTTTTGACACAAGGAGATACAATAGGACAAATGGTCAGAGGTTTGTGTTCAAGTCGTGTCCCTTGGTTCCTTTGTTGGTTTTCTTAAATGACCCTACATCACTGTTGCAGTTGGGAGTGGGTTGGGGTGGGGTGGAAATTTGTCTTAGGGGAATATTATTGTACCAGATGAAATGAGTACACCAATTGTAAATTTGCAGCTTCTGTGATATATTCATTGGTTAAAAAAGTAGGTTGAGTAGCTCTGTTCAAAACCAGAGCCATTTTAGAGACTGACCAGTCCGTGTCTAGGTGGTGCAACTGATACTTTGTTTTGTTCATTTGCTCACTGTTTATCTTGAAATGCTGTACAATGGAACCCTGAGGGGACAAGGCTTAATGGTATTGCCTACAATGAGAAGTCTTGTGGTGGTGATATATGTGCCATGGCTGTCTATGATTGTGTCGATTTCCAGTGTTTCATAACTGGAGACTCTGAGAGCCCTTTGTTGATTTATCTCCCTTATGCACCAAAAATTCCTGCACTGAGGCTTTGTCAGCATTTTGGCTTATAGTGTCTTTTTTCAGCCGAGCATTTTTATTCTTTGCACTAGCCTTATCTGTAAGACAAATAAAGCATAACATAAAACTGTTGTAGATCTGCATCTGTCTCTTAGATAAATAAAGCATAACATAAAACTGTTGTAGATCTGCATCTGTCTCTTATTGACAAATAAAGTACAACATATAACTATTGTAGATCTGCATCTGTCACTTATTTATTGAACAAAAGGTTGGTGCTGAGCTATGCCTTGTAGCATTATCTGAAAATTGCAGACAAATTTAACAAAGCTATGAAGTTTCCATTTAAAAACCAAAGTAATTCACCATACTACCTGTGAGAAGCTCAAGAACGTCCAGTACAGATAAATGCAATGAAGCATGACATCAGAACACTAAATGTATTAGCAGAGAAAACTCACCTGTTATGTAGAAAGCCATTGTGGAATTAAACATATGTCGAGTGTTTTCTATAGGTCTCAGGAAATTGCATATCAACAAAAATTAAAAGAATAGCCTGATTTTATCATAGGCTAGGCTTCATGTGCAAGTACCTAAGTACAATTAAATGTGTAGAAGACAACAAAGTGTGGTAACTTTGCAAAGGCAGAACTTTGTTGACATTGAAAGAAACGTTGGAAATATAGAGTATACTCTTTCTTTGAGAAGTGAGAACTCTATCAATGTTGATTCTGGCTTTTGCAATGAGATAGTGCTTCCTGCCATGAGCAGAAGTAGTAACCGAAATGTTCACGAGTTTTGCCACCTATCCCTATATCAAGGGGAGATCACTCTGTCCGACCGCCATTTAGGTGGATAGATAGGTGGTGCTCTACAGTTTCGTATTTAGCATAGGGATAGAAATTTTAAATAAAAAGAGTTTCCCCGGGTTGCCTCACTAGTTATACTGGTTATTTAAAAGAGACTTTGTATATCTTAGGTATTGTTCAAAGAACCTTTAATTCCTTTTATTTTGATGTATGATTGATGGGTGTAATATGGGTTAGAGAGTACACAGCTTAGCCTTACTCCAGATGTGCACCTTTCAAAAAAGTGCTAGCTCTACTTGCTCATTTTCACTTCTCGAACTTCAGAGAGAAATTGTAAAAAAAAGAGCCGATAACTTTTTTTACATTTTATTTATTTGGTAATTCAGTCATTGCACTTTTAGAAGCTGGTATTATCTAGTTTGGCAAAATTCATTTTCCATATTTTAATAGCTGCCAAGAATAGTGTACTTTAGACAAATTTAGGTTGATTTTTGGAGCACAAGGGAGCAGTCATTTTAGTTAGCAGTGTCCTAAGATCATTTAAAATTTCCAAAAGTACAATATCCAAAGAAATTTCATCCACATTACATGAAAGTAGTATATAGGTATGCCAACATTCTTTCCACTGTGCATGTTTAAAATGCAAACAACTTCACCTTAGGTGGCGCTCTACAGTTTCGTATTTAGCATAGGGTTAAAATTTTAAATAAAAAGAGTTTCCCCGGGTTTCCTCACTAGTTATACTGGTTATTTAAAAGAGACTTTGTATATCTTAGGTATTGTTCAAAGAACCTTTAATTCCCTTTATTTTGATGTATGATTGATGGGTGTAATATGGGTTAGAGAGTACACAGCTTGGCCTTACTCCAGATGTGCACCTTTCGAAAAAGTGCTAGCTCTACTTGCTCATTTTCACTTCTCGAACTTCAGAGAGAAATTGTAACAAAAAGAGCCGATAACTTTTTTTACATTTTATGTATTTGGTAATTCAGTCATTGCACTTTTAGAAGCTGGTATTATCTAGTTTGGCAAAATTCATTTTCCATATTTTAATAGCTGCCAAGAATAGTGTACTTTAGACAAATTTAGGTTGATTTTTGGAGCACAAGGGAGCAGTCATTTTAGTTAGCAGTGTCCTAAGATCATTTAAAATTTCCAAAAGTACAATATCCAAAGAAATTTCATCCACATTACATGAAAGTAGTATATAGGTATGCCAACATTCTTTCCACTGTGCATGTTTAAAATGCAAACAACTTCACCTTACATACATTACTCTATCAAAAGTACATAATAACTGGTGAGCGCCACCATAACAGCTGCTTTTAGATAAAAGTTCTTTATCTTGTTTGCTCCATTTGCATATTTGCATTGCTAGTCACATGACTAACCAAATCTTGCGGCCAATATGCATACAACACCACAGGTCAAAAAGTCATGTGATAACAACAAAACTGCGTTTTCCCATATCCCATGGGGAGGATGGCAAATGTTTCACTTCCATTGAAAACTGATTTTATTACCTCATAATGTAGTTCTTTAATATTAAAATAGTATACCTTTTCTTAAAGTACCTCATTGGCAAGAGCTTCCATGTATTTGTCTTTACCTGCCATGTTGCAATATAGGTTTATGCACCAAACCATCCAATCCAGTATTGCAGAAAGACAAAACCTCGAAAATATTGAATGAAAGTCATGCAATGTCTACAATAACAAGAAAAAACATGTATTATCAACATATTAATTGAGATAACAGCAGCCTGAAACATGTCGTCGCATTTTCCTGTCAAGAGGCTGACTGATCACACTGAAACTACATGTCAATGCGGTTTTGTTGTTATCATGTGACTATTTGACCTGTGACATTTATGCTTATCAACCATGAGATCTGGTTACTCATGTGACAGCAATGCAAATGGAGCGAAAAAGGTAAAAATTCATCAATGCTGTAGTTTTGTCTTGTCTGACAATGGATTAAAGACAAAATCGGTGTTATGCTTGTAATTTCTGAGAAGATAAATTATTTCTCTATCGATTTAATATAAGTATGGGTCAATGTAAGGTCATTTAAGATTACTAGGCTTGATAGTAGGCAAGTACCCTATGCCAAAATCGGACTAATATAATGTACTAAGTGCTTCAAGTACTGAGCAAAAGCTGCTGAATTAGATGCACAAATTGATTTTCGGGAATTCCTTAATGTAAATATTTTTTTTTGCAAACCCCACATATTATAATGATTAGTATACATAATGTAACAAGTGCATCAAGCACTGGGCAAACACTGGTTCAATTAAATGCTCAACTCAATTTCAGAAATTTTTTTAAAAAAAATTTTTACCCTGAGGAGGTAAAAATTGTGGGGCTCAGCACCAAAAACAGATTGTTGGCTGATTGGAGATGCACACATTTTTTTGTTGCTGGCTTAATTGTAATTTATTACAAAATATGGAAAAGTAATGCAAAGTTATTTCTTTTTTATTACAATTACAATTTGTTATATTTATAATTAGCAACTTACTACATGATAGGAATAACAGAAATAAAAATTAACAACAGAGAACTAACAAAGAAAATGTTTCAAAATTTGTGATATTAGATCTACAATATTGTATTCCATGGTTTACACTAAAATCTTAGCAAAAAAAATGTTGTTCTGTGGAAAATGTAAATAAACTAACAAGAACCAAGTTGTGACAGCCCAAACAGAAATAATGTAATTATACTCTAATTGCCTGGATAAAAAAATTAAATATAATTGATTGCAACTGTGACAGTAACTGTAATCAACTACTACAATTTTTTAAAATAGTAATTGCAATTTTAATTCATTATCTTTAAAACAAAAATCTACACATCACTGGCTGGGATCTACATGTTTTCATAACAGTTGCAAGAACAAACTTTTATCAAATACTGTCTCTTGTAGCAAAAGCCCTCTACACTTGAACTAAACCCTTGAGAAAAGATGTAACTTTTATAGGTAGTGCTTGGGTAAAGGAACTGAATAATCCATTGCAAATTAATGTCTCTGCATGGATGAATGTGCCGAAAACTGGGGCTGAACTAAAGACTGCAGACATACAAAGTAAACAAAAGTCCTGTTTATGACAAGATCAATGTTTTCATTACCTGGCTCTTCAAACCTTTTAATTTCAGTAACTTCATCATTCTCAAAGCAAATCCTTTTTCCTCCATATGTCTGGGCTTTCTTCAAATCCTGAGGCATCAGAACCTCCCCTGTATCCTATACAAACAAAGAACAGTTTCAATTTCACACTAAATATCAAATACTGACAAGAAACTACTGCAAAGATGACCTCTCTTTGCTTTAATTTCTAGGATTCTGATATAAATTAACTAAAACATGAGATTCAAATATAGACACATACCAGCTGTACATGTACTTGATAACATATTAATGTTTCCCAAATAAATGCCAGCTAAAATGCTTAATGCGACTGCATTAAATAGAAATAGAAACAAGAGTCCCCAAAAAGAGACTTCCAGTCTATTGTCTGAAAAGATTTTCCAGGAATTCAGGACCATTTTTTAAAAAAATGCTATGTGTTGCAACTATCTCTGATTTTCTTGAGCGAAAAGATTTTAAATTAGTCACTTTCGCTGCCATATTATAACATTGCTAGCATTTTCATTTAGGACAAAACTAAAACGTACTAAAGACTTTTGGTATTAAAAAAAATGTAGATACCACCATTCATTCAAAAGAACTAGTGACAAGATTTTCAATATGTTCAATGTGGCAGAGATAGTTTAAGTCAGATTATCAACTAGCTACCATAATTTCTGGTGAAAGTACCTTGTCAAGTACTTTCCATTTACTACATATCATAAGAAGTCTTCTAGTGAAAATCCATTGTCAGTACGACTTTTCATCTAAAAGAAGCAGTGGTTAGATTTCAGATTGGCACAATTTTTATTTATGACCAACTAGACATTGTAAGAAATCTTCCAGCAAATCCCCATGTTCACAAAACTTTTTGTTACGGAGAATTAGCAATAACAAGATTTTCAAGCTGGCTTCTGAGATGGCCTTATTGGATGTCAGATTGGTACCATTTTCATTTATGACCGACAAGACATCTGGTGAAAATTCCATTCCAATAATATCACTATCTGTTCAGAAGGAGCATCATCAACAAGATTTCAAGATGGCTGCCATTGTGGCCATATTGGACATCATATCAGCACAATTTTCATTTAGAACAAACTTCAAGTCTTTTAGTGAAAATGCCATCTTGATATTATCATCCATTCAGGAGGAATAGTGATTCAAGAATTCAAGAAGGCAACTGTGGTGGCCATACTGGATATCCCAGTGGAACCATTTTCATTCATGGCCAACTAGACATCATAGTAATTCTTTGGATCTTTTGGTGAATACTCCATGTTGATATGACCATCCATTGAGGAATAGTGATAAGATTTTATAAATGGCTACTGCGGTGGCAGTGGGACAGTTTTCATTTTGGACTAACTAGACCTGAGGATGAATGTGTCTGTGAAGTTGTATGGCAATCCTCCAAGTTGCTTAGGAGCTGTAGTGATAATACATTTGTACTAATAAAAGGACGGCAAAACACTGGATGACAGATGGCTGATAATATAAGCTCTTCTGGTTGATGACAATACTCCAGTTCAGTAAGTGCATCTTTACATGCTCCTCATTGCCAATGATAATAAAAACATAAAATACCACTTCCAAGGAGCAATTCCCAACAGGGGGCACTCTGCAGATATTATGAACTTTTGAGAGTGCCAGGTGTAAGGTAAAGTTGTTTACAATTTGTAACATGCATAATGCAGATAATCTTGGTATACCTCTACGTTATTTTGATGTACCATGGCTGAAATTTCTTTGGATATTGTACCTGTGGAAACTGTATATAATCTAAACACATAGCTAGCTAACACGACTGCTCCCTTGTGCTCCAAAAATCAGCCTGAATTAATCTAGAGTACACTATCTTTAGCAGCTATTAAAATTGTTTAACCAATTTTGCAAGACTAGACAATACCAGCTTTTGAAATTGCAATGAATGAATTACCATATAAAATATAAAATAAGTTGTCAGCTCTTTTTTATACAATTTATGTCTGAAGTCCAGGATGTGAAAATTACCATGTGGAGCTAGCATTTTTTTTTCAATTGCACATCTGAAGTAAGTCAAAGCTGTATACTCTACAACCCATATTACACACATTAATCATACACCAAAATAAATGGAATTAAAGTTCTTTGAACAATACCCAAGATAAACAAGTACTTTTTTTTAAACCAGTGAAGAAAACCGAGAGAATTATTTTTCTTTAAAAATCCAACCCTGTGCAAAATATAAAAATGTTGAGTGCTAACACATTGGCTGTGTACCAAGTTCAAGTAAAAAAAGAGGCATCATTGCACTGTTTGTTCAAATTTCTGTGACAAAAAAATTTCTAATATTTCCAACATGAAATATGTAAATTAAAAATTATTTCAGAAAGATGGCGTATTTTGCTAGTGAATATTGTAGGGCAAATTTTATATTGTAGAAGGTCCAATATGGTATGAAGTACTCACAGAATATATTAAAATAATTTTAAGGACTGAAAACACCATAAATGTAACATTTTATGAATGCAAAAGAGCAGGACTGTTCAATGAATTTGACAATGTATACTTGCCCAAACAAACATAGTTGTAACATAATTTAATTAAAGACTAAAAGACATTTATTGACTTGCTGTACAGTTACTGAATTATAGAGATTAAACATTTTTTATTTTTTTTTATGCATATTAACCATATTTATCCAGAACCCCATGACTCATTTTTGACTTCAGCAACAATCATGATACCCGACTTGAAACATATCAAATGTGAAAGTCATTAATGTCTGCCTGTCTTTACAAAATGACTCCATTGAAATATTATTCATCTGTTGATATTGAGTACATTATGGCTCAAAAAGAATATTTAATTACATATTTTTTTATCTTGTATCTGAATAATCAACATTAAATCATTGTCTTGTATAAGCCAGGAAACTAAAATCAAGATGGGAAACAAAAGTCACTATGTTGCAAAGGAGCTTCTTGTAGGTTATCCTTTACACCGATTCCAAAGTTACTTTCAGGATCCTTTGAAAATATGCCAACAAGAAAGGAAATGGCAGTCTCAACACTGCAGAATGAAATGCATATAAATTGTATCTATAGCAACCTATATTACACATAACTGTAACTGAGGACTCAAATGAACAGCAGTCTTTGCTATCATCAGATAGTTCCATATGAAACAAAACAAATATGCAGAGTGACTCCAATATAGCATGCTCCGTTATAACATGACTTCAGATAAAACACAATAGTGGCATTTACTATTGATTATTGACAAAAAAAGGTCACTGCAGTTAAAATTGAAAATATACAGAGAAAATATATGATTAGCCACACTAAGTAAAATAAACGGAAGTGTAATCTACATTTTATGAACAACAACTTTATTTGTGCATAAAATTATAAAACAATGTTAAAATTTGGAACAAGAACTTTTCTAAATGTATATACTTTAACTTCCTTTTTTGTAAATTTCCGAAAACCTAGCACATGTTAAATCTTGTTCCAGCTAAGACAATGTGTAGTTGAAACTGCACAGTTTTGGCACACAACTGAGTAGAATGGCTCACTGCTACTTGTTTGAGATTAATGTACCTTTTGTCATCAATGAGATCTTCATTGGAAAGGAACACTAACTCTGCCACAGGCTAAGTACAGAGACATCACTAGCTTTGATCCCCTTAGACAGCAAATACATAAATCTGACAGGCCACCTATCCTCCTTGTTTGATGATGTTCTTGCAAATCTCCAGTGTGATTTCGGTTCAACAGATAAAGATAATGCTCAAAACAAGTGCATTTATCTGGTTCATGTTGCATACATATCAATACATCATATAACTCTTCCTTTTTGTACAGTTCCCATCTGAACAAAAAATGTATTTATGGAAAATGGCACCCATTCAAAAATGCAAATCAATTTTTTTTCTCACCAATGGGTTTCTGAGCTCCAAAATAATAAGATACAGACCTTTAGGTATGTTTTGGTGTGACTCTTCAATCCTTCATTGTCTTTCTTGCTCAGCTTTATTGGATAAGGTTTGGGGCAGGGTCGTACCAGTGTGTACCTAAATGAACATGCAAAAAGGATAGAATGGATAAAGATACCTAGAATTAACAAAAAATGGGAAAATATAAGAAAATAAAGGTCCATATGGACCTGAATCGCTCACCTATCAAGTCTGATAAAAATGTGCAAAGTCATTGTCTTGAAAAAGTTAAAATAAGTATTGCACCAGGTTGCTATGAAACCTAGTGTTGCTAAGGAAGCTTTAGTAGAATTATGGAAACATTGCCCCAAAGGAACCATTTTACTCATTTTTCTGAGGGAACATGCCAACTTGGTTTTCACCTTGATCAAACAAATTTAGATTTGAAACTCTGAATTTGAATTGGTTTAAATATAAGTTTAAATAAAGAATAAAAATCTTTAAATGTTTGTATTCTTTGTTTTCTCTTTGACAATTTTTCATTTCTGTAATGATTAAAATCATTAACATGTATACATGGAAACTCCATTGTAATGCATTTAGTTTTAACTCTTATTTGGAAATAACATAAACATAGAGTGCTTCTAGAAATTTTACAAACCTTTTACAATTTCAACCTGTTGTAATTTAAATTACAACAAAGTATCATCACCAAAGTAAATAAGCTTTTATTTCTCAATCTGGCAAGATGTGTTGTATTCTTGGAGAAAAACCGTCTTTGCACCTTGTTTTCTTACTTTCGATAAAAATGTTAACAATGTCTGTGAATGTTTGTTTAAAAAATGTCTATAGCAAGCCACTGCACTTTGTTGTTAGTTTATTTTTATTTTAAAAAGGTATATTATGTGCCCATGACTAGGTAGTGCTGACCTTTGCAAGGTCTGGTGGACATCTAAGCAAATCCCACCAGACCAACTTAACTCATTCTTTTTCACTGCAAAGCTAGTTCACAAAGACAAGCCAGAACAAAAATCAAAAGCATGGTAAGTGATGTCTTGCTTTTCCTCTTTCAATGGCAGAAACAGTCATCCCCTGTACTGATGAATGCTTATATGTATGTATCTTAGAATCTTGCCTTTCTCAAAAGTTCAGGGGGAAAATTAACACTTTTTGATTACCTGTTGATTGCAACTGGTTCTTGCCCTGCTTCGCATACAAATCATCTGTGTGAAACTGAACATAACACCCTGCAAGCTAAGATTAAGATTATCTGGAAGTGCATCTTTAATGATTGCAACTTCTGAGGTGTTCTGATCAAAGGCTCATACTTACAGGAAGTGAGCTATGTCAGAACCCATGAGAGATACCATTTGGGGAATAATATGAATGACTGAGGTTGGTCAAAGTTAGCCAACAAGTCAGAGATTTTACTTGAACTTTAAGCATCTTTATGTGACTTTTTTGTGAATAGCAATATGTATGTATACCTAGTATGCAACACAGCCAATTTGAACCATGTTAACATGAGCTACATTTAGTACAATCCTGGCAACATCTGAATTGGGACATTTGGACCAAGTTGGAACACCAATTTCTGCCAATTTTGATTCAAACTGGGTGTTTTTGTTTACATGTTGCAGATAGCAAATACCAACTGGACTACAGGAATGACAGGATTCAAAATAAATGCTAATCTGTTATCCAGCAGTTACTGATTTTGCCACTGGATCACTAAAATCCAGCCATCACTAACCTGTTTGAGCAAGAGTATTCAAAGTGTGTGGTGTTCATTAATAGGTCTTGTTGGTAAACACAGTTTTTATTCTTTTGAGCTAATGTTAACACATAAAAATGCTAAATAGAAAACTGAAGTGGCATCTGTAGTAAAAAAAAAGTTTTTTAGTGATCCTGCAGGCTAGTGAATAAACATTTCAAATTTTTAACCCTTGGAACAGGGACATAAAACAAACCCATATTGCCTTAAGTAAGAAATATTCAAAGGAAGTGCAATGCTATGCAAGCACCATAATAATTTACTTGAAATTCAGACTAAAAAAAACAGCATTCAGCCCTTACATGTTAAATTTTACCAAGTTGCAACACCATCTTTTGCAAACCATTGCATTGTAGGAAAGACTTCTATAACCAGAAACTTCTAAACTGATTTTACAGGTGAACCACTTACTCTATTACAAGATATCAGTCCAAGATTTGCAAAAAATGGTACTAATTTGTTCATGATTTTCGTTCATGTTTACTGTCTGCAGTAATTTTTCTTATCAAAATGTTAATGTCTATTCTGATGAAAAAAATAGATGAATTCTATTGCACAACTAAATATATTTTAGTAATGTAACAAATATTCTGAGCAAACTATGTTAGCAAACAGCACAGTATGTTAAGTACAAGTCTTACAGACAGTACTGGCATACAGTACTAATTATTTCAGCATTATAAGATATCCTTGTTGAGAATTTTATTATTGATAACTTTAAACCGCAATTATTCTGTTGGTTTGTTTTGCTATATGTTAATCAATATTCCTTCTAACATTATTACATAATTGTCCCAAGAAATGTATCTGACAAAATCAGTATTTAAGTATGTGAACATTTCAGATGAGGCCAACCAAGAGATGTGAGCCAGTGTAAACCGGATGAAATGTCATGTGTTATCTATTCACAATTAAAGAGCTGTCTAATGATTTTTTTTTTTACTGCCCCACTAAAAAAGATTAGACATGACCTTTCTTGTACCAATTTTGGGCCAAGCAGCAACTCTAAAGATCTATAATTTTTGCCTGGACGGTTTGGCTGACAAAGAAGGTGCAGATAAGTCAACACTCAGGAACTGAATGACTTAAGTAAAACTACATTAGTTCTTAATGTTTGAACAATGATTAGCATTTTATTTAAGATGAATAAAGGCGTCAACATGATCATATTGATGGTCACTTTACATAATCATATATATTTATCAAGAATTAACTCACACTCCAACACTTAAATTAACACCAGGACCAAGGGACAGAGGGATTCTGCGAATGGCTCTCTTCTTGTGGTCCTTGGATCTAACTCTGAAACAAATATTTACAGCAATACACTTTAAATGTATCTAAAGTTCATACATAATAAAAAACTGAAAGGATGCTCTTTTTTGTACATTCTGAGATAGCTCCATTTGCAATCATCCTACAGTTGACGCCACTAAAATACTTGCATGTTCCTAAACTAATGTAACTTGATTCTGTCTAGTTCATCTCAATATCTACTCCAGAACTTCAAAAAGTTCAAAGCACAGCTGCTCAGATCATCCTTAGAGTACCACGATCAGAGCACACCTCCCCCTGCTCTGTACACCTACACTGGCTATCCATTCGATCCAGAATTAAACAAAAAATTTGTTCCCAGTGCTATGTTTCACTGGCGGGCTCCAGTCCAACATATCTATCCAACCTCACCCATGTGTACACACCAGCAAGATACTTACGCTCCTCTTCTGACAATCGTATTCTCATTATTCCCACAATAAAAATGAAATCATATGGATAACATTCTTTTGCATACCAGGGCCCAGCAATGTGGAATGAATTGCCCATTGAACTTAGACACAAAGACACAGGGATCTCATTCAAAAGTGCTCTTTAAACTCACCTATTTTGACTGCAAGAACAGACTTAAAGACCTAATAATGTTTCCTTACCTAAATATTTCCAGCATGTTTACTGTTTTCTAATTTCATGGTGTTTGTTTTTTGTAACAATATCATTATATATGTTTGTCTGATGTTGTAAAGAGCTTAGATGCCATATAAAGTCCTCATTATTATTATTATTATTATTATTATTATTATTATTATTATTACCATTATCTATATAAAATAGCTAAATAGATTAAATCTCTCTCCTCACTCTTCAAGGGGCCCAGAGTGACCAAGTGGTCTAAAGCGCTCACTGTTACAGATCACTGCCATTTCACCTCTGCGTGAGTTCGAGTCTTGGGCTTAGCCAATGTGGGCATGTGAGAAAGTTTGCCAGCAGCTTCTTGTGCCTCAGTGGCTATTTCCAGGGTTTTCCCAGGTTCTTCCTCCACCATCTATACTGGCCACCATGCATAGCCTATCTTGTACTGAAAAATGGCATTAAACCCTATAACAGCAACAACAACACTCTCTTCATCAACAAACCTACAACATCATACTCATGTAAACAATATTAGAAAATTCTAAACAATATCAACAAAATGTAGATACAGATTTCAAAAATTACATATATGCAGTTTCAAACACCAAATACATTCAATAAATTTGTCTTCTATTGAAGGCTACACACATAAAGAGAAAGTACTTTAGCAAGAGTTCAAAGCAGGTCAATCACAGTTTTATTATACCCTGTATCCTAATATTTTATTCCTGATTTCACCATGGTTTTCAAGCATTTCATGACTGGAGATTATCTTTGCCTGTTCAGCTTCTGGGATTATCAGAGCTCTAATACAGACCTTGTGACCGCTTCTTATATTAAGCTAACAGACTTATATTAAATCAATGGAAAAAAATGTGCATATTTTGGGGTATTCAAATGTTATTCAAAACAGAATTGTAATGATTTTTTCCCACAGAACTTCTATGTTTCTAGATCAGTGGTACAGAAAGTGGATGTTATTTTCACTTATTTATCAATTTATTGTATCTGCTTTGTTCACAAAAATGATGATACTGTTTGCTCCAGTAGTGTCAAATAAATGTTACCTTTTGTTGCAAATACAATTATTTTGTTTCTTTGCCAGAACAACACAAACTATCAAGCTAATTTACATAATTGTCAAACTTGGTGCTCTGAATTTCCATATAAAATAAAGTACTGCTCAGCAATCATTCAGTCAAATGGCTTCCATGCCAGCTGCTGTCTACAAGGAGGAAGTATGAAGACAGAAGAAACCCCGACTGGCATCCATATCTGCATGAAAATTATAAATCTCTCTGAAATTGGCAAAGTTTCTATAAACGGATTCACTGTTGCTGAAAATACCAAACCCATATGCTCTAAGGGAAGTTCAGCTTATTTTCCTGCATGATTCTATTAATCATAATTGTTGGTCTCCCCATGATACACACTTTCAGGGCAAATTAGTGATGATGACAAATACTTGTAATGCTCAATGTTGCTCTGGGGATGGTGGTGAAGCAAATCTCTCTAAAAACGGTGGACATTTGTAATGGCTTCCATCTTTAGTTGGAGTTAATCACATACAAAAATACCAATCCATGTTCAAATTATCTTCCTCCATTTATCCAACACAAGATACTGTCAGCATTTCTTGCAAGTACTATAGATAACTCAGTCTGTAAAAAATGTTCTGTACACTTCCTAGTAAGTACTATAAAATCCACAATATGTATCAATGATTTTACATTTGTTCTTTTTATTAACCATTATCAAAAATTTCAGTCATTGTATGGTAAAATCTTGATTAGGTTGAATAAAAATATAGGTTGTCATTTCAAACAGTAAAAAACATAAGAGACGAGTTTTTTTTCTTCTAATATTAATAGTTAACCAGATAGTTTTCCACATTTTATTCATTTGGATTAATGTATTGTTAAGTAAAAAATAATTTTTAAAATGTTTTTTATTATATAGTTACAAATAATTATAATAGATGATGATTAATTTGACTTAATCCAGAATTTTAGAAAATGCATAAAGTGTCTTCATATGTGTGTGCTTGTGTATGTGTCTGGGAAAGATAGGGATCTCTTTTGTCATGACAACTTCTGACAAACTCTTAGATCAGGACCTGCTATCATGACAACTTCTGACAAACTCTTAGATCAGGACCTGCTATCATGACAACTTCTGACAAACTCTTAGATCAGGACCTGCTATCATGACAACTTCTGACAAACTCTTAGATCATGACCTGCTATCATGACAACTTCTGACAAACTCTTAGATCAGGACCTGTTATCATGACAACTTCTGACAAACTCTTACATCAGGACCCATTGACATGACAACTTCTGACAAACTCTTAGATCCATTCCCATTATAGTCTGAGCATAACAACTTAACTCATGTTCAGAATTCAACATATCTGATCTATTATATTGCCAGAAACTTACACTAATTTCTTATCACTAACATCTCCTTATGAACACTAAATTTCAATGATATTCAAGGAAAGTTAAGTACATCTTCCCTTACGAGTTATGAGTATGAATTTAGTTTTTGTGCTTAGAAAATGTTACAACTATGGGACCAGAATAACAAGCAGTAAACACTCACTTTGCACCTCTGTGTTCTTAGGTTAAATCCTCCATTTTAATGTATGAAAAGGTGACTGGTTGCTTTATTAAAGGTATAAATTAGTAACTTTCTGTAGGTTCTTTATTATTTTCTTCCTGAAGAACCTCCTCACTAATTTGCAAAATCTGCTCCAATGAAAACTATAATAGTAAATACAACAAATATCTTTGTAAAAAAAATTAATTTCAGTAACACATGAAATTACTGTAAGTGAATGAAGATAAAGCTGATTGCCTCAAGTGCAGTAAGAATGTACCTGGTAAGCAGTTCTTGAAGTCGCTCTGCTGGATCTGGCAACTCAGTAAGCTCATCATCATCAGCATATAACAAATCCTAATAATAATAATAATAATAATAATAATAATAATAATAATAATAATAATAATAATAATAATAATAATAATAATAATAATAAATAATAATAATGAGGCCCTAGCACACCAAAGATTGCTTACCTGAAAGGCAATGGCAAAGGCATTAGGCAAAGAAATCTTGTTCATTAGGATGGTTCCTATTCTTCTGTGAACTTTCTTCCAATGTTGTTTTTTGTGTATGTTATGAGACAATTTTGTTCCAAAGTTTCTCATTATTATACATCATTTGTCCAATCTTGAGAGGCAGTAATGACAGGCAGATCAGATCATTTGTGTAATATGAAAGACCACCAGACTTTCTGCCACATTTTGTCCAATTTGCCAGTTATTTTTGAAAAGACCTTTTTAAATGCATGTTTATTTTCAGTAGCAGCAGCCATATCAAATCAAAATTTCATTTTTGAATGCATATCAACAAAGCAACATTGTTAGTTATAAAGTCATTATACAGCAATACCTGAAGAAATACTTCAAATAAATGGATTACTAGTTATGAGACTAACATTATGTAGATCATTTGATCATTGTTCTGTCATAAATACCCTTACCTTGTAGAACTTGTTGATGTCAAAAGTCTGACCTTGGGTTTGTAAATGCATCAGCTCCAGGTCAATACCTGTTTCATGGAGATCATTTGCCTTTGCTCTGGCCTGTCTCTGTCATAAAATACATACAGAATTATAAATTGCATCACTCATGTTCTCATTAACAAAGATTTATTGCAAAGATTCCAATTTGGTTTTGATCATGCATTTATAAAATGGAGTCTTTCAAGTTTTGTTAATTTAATAGTGTCATGCATGCAATGGTGTTCTCTCTTTAAGTTTTTCTCAAATAAGAGTCCAAAACTGACTTTAAATATCTGCCAAAATGAAGAATGCTGAGTTGTCAATTCCAGAATGTAAGAACAAGTAAGAACATGTTTGTAAAACAAATGGCTTGATTGACTGGGGAAGAATAAATCATGGAGACTGGGGAAGAATAAATCATTAAGACTGGGAAGAAAAAAAACATTTTCAATAATATGGGGTTCGAGTGTTGGGTAGGTAATCAATATTTCTTTTCTTAACAGCAGGAAGTAGATGGCTGTGCATAGTCTACTATCAGTTGCTAGTGTTTGTTGCTGTTAAAAGAATTTCAAAACTTTAATTGCTCATAAATATTACTTTTTACATATGTTCATGTTCTACTGGGAAAATAAAGACAGTTCTTACATGAAGTATGTATTTGTTAATTATTAATATCCTCTGTAATTTCCAAAAACATTACATTAGAGACAGATCAAAATGGGACAATACTCATGTAGAAAAAAATTAAAATAGGCATTGTTATCCTTGACAGTACATGAAACTATGGATGTCTGGTACAGACTTGTATATTCTGATTTCTAACCTGTAAAAAGTGGCTAGCTTGCTGGAAAAATGTTAAAATGTGCATTGTGGAGTCATTTTATATTGTGTCTAAATAAAGAAAAGTGAAATATTTTTATAATTTCAACATTCAACAAATTTACGAACATCAAGTGTTTATTCAGAAATCACCCACAAGAAGTTGGTATACCACTGAGTGAAAATAAAAGCTAAGAGGTGCATAAAGAATATTATATATTGAAAATGAAAATAATGCATAAAATTATAAATACAGTAAACCCTGTCTTGAGAGACCCAGCTATGAGAGACCACGTTCTTCATGTACAGATTTATTGACTATAGAGTATTATGACCTGTTATGAGAGACCACCTGTCATGAGAGATCATTATGTTTTGGCAAAAGGGGTGGTCTTTCAAGACAGGTTCCACTATACAGCATTATATCAATATTGAAAGTACATGTAATTATACATTATAGAATTAATACAATATATATATATATATATATATATATATATATATATATATATATATATATATATATATATATATATATATATATATATATATATATATATATATATATATATATATATATATGTGTGTGTGTGTATGTTTTCAGATTACATCAAAATTACCATTGGTGGTCAAACTTTTAAAGAAAGTTGGCAAATTATTGGGGAATGAAGAAGCTGAATAAAAAATATCAGCAGATGTAGTACAGCTACTTCCAGCACCAATCTTGTCAACTGCTGGCTCCAACATATTTCATGAATTTTAAATAAAGAAATAACATTTTCTTGGAAGAATGTCTCTCAAAGTGTCTTGTCTCATACTGCTACAAATGAATTAAATGAAATTCAATTTGGTTAATACATTCAAAATATTTGGAATGAAGATTTATTTTTTCTGTTACAAATAATCATTTAAAAGGATGGAAACATGTCCAGGGTTGGCAAAAATTAGAAGGTCCAGATATTTGCATTAACAATGGTAATTAAAGTATAGGTGTTTCAGGAGAAAAGCATATTGCAATGATTTTATTTAAAAAATTACAATTTAAAAATTCACTTTGAGTGTTACTTGTTATATTTATCCTTAAATTACATATTTAATTAAAACCCATATGTGTATTTATTTTGCTAATTTTAATAACACATTTAATTTAGTGGCAATATTTTACAACACAATGCAATGGCATAATTTGTAAAAGTCAAAAATGCCCTTCATGCCAGACACTTTCTGTAAATTTATGGTCAAACATTATCCTGCAGTTTTGGAGAAGTCAAAGGTCTTTCTATATTTAGTTGTGGTGGCCATATTTGATGGTGGATAAGAATCAATTGTACCAACCTGACAAGTTTGGTTAAATTCTATTCAGGTGTTTGGAGAAGAAGTAGTTTAAAGATTTTAAAATTTTCTTTACCTGGACTTTTCTAGTTTTAGCAATGCTTACTACATCTGAAGGCAGATCGGCATAATTTGCATAAAACTGAAAAGTCAATATGCCAGGATGCATTCTGTCAAATTCAATCAAATTCTGTTCATCAGTTTTTCAAGGCTTTTACTATATATAATAATGGTGGACATAGCTGATGGTGGATAATCATTATTTTGTGTACATACTGAAAGCTCTTCAATGACAGATCATCTGCCAAATTTTGGTCAAAACTGGTTCAGTAGTTTCTGAAAAGCTTAAACAGCAAATGTTGATGGATGTCACAAGATGGTTTTGCCTTGGAGTGGTGTTGTGCAGCAGCACAAACAGGTTATTCAGTGCCAAAGCAATGGCATTAAAGTGCCTTGCCTAAAACTCACCATTCATTCATGAATTCAGCATGCTAACCACATGGCCATTCAGTAATCTCTCATGTCTTTATGGTCAGATGAGCTAAAGAATAGCAATATCATAATTCAACTTTAGACTTAAGATAACATTAATACATATTGTGAGTTACAGGTTCAAATCCCATCCAGAGTAGCCATGGTAATGTAACTGGGCATGTCTCTGGGCAATGAAACTGGGCATGTTTCTGAACACTGTAACATGGCATGTCTAGGCAATGCAACAGGGCATGATTCTGGGCAATGTAACAGGGCATGTTTCTGGGCACTGTAACATGGCATGTCTCTGAGAAATGTAAGAGGTCATGTCTATGGTTAATGTAATGTCTCTAAGCAAAACACTTTGCTCCCACTGCTTAAAAAGGAAATTATGTTGATCTGCAGTTATTAAACACCACTCAATCATCAGTGTAATAATATATATCATAATGATTAATTAATAAATAATTATATCCCAATTTTCACATCAAACATATACATTAATGTTATACCATCAAATCTCATTCTCATTAAAAATATAACTACCTGTAATTGTTGATTGCCAGCATGCGGATTGTCATTGTTTGTGAATAACATAATCCTCTTGTAATTCACCTTCTGTGAGCTATAAAAGATAAAAGAGGGGCAAATACTAATTAATCTTATCAGATGCATTCAAACTGGCAGGCGAAATAAACAACTAGAATAGCATTTAAGGCTCCATGATTGCGAAATTTCTAATTTTCCCTCTAATATTCAGAAATTCCCAGCAAACAATGGCTTTGCAATGTACCTTTTTACCAAACTGTATACACTCGCTTAAAAGTTGAGTCCAACTGTAAAATGCACAGACCCAGATTTTCCGGTGCATAATGTGCTGGCAGATCTGGGTCTGTGCAGTTTGATAGGAGTAATTAGAAGAGAACATACAAATAGACCCTGATCTGCACAGGAGTATTTTGAATAGATACCACTGATCTCCACTGTTCAGTCCCAAAAGACATAATGTTGAAATGTCCACATACATGTGCAAGGTTGTCCATATGATAACATGCATGGAATTCGAACAGGCAACTTTATTTCTTGATTACAACCAATCATGTAAACAGGTTCCAGAATAATGCAAATAATGCAGGTAGCTAACCCTAAGGCAGTTAATATTTCTCTGTTGGTTAGACCAATTTTTAACAAATTATGATGTACAACCATTATGTTCGACCAAGTTTGTATAATACACTTTGGCCTTAATGACCTCCAGTTCAGTCCCAGACTTCCATGTTGGTCAACTACTTCCTGCTGGATCTTGCATCTCCAATCTTTATGCTGATTTTTAAAACTTCATGTGACAGTGGCAATTATCTCTTCCCGAATCAACACAACATGACAAATTTAACTGTCAACTTCCTGACCTTTTATTCCAAGCATAAACAAGTGTCTGAATTTTCATTTTAAAAACTTCAATGCTGTCTGGATATTTTTAGACGGTATAGCAGTATCTAATGCATATTTGCCTAAAATCACTATTCCTGGTTGCATTATGCACATCGTTGCACATGACAGATTATGTTTGGGAATAAATCTGGTAAACAATCTCTCAACACATCTAACACCTATCAACATTTGATGCAGATTCTGCAAAGATGGGTTTCAGCAATGTTGTCACTGTTAACATGCTTTTATCAGATCAGGGTTCTGCATGTCATATGATGTCATTCTTATCACCATAACCGGTTTCAAATCACCTTTACAACAGAATGCATATTTATGTCCATTTGAAAGTGTTTGCAACCAATGAAATTCCTGCCAACCACCATCAGATTTTGTGATGTTTTGGTTGCTTGGATTTTGGTCTTTTGACATTGGCAAGCTTAGACATCTTGACAAACTTTAGACGCTGAAGTCAAACCAACATAGTTTTATGCCACCTGAGCTATGGAATAATACAACAATAAGCAATTAACATTTTTAATTCTGTATAAATTACTTCAGATCATACAGAGTACAGTCTCTAATACATTTCAACAACTTCAAGCACCGAAACAGAACATCCTTGACAAGAGATTCAAAATAACATGATCTTTAGTAAACAGACCATAATCAATAATCATTGAACATATCTAATCCTACATTGCTCAAACACAGTATAATCCACTTCAACAAACTTCAAACAATGAAGCCAGCCAGCCATGCCAGAAAAAATAACAGAATTATCAACTATGTTGGCTTGCTCTGCTTTTGCCAGTTCAGTCATGTGATTACAGGCAACATTACCATAAATATAATAAACAGGAACCTGAACATGAAAAAAAAATTGGAATAAATAAAATTTTTCACTAATAAGCAGAGTACCAAGGATGTTTCAGTAAGTAATGGGATAGACAGGAGACAACCCTAATGATGTTATTCATCTGAGCTCTACTGGTTATATTGTGTCCATCAAACAAAATCTACACCAGTTTGGGAAACAGCAGTTCTTTTTTTACTAACTCCTTGAAAGTTTATGTTAAGAAAAGTATTCTAAATTCATTCATACTGATGATCTCATTCTATTTTGCTTTTCACTCGTGACAATAGACTTGATATCATTTTCTCCCTTTGATCCAATTTAAATTTCCTCTTGACAAACACATTACATCTTGGTTTATTGCTTGAGGTCCTAACCTACATATACTGCCTTTATGGCAGTCATGTCTGAGCATTCATTCGTTTAAGCACAATGAGGTGGTTACAATCCCTAATGAGACCATACTGAATATTTAAGTGACCCAAACCATAAGTACAACATTTGAAAGATTGAGTTTCTAGTTGCTTTTTTAATTAAAAAATTACTTTTATTTGATAAGTACATCAGTAAATTAACATTTTCAATTATAAGTGTTTCGAAATTCAATCACTTTTCAAGGATAACTGAGAATTCTGTAGCACTTTTCCATTTTTTTTTTAAGCCAACCTCAAGTTCAAGCACTCTCACCAATTAAAATTCAGTCACTTTTTAAGATTTTTCAGTACTTTTTGGAGCCATCCTCAAATTCAAAAACTCTCCAAGGTAACTACTGAAATATATTCACTTTTTCAAGGTTGAAAAACTAAACTACTGGCATCAACTTTTATCTTGGTAAACCCCTTGAAGAACATGATGATATGGATCCTCATGCGAAGGCTATAACACAGAGGCTGTACAACTGAGAAAGCAACATGTTGTTGCCATAAAAACCCAAGAGCAATAAGTGTATGCAGCCATCTTAACATAGAAAAGTTTCTGGCCAATCCAGTGGAAGCTGAAACCAGGACAAGGTTATGATGGCATAAACAAGGTCTGGTGAATATCCTGACAATTGGCGTTGGACCCACTAGACTCAGTTCCCTCCACTACAAGGTTAAGTCTCAAAGGTAGAAGCTAAAAAAATCTGCTTGCATTTAGCTGACAACCTAAATAATGTCTCATATCAAACAGTTGTATTCACATGCAAGGCTTGCAGAGGTAAATATAATCTCATGAGCTGATATTTTCATAGGGGATATTTGGTCCTAGGATATTTTACAATAAGTCAAGTGAATGATTCACTTGAACAAAAAAAGCACAAGCTTTGGGTGGGATGTCCTATTCTGTCACTGAAACAAGAAGTGCCTTATCTCAGCCAGCTGAAATGGAGGTCTGTAGTCGATGTGAAGAGTCTGAGGAGCTGTAGAAATGCCCTCATGGAAACCCACATCTCCTTGGTGACTGACAAGCTGCACATGTGCTTAGAGGTAAAATAAAGTAAATTGGGACAAGTTAAATCTCCATGCCTCACTTCTGAGATGGAGACAACAACAAAGTCCAGCTGAGAAAGATGGGAGAATAAGCTGATATCTTGTATCAGAATATCTTATATTAGAAACAAACTTGCCATGTTTATCTCTAACATGTTATCAAGGTTCATCCCATTTTGCTCCTAAAGTGAGTAATGACTCAATTCGTTTGGTGACTGCTCATAGACTGAAGTCCCAAAGGAAGTGATAGCAACTGATGCAGTTTCTTGGAATGCAAAACAAAGGAACTTAAAGACAATGGGTGATATGAAAATAGCGATTGTCCAAGTTAAACTATTCCCTCCTTACAGAATTCCTTATTGACCATGCTGTCTACTTGAACCAGTTTCTTTCTTATACCAACCAAATCTTGCATGAATTGGCTAATTCAGATTCTGAATCTCTGGTGCATTTGTAAGAAGATTCACTTGTTAAAGTGATAACAAAGCCCACTGTATTACTTATCAACAGTTCATTCAGAACATCAAAGAAAATAACAGGCTTGACATCACCCATGGCTTGAATGTAGTACAATAAAGTAATCACACTCACCACAAAGCTTATCAGAATATGTGATTCTGTATTAGTCTTCAAGTCTCATGTCATCACCTAATCAAAATCTGTTCATGTGAATTATAAACCCAAATGTATACAGTTATTTACAATCATGGTGAATGAATGCAGCTGAGATTAATTTTGAACATTACAAATGGGGCTGTCAGGGCTGTTTGGGCTTATGACATTCAATCCCAGTCACAAATACATATATAGCAAGTCATTAATTAATAAACTTCATTTAGTTTTATTTTTGCATGACATTAATTGTAAAAAAAAAAAAACATTTATAAATACCCTTTAGAGACAACCTGTTTGGAATTTTCCTTCAAAACTGACAAAGTCACATGACATGATTTTGTGTTTGATTGCATTGTCCCAAATATAAGCATAAATCTCGGTATCAGATTTACAATGCTGGTCACATTAACCTTTTTTGCAGTAAGGGTGTGGTTCTAACAAAATGGAACTGTGACTGATATTTCAAACTGTGAATATGAAACCCTTTGCATACACAGTGCAAAGTACACTCAATATTCAGAAATAGCAAACGCTGCCCTGATGATACATGTAAGTATTTTTAAACATTATCTCTCCCTCACTTCTGCCTAAAACTTTTTCTAACCCTTCTCTGAGATGTGGAAGAAAAAGCCACTTTAAGTATGACAACACCGAACTGTGGTCTTTTGTTATGTATGATATGCAATTGCCCCAAGAGATGAATGGATTGTTGATTAGTAACTGGGCATAGTTAGCTGATAATTCAGATAACTTATAAATCTCAAATCAGTGATAACCATGCCTTTTGTAAAAACCATGGCATTTCATACAAAATGAGTTAAAATTTCTAAATACTACCTATCAATTTGGCTAAGGTGTCAGATCATCAACAAATAATGCAGTCATATGTTTAAATATTAGTAACATTTTTACATTATTATGTAACAAGAAGCTGTCCAAAATATGCATGTCCAACCTGTCCCAGAGCTTTGTGAAATTAAGGTTGGTTGTTGTTGTTGTTTTAGGGCTTAATGCCATTTTTCAGCACATGATAGGCTATACATGGCAGCCAGTATTAATGGTGGAGGAAGAAACTGGGAAAACCGCAGAAAGAACCACCGACCCATGAGAAGCTACTGGCAAGCTTTCTCACATATCCACATTCGCTGAATCTTAGACTCGAACCCACACAGAGGTGAAAATTAAGGTTGGACACATCAAGATGTATCAACATATCAAATAACATAGCTCTGCACTTGAGACTTGAGAAACAGACCTTATAAAAAACTTTAACATTTAGGTATGGACAGATGCAAGGATGGATGGTTTTGATGGATACAAACATTATGTTAAGGAATTTGTATTTTACAGCAAACACTTAAATCAGTTCAAAAACCTATTTGCTACATTTTATGTTGAATTCTGCACTTTATTTTTAATTACTTTTATGAAAACTGAAATATCAGCCATATTCCCATTTGTAAAAAAAATTATATGGGTGATTGTTGTAAACAAAAGGCATAACATCAAATTATATGCAAGAAAACAGGTAGTGTTTTTTTGCAGCATCCTTTGAAAGTGTATATAAAACATTTGTGCCCTGTCATGTCTGACTGATGTATACTCAGTGTTACCAATTAGCAGTCTACTGCATGTTCTTATCATATAATTATCATATAAATCTGGCCAATCAGTGTGTATAGACATCTGTTGCACTGATATAAATGGAAATTTTACCTGTTGGCAAACATGTTCTGACATGTCCAGAGTGCATCATTTAGAGAATATCCAGTACTGTGTCCAAATTCTTTCCCAAATTTCTTGTAATTTTCTGAAAATGTAAAATAATTGACAGTAAACATGAAGTATGTACATGTCTTGCATTTATTATGAGAAAGCACATATTTTCCTGACGCCAATTGAACCAATTTTATTTTATCCCAAGTCTGTACGAAAAAACTTTTAACAAGAGGACTTGATATTGCTTACCAGTGCAGTTGACATTTGTCAGATTGCAATACAATTTTACATTGTTAAGATATTTAAACAACCCAGCCTCAGGGGATCAGGCCCTGTTATTTATACAACCATCATTTTCTCTTGAATCTCCAAAACTCAGGGGATCAGGCCTTGATTTATAGACCCAAACTTAAAGTATATACATTTACTTGGCATTACAAAGAAAGTTAATCTGAGCAGTTAACATGGCTTCCTGGGTATGTCCTTACCTGGGGCCTTGCTTCCAGAGTCATTACTTTTAAAGCCATAGAGATCACGAGTCAAGGTAGATACAGTAGCTAAACAGTTTTATTGTTGGACATGTAACCAGAATGTTGTAGGTTTGATTCCCACCATATGATCAGCCACCAGCCTCATTAATATGCATGGATTTATTACATAATCAAACTAATCAGAGGCCTTGAAGATAAAATCCTACCCAGCAAGAGTTTTCATAAGTTCAACCAATTAGATGCAAGACCAACTCATTAATATGAGTAAATGTTGTTCATAACTAACTCATCTGAGATCTTGATCAAAATATGGTGAGAAATATAGCCTCTGGAGAGCTAAAAAACTCTGACCAATCAGATGCAAGATCACCACATTAACATCCATGGATGTTGCTCACAAATTAACTCATCCAAAAATTTGATTAAAGTTCAAATACCAGATCTGATCAAAATTATGACCTCCATTGTTCACAAACTCATTCTAATGCAAGATTACATCAATAATATGCAAGGATGATATCCATAATCTAAATCATTTGTAATGCATTGACTTGTTGACTCCATTTGAAACTTTGGACAGGTAATTTCCACTAACTCCTTTAAGAGCAAAAAGCCCTATTACCATCTGTAATACACTCATCTTCATTGGGACAGCTGTTGTGAAATGGGAAGAGGGACAAAATGGGTGGGGATAGATATATAATATCCATCACTGTGTGTAATGAGGTGCATCTAAGTCAGATGAAACAGAAGTCTGATGCAGGCGGGAGGGATAGGTAGTCACTGTCAAGTACTGGGAGGTTTTAGGGACAAGAAACAAAAATTTTCTCTCTAAATTATTTATTACTATTGCATTTCCAAATTTGCCAGTCAGGAGGAAGGCTAATGACCTACAAATACCTGGTATAAAACAAATTATGCACTTAATAATAACTGAAGGAGTGTTTTCTACTCTAAGCTGGCAGATGGCTTGGCCACATGTCATGTCCCAAAGATCAAAAGTGAAAGGATAAAAATGAAGTGACTGCTAGAAGAGCTCGCTTGACATCATTCAGAGGACTGATTCAAATAGGGCCAAGAAGCAGCAACTGTTCTGAATTTTCATTCTCATGAAAGAAATATCAATCTTGGTGAGGGACTGATCATCTCTTTTGAAGGTGATGACAATACATCCAAAATATCAGACAAAACTCTGAGTGGGAGAACATTATGAACTATTATGACCTTTCCTTCCCTTATTAGAGAAATCCAAATAAAACCATAAGTCCCTAACTTGGCAAAGGAACCTACCTTGATCAATTCCAGCATAGATATGACTTAGAATGGAAATCTTAATCAGAACAGGGGTTACTGAAAGTAGCTTTGCCAGGCTGGCAAAGAGAAACTGATTCATAGTTACCACTAAGCCATAAACAATCCTTTTCCACTGACAAAGCCTAAATTTCACTCATCCATGCTGGTGCTAAGGAAAAATTACATAAAGGATAGGATTCTCAAAGGAAGTTTCAGTCAAAGGTTCATAATGTAACTCTCAAAAAGTTACACCTAGGCATCGATGAGCAAGATACTGGTCAATGAAGCTCAAATGAGTTGGTGAGATCAGAAAGGTGAGAATCCAACCCAATGGCAGAATCCTTTGAGAACATAACATTATTAGAAAGGGCTGCCATACAGCACATAATGGTAGATACAGAACATTCTCTTTCCTTGGCAGAGAAGAGAAGAAAATCTGCAACTGCAGTTAAAGGGGGACAGGTAAGAGTAAGACATTTCCTACTCTAACAAATACTCAAGATTCTCTACTTTGGATCGCGAAATTTTGAAAGTTGACTTCCCTAAGACAGGAAGTGATTTAAATCCTTCCTGGAAAGGGAAGGTGTCATCCTGAGACGAAGAGGAAATGTGACCCTTTTTCCTTTGTGTGAGTGCTGCTAAATTTGACATTGCATCTTTATCTGACAATGAAGAGAACAAATACAAACTATACAAAAACAATTGGTGTGAGTGAGAATTTTATATACCTACATTTCCCTATAATTTTCAACATAATTATAAATTGAATGAGAAAACAAATAAAGAAATTGAACCAGTATAAGATACTTACACTTGACACCAGTAATAAGAGTAAAAAATAAGGTGCAAAAATACACATTTGGTGAAAAGGAACACAAACACATACAATTAAAGCAGAGACCAAAATTTTTTTAGTAAAAATCCAACAAAAATGATGTGTTAAGACTAAAAGCCAACTAAAATTAATAACAAAGATGAATTTTGTCTAGGGTGCTGATGCATGTTTATTAGCACAATAGTCCAAGGAAAAAGATGAAGATAATTGGTATGTAGGACATGACAATGGAATCAGACTGGAATCATGTTCTTTTCCTTCTGGCCCTTCAGCTTGGAAGTTGGCATCACAGAAAAGGGTAGGAATAATGCAACAGTTGCTGGAAATGTATTTATTGCTATAACAACTAAACTGTTCCACAGTTGGGTCTGAGTGCTGTATTAAATCCATGTTATCCCTTTCCTCAGCAGAGGTGTTGCTCTATGCTTCCTCTAAGGCTTCTGTCATCAGAAACAACATGCAGCATTAATGCTGTAACTTCGCCAGGTGTGATGCAGCACCTGCCTGCTATATAGGTAAGCAAAGCTGGACCCATTATATCCAATGTGAGGTAAAGCTAGTGGGTATTGTGCCAAGCTGGAATGGATGGCCAACACAGCAAGTATATTATAACAGAATGGTTAGTTACATCGAGCTGGGATAGATGGTTGGCCAGTTAGACCTGGTGTCAGAAACCATAAATGGATGTCTCTGATGGCACTATCAACTGACATAATAACACTGGAAAATCAGATATAAATTATCCGTGCTATACCTCCTCACCATATACCTTTAGCATATGTATTGCATACACTGCATTTCTTTGGAAAAAGATCATTTAGTGTAATATAGGCATGTCTCAAAGTATTTTTTTTCAACCTTTAATCACTTGCAATTATTTTATTTCATCAACATTCTCTGAAACAAAAGAGAATAAAAAACAAAATGCATGCAATTAGGTGAAACTTTCAGAGTATACCCAAAAGAAATGAAGAAATGAACCAATATGTATACAATGCAAACTCCTAATACACAGGTGAATATTGCTGGCTTACCTGTTGACAATGAAAACAATGACAGGCATAAAAATATAAATAAATTCATAAAAAGAAATCACGATGTTATACACACAAGGTATATAAACTGTGTAACTGAATAAATTACGATGAATTATTGATGAATGGCTTCAAAGAGTGAAAAAAATTAATGGATTAAAGAATCACAGTGAACTTATCTTGCAGTACTGATTATAAATTTAAACTGATAAACATCCAGAATAAAAAAGACCATCTTGTCAGGACAATGGGAGGTAATACACAGTTCACTAATGGCAAAAAGGTTGCTGTTTTATCATCTTTTCAAGATTTTGGAGGTTGCAGAGTTTATTTCTTTATGTTAATGTGATCATGGCTTCAAGAATGTTCATAAGCCAATCAGCATGTACATCTCACAACATGAAAGGGTGTCACTCATAATTGAACCAAACTGAGATGTAGAAAGATACAAGCTTGTATCTCAAATCTGATGAGAAATAAATGTTTTCAAACAAGTGCTGGCCATATATGAACTCACTTGACCTTTGACCTAGTCTGCTAACAAGCAACAAAAATGTTAATATGCATATTATTACTAAAAAAAAACATTTCCCTCAAATTATCTTTCATGAAAATATAAAAAATTGATATATCTAATCAATATTTCATTGATTCATATAAGAGTTATTTCTAAATGTGTAATATATATTTACTTTCCACCATCTCTTCCAGCTCCAGAATACTTGGTGCACCAGGTTGATCCAGTTCCTTGAAAATTTGAAGAAGATAAAAAAGATATTAAATTTGAAATCTGAAAAAAAAAGACAAATTAAGCTGAAAATCAAGAATGTTATACTGTATTGGACATTAAGGAAAATTTGATCAGGTAATGAAGTTGGTGAAATATGGCTTCCAAACTGTTCACGAGATCAGCCATTCAGTTTTATTCATTGTCCAGGTGGACAACTAATAAAACAAGAAATTATCCTGTCATATAACACCAAAGTTTGCTGGAACATATTTATTTACACATAAGATGTACTTTCAAATATAGGTTGCTGACTCTATTGGCAACTGAGACTGAGAAACTTGTGTGAACATCAAAAGTTAAAGGTTTACAGAATCACTTAATGTAAAAAGGTGAAAGAGACCTAAATGCATACATATATTAAGTCTCATGACTGCACCTGCAAAAGTACCAGGGGAACATAATAAATGTGTAGTCATTAATGCCAGAAACGTAGGTCTCAGTAACCTACCTTTTATATGTTACTTCTTTAAGCAACCATGTCACAGAAACTGAACCAGACTTAAAATTGTATCTATCATTGGAGCACAACAACTTGGTCACTGTGATCTTACTAACATTTGATATTGTCTAGTACTCCTTGTGATGCATACAAACATATCTATTTTCATGATCTCCCATGTGTAAAAGTAGGTCACAGGGACGTCTCTTATTTTGTTAGTGTAAAAGGAACATTATATACCTGCTCCATATTTAATAGTTCACTCTGTAGGCACATGTACAGTATGGTTGAGTCTGGAGAATGCTAACCAACGTGCATCACTGACTGGAAGTGCTAGTCTTTGTAAGCGGCCCTATTTTTAAATTTAATTTGCAGGTCATTATTTTTGTTTTTACACTTGCAATGACTCTGATCTTTTACACCTTTCTTTATTATCCTAAGTGTCAACAAAGTTTGGTAATGAATTTACTCTTGAACAAATTTTGTTCTGCAAAACCTTTCTCAATGAGCCAAAATGACCATGACTTTTTCGGCACAAAAACAACAGGCCTCTTTCATATCGTAAATACAAACCATCCACAATCTTTGGTCAAGATAATGTGGTCTAAAACTGAAGTTATTATGCAAAAGCCAATTTACATAATTCACTCAGTTACATTAATCTTTCTACTTTTGACCCCCGAAAAATGGTTTGCTTCTTACCCATCATCTCTGGTGAAGTTGTTCTACAGAAATCATATTTCTTTATCTCTGTCACACTGGCCTTGCCTTTTGACCTTTATACCCCCAAACCAATTGACTTTTTCCTTACCATTATGACTCTATGGTCTTAAACTATGTAATAGAAAAGTTTGAAAATGAACAAGTTTCATAAAATTCAACACATAATCTATTTCCCTAGAACACAAAGTGAAAACTTAAATAAAACTTACAGTATTGTGAATTAAAATCCCAAAATAGTCCAAAACATTTTATAACCAGTCCAAATGAATGAAACTCTAAATAAATGCCAGTGATATTCCAAATTAAAGTCAATGCCGAATGTGTTGATGTGCCTGTAGTCTCAAATGGAATAATGTACCAATGGCCATAAGTGTGATGATGTGCCAAGTCTTTTCATGAATCACAATAAAATAATCCAAGATATTCGTGTCTGAATTCACTATTAATTCCAAATTAATTCACACTATCCAAAAGACTATAATTGAACACTTTGCAATTGCAGTAAATAATAATTTGAACAATAATTCCAGCCCAAAACAAGTACTGGACACAACATTAAGACAGATTCTGCTTTAAGATCTTACATAACAAATGGATAATTTCTAGATAAGCAGCTTTATAAAGCCTTCTACTTGACCTAGGTCACAATCAGCATTTTCAGGAAATATATTCCTTAATGGAATTTTCCAGTCCAGAACAATATGTTACTAAAATTATAATACAGAATGTGGTAAACATTAGGAAGACCTGGCATTTCATGGGGAATTTCCAATCTTCTAGACAGATTGAGATAAACATGCTGCTTACAAAACCAAAATTAATGATTCAGGTCAGGTAGAAAACGAACTTGATTTTGGATAGTCAACCCATCTGATTATAGGACTACCTACACTAAAATGTTAGTCAAACCATCTAATTAAAGGACTACCCACACCAAAATGTTATTCAAACAATCTAATAATAGGACTACCCACACTAAAATGTCAGTCAGCCCACCTGATCGAAGGACTATCCACACTAAAATGTTAGTCAACCCATCTGATTATAGGACTACCCACACTAAAATGTTAGTCAAACCATCTAATTATAAGACTACCCACACTAAAATGTTAGTCAAACAATCTAATTATAGGACTACCCACACTAAAATGTTAGCCAAACCATCTGATTATAGGACTACCCACACTAAAATGTTAGTCAAACCATCTAATTATACGACTACCCACACTAAAATGTTAGTCAAACCATCTAATTATAGGACTACCCACACTAAAATGTTAGTCAAACCATCTAATTATACGACTACCCACACTAAAATGTTAGTCAAACCATCTAATTATACGACTACCCACACTAAAATGTTAGTCAAACCATCTAATTATAGGACTACCCACACTAAAATCAAACCATCTAATTATAGGACTACCCACACTAAAATGTTAGTCAAACCATCTAATTATAGGACTACCCACACTAAAATGTTAGTCAAACCATCTAATTATACGACTACCCACACTAAAATGTTAGTCAAACCATCTCATCGAAGGACTATCCACAATAAAAAGTCAGTGATGATTTAATTTATAGGACAGATTAAAATGAGCAGGATACAGTACTCTTGTGTGGAACATAAATTTGGGAGAGCACAACATATATGCATATTTTTATGATTTTGTTGAATAGTGCACATAAAAGAATCTTGATGATAACAACAACAATAATAATAATAATAATAATAATAATAATAATAATAATAATAATAATAATAATAATAATAATATAACAATATTCTGTGCTAGGTAATTGTTCAAATACCAATTTTTTTAGGTAAAACTTTCTACAGAGGTCAGTGAGTGACTACTAATAAGACTTGAATGAAGTACAATGAAGTTGAATAAAATAAGGAATTAATACAATGAAAACATTTTTGAAAGCTAGATATCTATTCTAAAGCTTCTTGAGGAAAGAGTGCTCATACTTACTTGATATATGTATATATGCTTGAAGTCATTTGGATTCTTTAACTTCTCCTGAAAATGAACAGAAATTAAGAAACATTAAACCAAAAACTCCCCAAAACCCTGAGAAGTAAAATACAAGTTTCTATGACAAGTCAATTCTCTTTTATATTTTATAAAAAAAACCCACATCCACACTTCCTCAATAGCTCACAAACCCTTTTATAATGTGGGATCTGGCATGGACCCCATTTTTTAAAACTAGAAAATACAAAAAATGTTATCCCTTTTTGTTGATCTTCAGAAAATTGGAATCAAAATTGGTAAATGAAGCATCTATGTACTGCTCATTTTATCATTGAAAACGGTAGACTGGACCTGGAAATTTTAATCCACATTATGAAATTCTCAAATTTTAAGAAGTCATATATTTTGTTACATGCTCTTTCCAAATGACCTTCTTGGTACACTGTAAATAACGATCTTCAAAAAATTCTGCTGGAGGCATTACTTTAATAAATAAATATCAATTAAATATTTTTTATCAAGCAATATTTGTGTTTTATTTCTCTTTTAGTTCGGTTTAGGTGTAATCATCATAAATGCAATGTGCCATCTTGCATTCAAACATAAAATACATTAAATGACTGTAACAGCTATGTCCACGAGTGTTTCACTGAGATTTGACTCACAGAAGCATCTGTTATATGGCTGAACTAAATTAAATGCTGGCCTTCTTTGTATTATGTTAACTGATTCTTTTCTATCAAATAAGAAGGCTGAGTAAAAGAAAAGTTAAAAAGCATGCACATCCTACATGTGTAAGATCTAGTGACCCTAGTCGTAAATCAGTTGAACTCATTCCAGTTGAGCAAGTGAACACAGTAATAACAATTTTGTGTATGTAATATAATTAAACTACCATAAATGTGATTAAAGAAACCAAGAAAACCAAGCGAAATGAGTACTTTGTAAAATAAAGAGCTTTATTTCAGATGGGGAAACTAGTTACAGAGCATTCCTGAATAGACACTTTGCGATATCCTCAGGAATGAGAAATATCACCAATATCTGCATAAAACCAAAGCTTCAATTCGTTACCAACTGAGCAATACAAAAATTTAGGTTTGACGTAGACAATTATTTCACAAAATAAATGTCACTGGTGTTTGGAAAAAAGAATTTTGTTTTGTGCTGTATCCACAGTTAGTCTGGCCCTTTTGTGGAGATTCCCTGCTTCAAACTTTATAGTCATTAATAAAGCAGGAAACCAAACTAATAAACAACAAAAAACAATGATGCAATATACCAATGTTCTCATGTACACATGAATGTTGTTTAAAACTGGTTGGAAAAATGTTAATGATCTTTCGGATGTTGGGCATTTTGAAAATAAATGTAATTTGTACAGAATTAACAAACAACTCCATCAGAAAAAGCGCTTGATTGGAATGATATTTAAATTGCATGGAAAGAGAGATCTTATCAATCAAGTGAAAAGGACCATTTAAATTTCTGTTGGAAAGGTTGTACGGGAAAATGGGCATTTTACTGAGGAAATATGAACTCCAGCCTCAAGCTTTTACAAAATAATTTCTTGATCTGAATTGTAGAAAAATATCTTATTTCATTCAACTTAGTCCTTAGGTGATAAATATATTGCAATAAATTTAAAAGAAATATCCTAGATGCAGATTTTTTCAAAACTGGCATAGTCATCATTTGGATACCAGATATCATAAGAATTCAAATACTTCATGTCGATATGAACACCGATATCTGATTTGGAGTAAGTATCACTAGATTTTCAAGAATGACACCAGAAGTTCTATCAGAAGTCCAAATGTATAAAGTTTTAATTGATTTACACTGGTGTTTGAAAGGTAAGTCGTGTAGCTGCCTATTCACAGATATGTAGCTGCATATAAACAAGCTAACAAGAAAAACCTAAATAATGCATTACAAACCAATCTGCAATCAACCTCGATATGAAAAAAAATCACTCCATGATTTCATGACCTGTGTTACACTGAATATATGTAACCATCCTGAACCACCACTTGCATAAGGGGTTAGTCCCTCCCACACCCTTCCTCTCGTAGCTACACGACATGGAGAATGTCTTGATCATTCTATACTTGCATATATCAAAAAAATGGTATAGCTACCCACCTGCCCATTATGTTCCAATATTATCTTTGTTGATATGCCTGTAGTCTTGAATAAGCTAATATCTCAGTGGCCTGGAGTGTGATACTGTGCTGACATTTTTTTTTACATATCACAATAATATATAAAAAAAAGCCATTGTCTAAATTCACTTATATTCCAAATAAATGTTCCAGTCCAAGAATATTACTGAGTACTTTGTAGTTCAAGTGAATAATAATTTGAATAAACAAATCCACCCAAACAAAAAACTGAACACAAGAACAAGACTAATTCCTTTTTTTACCAATCTGGTGGCCTAAGTGGAAGAGTGTCCACCTCAGATGTGGGAGGTCATTGTTGTGAACACCAGCAGTATCATACCAAAAATTTTTAAAAAAAACTGTTACTTGTAGCTGCCTTGCTAGGCGCTCAGCATTAAGAAGTTAGTGTTAGGACTGGCTGACCTGGTGTCAAGATAATGCGACTGGATGGGATGTCATGCCACATGCCTGCATCATGATGCCCCAGTGCTAGACATCAATATAATCTGCCACAATACAGACATTGTAGCATTGACCTAGGCTGATATTACCATTTTATTAAAATACTGTCACTTAATGGAATTTTCCATTCTAGAAATTTGTATGGTCAGAATCAAGACTATAAACATGGTTACATTAATAATGATCTGAATATTTATTCCACAATTCTGTTGTTGAAATGTTACTGGTCAGGTACATGAACCTGATTTTGGACAAGGTCAAGCACAAAACATGTATACTTCATATTAAATGTAAACATGTGTAATTCTAATTAAATGCAAACATGCACTTCTGATAAAAGGTAGCAAACTTTCCCCATGAACATTTAATTCCTCATGAAAGATAATTTCATTTTATCTACATTATTTTAATCCAAAGGAACAACAGGTCTAAAATAATGAAGCTGAAGTGTTAATAACTGCAGAAAACTCATATTTCACTGATTATCATAAAAAAAATCACAGAATAAACACAAACATAAACAGTCTTCAGCAACACACAAATATTTGTCTTGCAAATAATTCCAAAATTGCAAAATTACATGACAAATCTGTTACTCATTTTATGTTGAGGTTCTTTCCTTCGTGACATATTATAGGTTGCTTTAGCCTGCTGACTGCACTTAGCAAGAGGGTATTGGTCACATATGGAATATTACCTGAATAATAACATTGTAGAAATGTAATGATGGTACAACTTAATGGCCAATGGCTGAAGAAAATGATCATACTGATACAATTTACTTATAGATTACCTTGGTGTTGCTAGGATGTACTGGTTTCATTTGTTGAACACAGAGACAAAAATAAAAAAAATGTTAGGGACTGACCTTGACATATATCTAGTTTGTGTTTATAACTATTTAAGCCACCACGATTTGTTGTCAGCATTTTTTGTTCTTTTGTTTTTTTTATTTTGGGTATTTATAGAGGCTAACCATTGAAAAAATACCTTTAAATGCGCAAACTGTGACACTATGATATCCTATGAAATATTAAAAGAAAAAACTCTTCAGAGAAGAAACTTGCTTCCAGAAGTTCATTAAAATTGAGTACATCTATGCATAGCCACCACCCAAGTTGGTCTGAGATCAGTCACATGGCTGACATCTGCCAAACTGGAGCTTGACAAGAAATTTAAGTTTGTAGGAAGCTCTCTCTAGAAATTAATTCCAATGCTGTTGATTACATATCTTATGAAAACAACTGTTTCCTGGTATTGTGTCCAATATACAAATGCCAGGATGCTGTTTAAGTTACTCTTACTCTGTTAAAAGGTGGGGTTTTTTTTAGAAAAAACATTTATATTTTTTTAAGAAACATGTCCTTATTTCATGGGAGTTGGGGTATAATTTTAATAAATCCTAAATGCCTTCAAAGTAACATGCTGTCAAATTTTGTGAAACAGCTTTAGAAAAGTTACTGAAAGGTTTTTCTATCTTCACTTATGGTGGCCATATTTTAACAGAGATTATTTCTACATAATGAAAACCCTGTGCAAAAATGCTCAATATAAAATTCCATCAAAGTTTATTCAGAGGTTTTTGAGTATAAGTAATTTAAAGATTTTTGTAAGTAATACAGCCATGCTTGACAGAAGATCAGCTGTAAGTAATACTGCCAAGCTTGACAGCAGATCAGCTGTAAGTAATACAGCCATTCTTGACAGCAGATCATCTGTAAGTAATACAGCCGTGCTTGACAGCAGATCAGCATCAATTATACAAACCTATATGATGCTGTCATATTTTGCACAGCCATTTCTGAGAAGTCACTTAAAGTATTTTTTACATCTAGTATTGTCAACTATGTCTGATAGCAAATCACCATTGTTTGTAAACATGTGAAATCCCTTCATGCAAAAAAATGTTTTGGGTCAAATTCGTTTACATGTTTCTGAAAAGTTGTTTAAGGTTCTATTTTTGTTGTAGTGTTGGATATATCTGCTGTGGATTGGCAACGTCTGTACAAAACTTGATGGCCTTTGTGGCAGTTTGGATAAAATTCATCAGATGGTTTTAAAAAGTTGAAAATATTAATTGTTAAAGAAAGAAATGTGCTATAAATGACCGCTCTGGTAGCCTAAGTGGTTAGAGTGTCCACCTCAGATGCAATAAGTTGCAGGTTCAAACCACAGGCAAAAAATAACAAAGACTTTTAAAAAATGGTAATAGCAGCTGCCTCGCTTGTTGCTCAGCATCACTACAGACAACTCCATAAACTGTCACACAGCAGGTATCATAGTGATATGACTCACACACACATACAAACACTCGTCAATGAAGCATAGAGACAACAATATCAGCATTTTTTATTGGGATGTCAACTATATCTTAAGAAGCATGTGATGACTTGTGTCGGTATGCTTATCACCTACATACATAACAATAAATATAGAGTGACTTTGCAAACAACTCACTGTTCCAAAGAAGACAATGCCCACTAAGTCCTTGTCACTGCTAATGATCTTGTTCTGAAGGGTTGTTTTGGCAACCTACAATTAAATAAAGGTATTATAAACAAAAAAACTAACAAATTCTTTGAGGCTAATGGTTTTAATGTACATCATGAGGAAAAGATTCACTGACACTTCCTGAGAAATGAAAAGCTCTTGTAATCAATCAAGTTATCCTGGTGATCAAATCAAGTTACCCTTCATGTGTGATTAATCAAGTCATCCTACATACATGAATTACTTCCTAATACATCATTATGATAAAGTATATTCATTCAAAGTTAAATTAATGTTCCCATTATAAGCAGCTAGTCATACGGCTACAACATTTTAGTGCTGGATACTAGTTTGCATAATTTTGGCCAGTTTATTCTTTCTTTATTTATTCTATGTTTACTTTGCTAATAAAATACAGACTGTTAATATCTTGTCTCTTGCAGTTAATTTTAGTGCCAATCTAGAAAAGCATATTAAAAGATAGTTACCAGTAGTTTAGTATTCAAATACAAGGTGGGGAATTTTAAATAACTAATCACTTGCATAATTTTTTGCATAATGAAAATTTTCACCCAAAATTGAATAAAATCTTCCTAATTGTTGTTCCCAAACTACCACATATATGAAATATTGCAGGAAACATGTCATTAAAAAGTTTATCCTCATGCTGAATGATAATTTAAAAAAAGGAAAATAATTCATTACGAAAGAATTAACTGAACAGAAATATGAAAAGTAGAGTTAGTTCCATGTGGTAAATAGTACAGTTATATTTCCAAAACCATCTTTTACGGGTTGGATACTGAAACTTTTGAATCCAAATAGATGTCCTACTAATCTTACATGCAAGCCATCCCAAAAATTTGGTCTAGAAAAATGACCCACAACTTAAGTTATTTAGTAGAAACTTTTTCTTCTTTTAGTCTCTGACCTTGACCTTTGACATATAGACCAAATGATACATGCCATTCTTGTCTCATAAGAAAGGTGTTGACAAGTTTGACCATGGCTTGTGGAAAGTGTTTTTCTTTCCAGAGTTAATCTTTCTATGACAATGGCTTCTTAGCCCTAAAATAATGTTAAAATAGTTTATCTATGGAAGGTGGTGCAGAAATTAAGTAGTTTTGTCTACAGTGCTTCTCCTTCAAATCCCTATGACCTTGACTTTTTTCCAATTTATCCTAAAATGACAAGCATCTTCCTGCCTCATATGCATGACATCAACTAAGTCTGGTCAACGTAGATGAGATGCAGAACCATTTTTGTACACAGAGTCACTGCGACCTGAAGATCTAACAAAAACATTCCATGACCTCTCCAAACTAATTCCAGGGCTATTTCATAAAACTCATTGAATTGTTTACCAATAGTACTTGTGTTGTTTTTTTAAACAAATTTTTTAATCAGTGCTCTGTGTACAATGAAATTAACAATTGTCAAATTTTTTAACTTCATTGTCAAAATTTCCATGACTTTTCCAAACATTTACAAGGTTTTGAGAAATTCAATGACTTTTCAAGGACCTGAGGGAATCATGCTTTTGATCACCAAAATCAACAGGTATCTTATCTCAAATGCAAACCATGTAAACAGTTTTATCAAAGTATCAACATTGGCCTTGGAACTTTTCAACTCAATTCATATTTTTCTTCCTTGCCCAAAATGCAAGCTACTTAAAAGCCTGCCAAGAGGTAGATGATGGAAAACTCAAGTTGTTTTTTAGAAACAAAATATGGAACAGGGGATGGCTGGACAGACTGATGTCTTGGTTTTAGTTTTGTTAGGTTTAATGTAATTTTTCAGTACATGGCTACCAGTAAATATGGTGGGGAAGAAAAACCTGGGAAGAACCTTGACCCACACAAAGCTATTAACGAGCTTTCTCATACACATATGGGCAATATCATAACATAATATGCTCTGTCTTGTGGTCATTACACAAAAACTGCATCTATACTGACAAAAGTGTAAATATCAAACTCCAGCTGAAACAATCAATATTAACATCTGGGCAAAGTTAAACCTCAATATATCAACACACTTTGCAGAAAATAAAGCCTGATGAACAGTGGAACTGATGAATGTGACATAATTTCTTGGCATTAAAACCCCGTATTATTCATAAATAGTAGGTGGTGGGGACCCAAAAGCCTTTTACAAATGACCTTATCCTGCATACCTTGACACAGAGCTGAAACAAGCATTCCTCTTCACCTGTCTCAGCTGTCTCATCAAACATGGACTTCGAGCCATCAATCAAAAAAATAAGTCCATCACGTGTCCCCCAACGAAGCTGGAATATAAAATTGTCATGTCAGAAGAGAATTAAGAGCTGGTCAGACCATTTAAGAATAAATTAAATTCTGACCTAGTTTCCAAGTAATGGTATAAAACTTTTTAACATGCATCCTCATATTCCATTTTAACTACTCAACTGATAATTGTGTCACTGAAATTGAACAAAAATCAATCAAAAATAAATATAAAACTTTTTGCAAATGGAGAGTGACTTTTGACATATATAACAACTAACTGTCAAACTACACCAGCAATGATGTAAAATTAATTTCCATAATAAGTGCCCAAGTTTCATGAAAACCTGTTTAACATTTATTTATAAAGTTCTTAAATACTTTAAAATTATAAGAAGACCTGAGGAGTAAGCTGGAAAACAACTACTGCAACACTTATTTACTCCATAACAAAATGCAACTATAAATCACATTTCCACAGATTTCCCACACTATCCATAACAAAATGCGACTATAAATCACATTTCCACAGATTTCCCACGCTATCCATAACAAAATGCGACTATAAATCACATTTCCAAAGATTTCCCACGCTATCCATAACAAAATGCGACTATAAATCACATTTCCACAGATTTCCCACGCTATCCATAACAAAATGCGACTATAAATCTCATTTCCACAGATTTCCCATGCTATTCATAACAAAATGCGACTAGAAATCACATTACCACAGATTTCCCATGCTATCCATAACAAAATGCAACTATAAATCACATTTATACAGATTTCCCATGCTATCCATGTCTTTTACAGGATAACTGATTTTTTTCATCTATGGCCTTCAATGAACTCAACAACATTTTAGATAGGAAGTATGCATTTTTAAAATCTAGGACATTTGATAAATTTGCAACGTTTCAAGCAATCATCATATTAGATTAGGACAATAATGAACTTGTAGTAGCGATAATGAATTTGTACTGGCAGACAGATTTACAATGGACAACAGAACATCCCCTAAGGTCTTCTTGTCTGTGATCAATACTCTATAAATAAACAGTCTGGTGAAACAGTCTAAGAAATACAGGCCCCTTTTCCCTGAAAAGGAGCTTATGCCATTCGTTTCAGTCAAGCAAATACCGTGGTTGAAAGTTAATATCCAGATCCTGACATCTGCGTCATTCTTTCTGAATGAAACAAATGGGGTTTTCCATAACATTACCTGAGTATCAAACTCCATTTCTTCTTCATTTTCTTCATCTTCAAACTGTCCGAATCCAAAGTCAAACCCAGCCATCGTCTGAAATGCACACAACAATCTTTTTAACATCTAGTAAGGAGTAATACTGTTAATACATTTCCAAAAAGGAGTTTTTACCATTTTTCGCTCACATCTGTGGATCTGTCTCTAATTTACACCTCACTACATTGTACAATATTCAGGTGTCATAGCTGTAGTCAAATCCATGCTAGACTGTAATTTAAATTATGACAGGCTGATTTAATGTTTGCTACAAGTTTTTTAAGGATAGAGTTAATTAATGGTAATCAACCAATTAATCAGGTAGACATCAATTTATTCCCATGATTTTGAGTGCAATTGTGACATACATCTCTAGCTGATGTGAGAATGTGTCATGTGATTTGGATTTTTTAACGTAGCTTTAACAATTTTTCAGTCATATTGCTATGATGTCTGCAGTGTGGCAGTTTATAATGTCTACAACTGGAGAATCATACTGCAGACATGTAGTATCATGTCTCACCCAGTCACATTATCCTCACATCAGACCAACCAGTCCCAACAGCCAAGTGAATCAGCTATAAGTACCATTTTTATAAGTCTTTGGTATGACCCGGCTTTTGTTTCAACCTGTGACCGACAGCATCTGAGGTGGACACTCTAACCACTAGGCCACCAGATCAGTTCCCCTGCTGGATGAGTGCCAGCATTGTACAGCATATATCACTTAAGTACACTCAGCAGCATCCAATAATATGATTAGTTTTTTTTACTGTAAATGATAAACATTTTTAAGGATGATCATTTTTAAACTCTGGTGTACAAAACATTTTGAAAATTTTGATATATTTAGTTAGTTTATTTTACAATCAATCCAAAACCACCAAAAATTTGGTTTATGTTTATTTTCATGCCTACACTTTAATATCAATAATGCAAGGAGATTGCTCTCACACACATAAAATAGGTAAATGAGCATTAAATCTCATAAAATTCACACAGGTTAAGGATTATCGTAGACACAATGAAGAAAGTGTATGTAGATTAGTCAATATTTAATGAGACAATTATCGAGCACACATTGGATTACCAAACACATACCAATTTACATCACAAAGTAAATCACTAAAAATAGATAACTTTTCATTGGCTTCATCATTTCATTTTGCAGCAAAAATGTCTATTAATGATTACAATACAAACTTTTATTATTATTCAACAAGAGACATATGATACGATCATTTTACCTCCAATCACATACAGAATTTAAAGAAGCATAATAAAATACATGAACGGCATAGTAAGTCAATGATCATGTCATTTAGTAATCTGCTAAGTAAATATTGATTTTAAACTAGTGGACATCCTCAAATGTCTTGAAAATCAAAAGGAACATGTTTGCTATAATAATCATAAATAAATGGCATCAAATCAACCCATATCAATACTTTTTACTTTCTTAGTCTAACATACAGTAATAGCAAATCGAGAAAATAAATGATCCATTCGGGAATATAAATGCCTTCAGGATTGAATTGTTAAAATTGAATTTTGACATTTTATTTAAGAACTGAAGCTCTTTAACAATGAAATTGTGACTTGGGTTTGGCTCATGAGGACCCTTAAAAAACACATAAAATATATATAATTTACTCCGTATATCTAATCTGAGTTATAACATTTAAAAGTTAAAGGTTACAAAATCATTAAAATCTTATTAAACTTTTTACTCTTCCATCTGCTTTTCAAAACAAAGTTTTCAGTACATGTGGGAATCCACAACTACAAGAGTGCAGATTTGAATCCTAATATCAGATCAGCTCACAACCATAGTGTGTTCTTTTCCACCGCATACTTTTCAGTTTTAAGAACAGACCCTGGTAAAGTTATCTAAAAAACAAGTTATGTAACATTTTACACTAGACGTGCTCCCAAAACCCACACAAGTTCCTACCATTAACAGAAATTAAGGCTTTTTCTTTTACAATCAAGATTACCTTTGCTGAGAATAATAATATTTTTAAGAAGCCAAAGAAGCTCAGCTGAAGAAAGGACTCATAATTAAAGGGTCATAGAGTCAATACCTTACCAGGCCTACACAACAAGTCACTGGGAAAGTAGTTATCATCTCCTTGGTATGATATAGGCAAATATAAGTGCTTAAAGTTTTGTTAACCACCCCCACCCCACCAACTACATTTCCTTATACAGAAATAGTACTCTAAATGGAAAATGTCCATAATTCTGTAAATGCCACTTTTTTTTGGGTCATATTAACCTGTCAAGGTAAAGCTATTATGCAATGTGTCTGAATGCTGAGTACCGTGTGAGGCAGCTGCTAGTACCATTTTTATAATTCTTTGGAATGACTTGGCCTGGGTTTGAACCCATGACACCTGCATCCAAGGCAGATGTTCTAACCACTAGGCCACTGGAGCAGTTGATTATTCAGCATGAACAAATGCTGCAAAGACTAAAGGTCTTGCAATCTAATGAGATTATATGATGGACACAAATGAGACTGGTTATCCAGCATGAAAAAAAGGTTCGAAGAACTAAAGTTCTTAAAACTGACCTGCAACACTAAAAAATTGTTCTGCCTTAATTTAAAGCACAATGTAAATTTAACTCCCTCACCAATTTATATTTATTTATACTAATTTCACTTTATATGACGCAAATATTCCAAACACAAATGGTTGCCAAAACAAGGGTGGAAAGAATGTAGGTAAACTTAGATGATATAAGGCTGCAGTAAATAGGTAGCATTGTAAAATATATGCTGCTTGATCCAGACAATGGTAGCCATTTTTCCTGTTTCTGCCAATCGATGAGGTAACATTCTGACACCAAGCCAATTTAAAAAATTTCTAAAACTGTTCAGAATTCTATTGGTGCAAACATTTTACAATTTGTGTCATTACTTTCATCAACATATGTACTTTCCTTGCAAGGTCAAAGGTCAGAAACTTGTGAGATTGGCATCAAATTATCTAAACATAGTAAATAATAATTTGATAATTATGCATTTTCTTCTCCAAATCTCTGCATGACTTCAAATATATACATTTATGTTCTCTCAGGAAAACAATCTATTTAAAATCATATCTCAACTGTCCTACATAAAGATCTGACAGTGACTGCAGAATCATTGTGTTTACGGATACTGAACCAATGTGATATGATGTAAATTGTTCTCTGAATGAAATGAATATTACATTTTTGTAAGATGATAAAACATTCTGTACAAAAAAAGGTTTTTAAAATGCCATATCAGTGTATCCACATTTACTCAGTTCAATTCTTGGTGAATGAGAATATATATTCAAAATATGAATGTAAAAAATCAAATTGAAAATTTTCAGTAATAACTGCATGGGAGCCTATAGAATACAGCATTTGCACATATCTATGAATAAAACTGAATGAAACTACCGACCACTTCTGGCATTTAGTGAAAACAAAGTGTGAACATCACATTTTGAACACTTCTTGTAAACAAAGACTGAGTTGGTATCATCCTATTATGGAAAAGTCTTCTGAAACTCAATACAAAAGCTGTGATTCTGAAGAAAGTGAATTGTCACTGTCCTGTGGATCTTCGCCATTTGAAGATGGGGAGGTAATAAGCTCAGAAGATTCTTATAATGTCATAGGATAGGCTGCTGGCACCAAAATTAATCTCTGCCAGTTTGAACCCTATATATCCAATAACGACGAATCCGAAATTGCAGATGAAGATGACAATGGTAAAAAACAAGATAGATTGACAGACAATTCATGGTAATTGTTTTCTGAAAATGTCTATGGCTGTAAGTTACATTAAATATATGTATCTTATATTTTTATATTGTTTAAGTCTTATGTTTGTTTACAAATGGATTTTTTTTCTTACCTGTAATAAAGGCTGTACAAGTGTATTGCATATTTATACATTCATAAGTAAAAGGTAAATTGGATCACAGTTGTAAGCTTCAAAAACCTGTGAACAAATTGACACAATTTAGAAGTACTTTTGATTCCTAGGAAAGGAGGTCTTGTTTTGCACAACTGTTGAAATAGGCACTTCATTACCCTCATAACATTAAAAGTGAATTCATATACTGTCCACTGTATTTTAAGTTAAAATTTCAAAATTCTCATATGTATGCATATAGTTGAATTTTATAAACTATGAAACAAACTCTATTTTCTGTGGTAAGCATCTACTTGAAACTTCTATTTTCTTTAATGTCAAATTTAATTGTACAGTGCTGTACTAAATGTTTTACCTGTACCTGACTTAAGAAAGTTTGTGTCATTGTACTGTGCTATTTATGTCTTCATAAATACGAGATTAAATTTGTCAAGCACAGCACTATGCATTAAGGAATAATTAGGTGTAACTGTGGACGTTGTTTGGTAATGCCCACAACAAGAGAAAGTGTATGTTGTTGTGACATAGAGAAGGTCACAAGTGTCAGCAATGAATACCAGGGGATACAATGTATAACAGACCATCTGGGGTTCAGTCCAGTTTGTCTAGACATCCATATTTCAAAAGTTGCATACAACCAATATAGACAACAACTTGGAGGACATCCAGAACAAGAAAACGAGTAAGTAAAATGCCTGAGTAATTTTCATGTTCTTTTGTTTTCATGATCTATGCATCACAGCCTAGTATTGGGTTTATTAATACAGGAAATAAATAAACTTCTTTTTCTATTCATTTTATGCCACCTGCATGGATTGAACCCCTGTTCTGGAAGCCTACACTAACATTTATACCACAATGATACTGATAAATCATGCCAAAAGGCAACACATATACATGTACAAATATTGTTTTATTTCATTTGTTGTGTTGGAAAATAAAAGTTATATATATATATATATATATATATATATATATATATATATATATATATATATATATATGCATGCACATATTATATTGGGAATCATTTAACTTTATTTATTTCATAGAAAATAATGATAAATCACACTGGGCAACTATTAACACTATCCACTGAAACTTTTGATTTCCTAATTTGATCTAATGCATAAAGCGTTTTTTATTTCAACTTAATTTTCAAATTATTTTTTCTAAAGACATCAGTATACAGCATATGGACAATTTGCTCTGTGATGCTGGAATATCTTGGGCAAGGAAGAGAGGGTCATCATTCCACCATGTGTTGTTCATAGGATCTGCACTGCCTTTCCTGATCAAAACCTGAGCTATACTTGCTTTCATGATGCTGACAGCGATTAAACCTGCTAAGATTTTCAGTAGCAATATCCTTGTCTGGCCTCTTAGGCCTGTCCAATCTTGCATGCTGCTTTCTTCAGACATTCAACATAATCTGCAAATTAAAGTAAATTTAATATACATATATAAGCCCAAAACTGCATTCTTTAATTAATACATACTAGACCAATACAATTAGGTCAAAGTCAAATACCTCTATGACATTTACTCCATAAGATGGTTTTATATACAAAATGTCACTGATCAATAAGAAATAGATCTACTAATTGAACAAACTCGAAAGACCTAAATAATTGTTGCCAAGAATACAAGTATTTTAGAGAAAAAAGATTTGAACCATTTTTTTTCTACCTGGTTTCAACCACTTCTTTTGTCTCTCTCTCTCTTCACTCTGTTCACATGATTCCAATAAATCACCATAGCCAGAATGCACATTACTGAAGTGCTTTATAATAGACTGCCACTTTTCCAGCAATAATTCTTCATTTTGGTCAGATGATGCTGCTGCAGTCCAAAGCAGGTGGTTGATCAAACTCTTTATCCATGGAGTTATATCCAAACAGTAAGATAAGGCAAAGAATTTCTTTTTCAGTCCTGTATATAGAAACAGACATTAAGAGCATTATTATATATTTATTTTAACAATACCTTTTGCAAGTCAATTGAAGTTTTAAATCCTAAATGAACAAGATGTTATATTATGAATATCTAAAACTTCTACACTAAACAAAATCATATACATTTGGTATGATTATGAGTGTCACATTAAAAACATTAACACTTGTTGCATTGACATTTATTTTACTCTGGTTCTTTTTTCACTTCATTAAGGCAAGTTAAAAACGAATATCAATCAAAAACATTTTGAATTATATTTTACTTACTTTTAGCAAGATGCAATACATCAAAACAATGCTGAGTGTCTGTCATATTTTCCCTCACCCATTTCACTGTTTGGACATGTCTGTCTGTAATTAGGGATTTGATTAGGATCCCAGGGTACTTAAAGAATTCACACTCCTTACAAGACCTTCCTATTCCATGTGGCAGCTGCTCTTTACCTCATTACTCTGTAACATAATGTTAGCATAATATTAAATCATATGTAATTTTAGATTTGATTCTCATGTGTTTTATGCAGCACCCAACAATATTTCACTTATGTCAGCCAGTTTTTTTAAGTAATTTTTAGTCACTTAATGCCACTTTTAATAATAATTCAGCTGTTCTGTGTTGGCCAGTTTAATTTTATAGAAAACTTTAGTATCTGTACAAAACCATGCACAAGCAACTGACAAACTTAATGATGAAAGGCCAGGCCAAGTACACCTTGTTCCAAGTGGGATTAAAACCTATAACCTAGTGGCAAGCTAATAATAAAAAAGAGATATGTGTAAACAAATGACCATAAGATCTGGGACTTGGAAACCACTATGTAATTAAGAATGTACATTATACAATTTAAACTGTAAATTACAATAAAATCATCAAAACCCACTGATAAAATTTGTTTCATCAAAAAATAAAAATTTTAATTATCATGTTCATATTTTATTTTATACCTGTAAGGTTCCACATCCATAACAATGCTCTTGTCTAAAACCAGCATACTGTAGCTGCAATATTTGGCACCGTGTCCAAGAGTGTCAGCTCCACCATCTCCTCCAAGTGTAACATTTGTCTACTGTTCAGTGATCTCTTGCACATAGGTTCTTTGAAAATTGTGCCAAACACTTACAATAGCAGGATACAAGTAGAATTTCTGATGGTTGATAAATGTTGACTAGCCTAACACAATATTGTCAAATTTCTTCTACATATTGTTTTGTAGAGATTTTTTTAATTGTGGATGGCAATAAACCTCATCATGTTTGTAAATATCTATATGTAATCTAATTCTCACATTAGTCTGACAATGAAATATATATGAAGGCCTTCTAAATCTACCAGCAGAATGATATTTCTATTGACATGGTCAAACAAAGTTGATGACAACATGAAAATGTTGACAATATTTATCAAATATTTATATCTCAGTTCTTGATTTATTAGATATTTACTTAATTTTGTTTAGGAAACTATGAAGGAACATTCTAGAGGGTACAAATGGAAATGATATGGTGACTATCTGTTGAATATTATATATTAATATCGTACATGTCATTAAAAACTAACTGTTGCTGCTTCCTTCTTTGAATAACCTCTTCTTATTTTCTTTGGAGGTGACACTTGACAAGTTACTTCCTATGATGGTGACAATATTTCAAGCCTACATAGCTGATGCCTTGGTGTTGAAGGTTCTGAAACATTTGCAGTTACCTTGGCTTGGTTGTCAGTTTCCTTCACACAGTGAATAGAAAGGAAAGCATTGTCATTGAGTTTGACTCTCTTTTGTGCCATACCTATATGCTTATTTATACCTAAATGAAAATCATTATGGTGTGAAATGAAAGGAGCAGAGGGCAGAAAACTCAGTCAGACCATCCCAGCTTGCTCTTTTGATTTTTACAAAATCTGTCCAGCTACGACAAAGTGCTTGGTTGTTCAGGAAGGAATGCATAGAAAACCCCATCAGTATTTGTATACCCATAATTTGCCGAAACACACCTGACCAAGCTGCACTTGTTGTAACTCCACGATCTTCTCTTGGAATGATTGTTATGATAAAACTGTTGAAACTAATATGGAAAGGAACACATACTTTGTTTATGTTTCTTTAGAAATGGAAGTAAGGTGTGTGTTCAAAATATGATGTTAGGCGATCTACACCGGAAATTACTGATAAAATCTGTCCCATGTATATTATTTTATAAAATACACCTGAGCATATTTTTCAGTTATTGGAGCAAATTTTTCTATCTGCTTTTTTTTTATACCAGTTTCAGAATTTATTTTCTATTAAAAAATACTTAAGTTATTTACTTTATCTAAATTGGTATAGCACTTTAAAATGAAGCATGTGAAAATAGAAGTTACCAAGTGATATAATAATAAGGAAAAAAAAAAATATAAGATAATATAATAATACACAAATTAAGAGCAAGAATAAAAAATAATCAACATAAGAACAGAGTATGTGGTGGTGTGGGCAAAAGATACTGTAGACCTACTTAATAATACCACAACGTACTGAAACAAAACAAGTTACAATTTCTGAAAGAAAAGGAAGCTGACTCACTTTCAAAAAATGTCTACTATTCATCACTATTATATATATATATATATATATATATATATATATATATATATATATATATATGCTGTATTTTATGTTATGTGTTTTTCTGTTACCATTAGGTCAAACCATAAGCAGAATGTTTGATAAGTTTCTCCTCACTAATATCATATTAATACATTATTGTTACGTGTAAGATATATTTTATTACATTTATGTTAGATACAATCTCCTTTGTACTGCATAATTTCTAGAACTCTGTGATAATTTATTAAAAGCCACATTTTGATTTTTATTGTGCCAAAAGTCATGGGTAAACCACACTTCTTTATTAGCATCTGATAACCAATCCTGATCATAACTGACTCAGTGTGAATGGAAAGAGACTGAATATATATGGTTGAGAATTAAAATGTGCTCCACCTTATGGTGGACACAGGAAAATTTGGATTCCAAACTTAAATGTATCTTGGGAGAAATCTGACTTGTAAATTACAAGCTATGAGTCTACCATCTACAACTGCAATGTCAAACTATGCCAAAATGGCTTTTGTGATGCAAACAACCTATATAATGTTCTTCTGACATGTAAAAATTTAATGTTTATGTGTGTGTGTGTGTTATCTGGATTTTTGACGCTGCTTTAACAATCGTTCAGTCTTATCACTTGGTCTGTATATGTATTCTGATAACCTTTTACTAATATTGCTTTGGGGTAACTTCAAATCCCTCCCCACCCCACCCAGCTGAAAAAAATGGAGGATTTTGATAACACCACTAACCCCAGTGCGTAGGCTTCAGTTACGTCCCTTTATGATAAAAAGTTCTCCTTCCGTTTATAGTTCTGAGACAATATAGGCTAGGAATTCGGTGTCACCTCGATAGACATTGCAGTAATCTGGTAGTACCTTGCTTAAGTGTCAAATCTATAAGTACCTTGCTTACGTGCTCCACCCCAACCCCCTGAAATTTTGCAACAGTCCTCAATTAGAATTGAGGATGTATTTTCTAATGACAACTGCTTATTTGAAATTCGCACAAAACAATTTGAATCTTATCATGTTATGGCAAGCACCTGAGAATTAAACTGTGAGTTCAAATCTGTTGTTAAAAAAACAACGAAATCAAATACTTTTTCTCCAAATATCTTATACTTTTCAACATACTGAAATATTAAATTTAACGAAACGAAATTTTATTTACGTTTCATATTGTATTGAAACGACGGTATTTTACATATTAACTTAGCAAATATAATGAACATAGTTTTGTAAAGGAGAATTTAGAAATTTAACCATTATCTAAAATAACTAGCAGAGTATTTAGTTACTCTTTACAATTGTTTTTAACATTTCAATGTCAACCCACCGGGTTGGTCAAACTTGGCGCCAGGCATGCGCGGCTAATTCAATATCCGGAATAACTTTTGCTTGTAGGAGAGTTTGTTGTATTGCGAAGCATGGCGTACAATTATGTTGTAACAGCTCACAAACCAACGGCAGTTAATGCTTGTGTTACAGGTACCTCAGTAAAACAAAGTATGGTAAAGTCAAAGCTAAAGTTCGATATCAATTATATCAGAAGCAGATGAGTTTTTGGCCAATGAGCATGCGTATATAGTCCTATCACTAGTTCAACAATGTAAGACGTACAACGTTATTTATGTTTTAGTGCTACGTTTTATTACCCAGATAACGGCCTTGTATAGCTTTATTGGTGTGATCCTTCTCAGAATTTACATCATCTGAGGGACCCCCTAGTTCCGAAAGTTCAAAGGATTTTATGTCATTGGGGGAGGGGTTGGCGTGTGTGCTATTTGTATTATTTTTAAAAAATTTCATTTTTTTATTTATTTTAAATTTTGACTTAGGGTTTCTACACCATTCCATTATGAAAAAGACTCCTTATCCCAGGCTGGATCCGGAGTTTACTTGAAGTCTGTGATCCTTGCCAAAGATCTATGTTGCCCAGTGTTTGTTATATGCTTCTGCTATTTGTTACATACTCTTGTTTCTGTAGGGCTGGCAGCATGGATCAAATTTTTAAAAGTTGTTCCTTAATTTTATTCGGGAAACCGGTTGTGACATCAGATCGATACCAGTTTCCCGATCCTTTGAACCTCATTGTAGACTTGTGTATTTTTTTATCCACAGCATCAGTGGAAATTGTGTGTGTGTGTGTGTGTGTGTGTGTGTGTGTGTGTGTGAGAGAGAGAGTGAGAGAGATTGCCAGGCTTCAGACTCAAAAATAGACTTTACTTTAATTTTGAAACAATTTTTCTAGAACTTATCTTTTTGATTTGCCTTGTTGTTTTATCTCCTTACTGTATCACGGTCTATTCTGGTAAATTCCCTCAACAAACATACTATAAATCCCAACACAAGCATTAGTTTTTGATTCCTAACCACACACCAACCATTTGCTGTTGAACCAACATATGCTGTTCATGAGTTACATGTTCCTGACTTGAGGATATCATCTGTTTCTAGTAATATTTAACTGTTTACAGACCACACTTAATCTTTTTTTAGGCAGAGAGAACTGTGCAAGCAACTTGCAATAAAACTTTTTTATGTAAGTTGACTAGGCAATGTGTAAGAAGGCTATGGTCAGTGGAGGGTATGTTTTCTGTAATGGGCACTGCATTTGCGTAACTATTTGGACCCTAGAACCGCTAAAGTTCCATAATGCTGTAACAAATTGACAGATAATGAGAGAAAATGCCAAAGACCCTGATATGAATAGGATGATACAGGAATCTAAATTATTCAGTCAACAGAAGGAACATATATTTAGAATTATATTTCCAAAAGATCGTTATTGACTTGATTTGGTCTTAAGGGAAAAGGGTTATACAGCTACACAAAATATCAAATGTACACAGTGCTATATGCATTATATTCAGCCTAACAGCCTGTAGGAGTTGGCATTTAAGTACTGAGATTAATGATAACAACCTCATAAATATTTAGTGCATTTTATATACATTGCACCTGTGTGTGCTTGGTGTTAAGATTACTGAGTGACAAGTGAAGTTATTAGCATGCTTGTGCTCTGTATAGTCACTCAGTCTACATATCAGGAAGTCCTCACCAATGAGACTACAAAGAAACCTTTTGAACATATCGGTCGCCCCTCTTTTAAAAACATCTCTTCTGCACTGCTAAGCTCACTTTTCAAGAGTAACCTGTGTTTTAGAAGACAAAGTAGTAAAGGTACTTATGTTTAGGTGCCTTGCAAGGTGGTTACTGAGTGAATAATTCAATCAGGTTATGACTAGACATGTTGCAGAAATTTTCTTTAACAGAGTACTCATGGAATTTGAACAGGTGAGCACCATTTATAATGAGGAAGGAATAAATGGTTTTGTCACCTGATTGCCTGTAATCTATTTCATTTTGATGTTCTGGCAAATTCATTTTTTAAAGAATATTATGGAAAGGTAGTTATTCTTTCATGGATTATTTTCTTGAAATTTTGACCTACACTGAAGATTTAATAGATAAGAGTAATTGACTTGTAATTGTTTACTGCAGATTTATTCCTTTTTATGAAACTTTAAATCTTTTTATTACTAGAAAATTAAAATAAATAAAGTCCCAATTCTCTCTCTTACTTACAGGGAATTTTACTTCGCCAGATGATTTGAATCTTATCATTGCAAAGAACACGCGTCTGGAGATTTATGTTGTGACTCCAGAAGGCCTGAGACTCATTAAGGAAATTGGTATCTATGGAAGAATTTCTGTTCTGAAACTCTTCCGACCTGCGGTAAGGGGTAGTGTTGATTTTAAGATCAGAATCAGGCATTAAATACAATTATTTATTTTAATAAATAACTATGCTAGTTATGGGAAATTCATTTATTTTTGTGGGCAACAATGCTCTAGTTCACCAAGCAACAATCTTTGATTCTTTAAATTCATGGTTTGTAGCAATCACAGAGAAAATTTGTCTCATGAAAATAGTAAATTCACAGTAGTCAAAACAGTTTCATTTGTGGTTCATTAATTACTGTAACAAGCTATAGTAAAACTGGTCCTGAGAAATCTCTCTTTCCAAAATGTGTTATCTCATAATGTAACCTCTACAATAGGACCAGTTTTCATGATCGAAATTCATCTGGGTTTGAGATGGAAATTTACATGATGGCTGTAAATGTTAATTATTCTGTTCTTGTGAAAATATAACATGCCATCTTTTTAAAATAATTTTTTAAAGCAATTAAGATGTACAGTTATATAAAACATTGACATTTATGTTTGTGAAGATGTTAACATATCTGCATTAGTTGTAAGAGTGACAGTATCAGTTCTGCTGAGACCTTGGGTAAATATGGAAAATGTATGTACCAATTAGATTAAAAGACAGAATTAAATCACCCCAGAACAGAATGAAACAATTAAAAGAGACATAACCCAGAAGCTTAGTTTATCATTGACCTAATTGGATGACCCCCCCCCAAAAAAAAAAACAACAAAGGGCATAACCAACATGCTTCACTACACTGATAATGAGATGTGATTATGTTTTGGAGTAAGATTTTAATAACTGGCATCATTAAGGGAACTAACCATGACAATGACTTAATCATCTGGAAAGCTCAAGCAGGGTTATTGTGGCACATGGATCTCATTCATACCAGACATTATGTTTGAATTCTAAATGATGTACTACTTAAGGCACTGCAATGAATGTTGGATGAGAAGATCTCTAATTATGACCTTGTTAGTATTCTGCTGGACTTTTAACAACAGATGAAGAAACAATATGAACCTTTGAACTATATACATCCATGACCACTTCTTTTAAGGAAGGAATGTTTGTTTAGTGTAGATTTATATGACCTCAGCACTATAATGGTAGTTAGTGAATGGTGTGTTTTAGTCTAGTTTATAGTCAGTTGTATATGATGCGTCCTGTATGTTTAAGGAAACCGGTAGCCAGACTCAACTGTTTTCATTTTTTCTTTGGTTCAGAACAATATGCACTAAGCTTTCAGACCTTCATTGATTGTGGTTACAAAGGACTAAATGGAGATTATTGTTAATATTATGCTTTAAAGACCTTCATTGATTGTGGTTACAAAGGACTAAATGAAGATCATTATTGTTCACATCATGCTTTAAGACCATTGATTGTGGTTACAGAGGGCTAAATGAAGATCGTTATTGTTTACATCATGCTTTAAGACCTTCATTGATTGGTTACAAAGGGCTAAATGAAGATCGTTATTGTTCACATCATGCTTTAAGGCCTTCATTGATTGGTTACAAAGGGCTAAATGAAGATCATTATTGTTCACATCATGCTTTAAGACCATTGATTGTGGTTACAAAGGGCCAAATGAAGATCATTATTGTTTACATCATGCTTTAAGACCATTGATTGTGGTTACAAAGGGCCAAATGAAGATCATTGTTTACATCATGCTTTAAGACCTTCATTGATTGTGGTTACAAAGGGCTAAATGAAGATCGTTATTGTTTACATCATGCTTTAAGACCTTCATTGATTGGTTACAAAGGGCTAAATGAAGATCGTTATTGTTCACATCATGCTTTAAGACCATTGATTGTGGTTAAAAAGGGCTAAATGAAGATCATTATTGTTCACATCATGCTTTAAGACTCATTGATTGTGGTTAGCAAGGGCTAAATGAAGATCATTATTGTTTATATCATTTTTCAGAGAACATGCTCATAGAAGTTTTAAAACACTGAATTTTATTTGCACCTGTCACAGCCATTATGCAGTCACTCATAACAGTCCATTTTTATAGTAAACTCAGACTGTGTGAGGGTTTTGGTTGTAAATCACTGGTGTTTGCAGTTGAGGTAGTTCAAATCAGGGTTTACTCTATTGGGAAACTTTATATATATATATATATATATATATATATATATATATATATATATATATATATATATATATATATATATATATAATGCTCTTATATTTGTTAAAAGTTTTTAAAAAATACCGACATGCATGCATTTTATTCCATCAGTTAAAAATTGTCATGCAGCTGGGTGGGGTGGAGTCAGATTGCAAGCAATTCTGCTTTGTGGCTTGATGGTAATTCTCTGGAAGTCCATGTAACCCTCAATGTTTCTGTCTGAACTTGGTGTTTTGTGCTTGGGACATTTTCTCACATACTATTTTGAGTTGAATGGCTTGATATTCACTTGTTTCATGATGATGCTACAGCCATCAGTACAAATTGGATTACTTGTGGGTTTTTTTGGTTTGCGATCCAGTTTTACCACCAGTTTTCTTGTTTAATAAAAGAGCAATCTGACCCAAGAAATTTTCATTACTTAAAGTGTGCCATCTATGACTTCACAAATTTGGGACCATATGTCTTTGTAGGGTTTTATTGACTTTCATTACACCAACACAAAGTTTCAAAACATTGTAAATGGCTTGGACATCACTGATGGGGATAGTGTGACACCTATGTCTGTCCATCCATCTATACATTACCTTATCACCTAAACTGCTGAGTGGAATTCATACTTCATAGTCAGATTGCAAAGGGGCACTAGTCATGTGTAGAAAAATTTCAAGTATGATAAGAGTTTGAAGTAGTGTCTAACCAATCTTTATATGCCACTCAATAAGTTGCAACAGAATAACTCTGGAACCTGCTTTTAGCACAGGGTCAAGAGTGGATCCCATTATATTCTACTAGAAAGTACCCCCCAAAAATGGCCCTAAATTGTTGAACAGCAAGACAATTGTGATCAAAATTGGTAAATGAAACCATGAAATATCACTTGTTTTGTCATCTAAAATGGTATTAGTACCTGGAAATTCTCAATCTTGAGTTATAAAACAAGGCATTTTGTTAAATTTTCTTTTCAAGCAACATTCTCATAGAATGTAAATAACAACAAAATTGAATCAATGCAAATGTTACAGTGCCTACTGGTGGCAACATTTTTGTAAATAAATAGCAAATAACTTAGTTTTATGAACCAAAATTCATGTTTTAGTTCTATCTAATTTGGTTTCAGTGTAATCATCATAAATGAAATATGCTGTCGTACATTCAAATATGAAAATTGTCAATCACTGTCAGCTATGTCATTGGATTGTTTCATTGAGAACCTAATTAAATGTGTAGTGATTTATGACTTGTGGAAATATTTGTATTGGCAGCAATTTATATTCATGTCAAAGCAACCTGCTAATGATATTAATTTTATCAAATCAAAAAAAATTGGTGGAATGAAAGAAAAGTTAAAAGGCATGAAATCCTACATGCATAAGAGCTAGCTATCACAGTTGTATATCATGAAAGTTCATTTCAAGTGATCATTCGAACACTGTTATAAATATTATTGTGTAAGTGATACGACAAAACTATCTCAAAACTACCTTAAATTAGCCTATTCATTTACATGTCACCAAAGACATTGGACAGCCAAGCAAAATGGTAGTGGATAAAAAGCTGTTTCACTTACATGGTTCACTACAGAAAAGCAAGTTTCAAAGTTTATAGGGAATTTAACATTTCTGAATTGGTTTTTTTAAGATTTCCTTCAGGATGAGAAGAAGTTTCGCTGTTTGATGGAATGAAATTATGGCATCAGCAGTTTACTAATAGAACAAAAAAAATCAAGTTTCAATGCTGTTGTTTCTTTTCTTCTCCAAAATCTTGTTTTGCTGTGATTCAGCAACAAATAACTATGTAATACACATGTTTTCAGGTCCAAATGATGGTTGCAGGGTTCCTATATGGGTCTGGAATTCTGGAAAGGCTCTAAAATTTGAATATTGATTTTCCATTTCTTGAAAATGCCTGAAAAAAATTGAAAATTAGTATAAAGTCCTAAATTTCTTTTATTACAGCTTTCTTAGTTGGAAAACGGTAACTTGACTGTTCTTACTAATTTGGGAGACATTTTATTAGATGGATTTGTTGCTCTTTGGGAGATCTGAACATTTTTATTGTTTGGGGGCTGGAAAAGGTCTGAAATCATATTTTTAAATTGTGGCAAGAACCCTGTGGTTGTTAAAACATCTTGAGTAGTGTTGTTAATGATCTTTAAGAGGTTGTGTATCTTGAAAATTAAGGTAATTTGTACAAGAAAGTGAAGAAGTGCTTAATTGCTAATTATTTCCAGTGTGATTATAAAACAAGTATTTAGCAAAAAAACAGCCCTGTTACCCCCCAACCCCAAGGTTTTCTTGATGTCCATTGGGGATGGCACCCCTTAATTTTTGCAGATTCCTCAGCAGCTCACCCCCTTATAATGCTGTTTTCTTTTTTATCCCATTGTGCACAAATTATTGAGAGGCAGTTAAAGCTGGAAGAAGTAGTATATATGGGTTTTGTGTTATTACCCCTGGGTAATTATTGGGGGATGGGGATTAGTATTTTGACATTGGTAGTATTCAGAGAGATTTGAAATTTTATGCAATAAAAACTGTATAGTTTTTGTGGCAAGCACTAGCAGTTTTAATAGTTGAATTTGTTTTAGTTTCCGATGGTATTTATTGCGCATGCACTAATGTTGCATTTTGATGATCAGGGAGAGACCAAGGACCTGATGTTCCTGCTGACAGCAAAGTACCATGCTATGATCCTAGAATGTCAACAGGATGGAGAGAGTCTTGAGATAATCACCAGAGCTCATGGCAATGTACAGGTAACTCAGTAGATAAGGTCTTAAAAATAACAAATTGTCTTCAGCAAAATTTTTTGACTCCTTAAAGAAAAAAATAATTTACAGTAACTAAGTATAAGTTCATCAATACCAAGATTTTAAAAATATTTTATGTTCTTTCCATTATTTATTTAAAACTTAAAAGTATGGTTGCCCAATTATCTTTCAGCATTTCTGACATTAACAATTGAAAAGTAATCATTGCCCATCCTGAACAAACAACTTTTTACAGCTATCTGCAGATGAAAATTTCAGATGAACAACAAATTTAATAATTTATTAGATGAACATCTAACAATTGAGATGTCGCAGAAGTTAATCTGCTTTGTCAATGTTGAATGGTTCAGTGGTCCTTGAATAATAATGAATAGATTATGCTAGTAACCAGTCAGCTTATTGATACAACACTGGTAATGTTTCCTGTTGGGTTTTCATTGACTGATTTATTAACAGAGCTGTACAAATTTTAGTAAACATCTATTGGGTACCCATTGATCTTATTGAGTTTTTATTAAATGTTTACAAACTGCTTTTCTGTAGGTTGATGCTGGCAAAAGTATGTTTTCTGTGGTCATAGTGTCAATAAAAAATAAATAAAAAATTGTTCATTTTGTATTTGTACCAAAATATCAGGTAAATAAAATGAACAAACAATTGATGAAACTATCATCTAGCACATTGCCATGGTCTAGTCATCAGAAATATCTTGTGACTCCCTTTCCTTGGCCTCACTGTTATATGTGGGAGCTTACCTAGAGACTGAGCTTGGTTTTGATCATACAGTTTGTGAAATGTATTAAAGGTGGCAACTGAACACATGTCCATTACATTTCGAGATCAGATAATCACTCTGTTACTTGCCACTGAGGAGTATCATTTGCAACTCAAAGGGTTGTCACGTGGGAAAACAAGCTAAGAGATTAAGGACAAACAGTTACTGGAAGAGGCAGAACAATATTTGGCACTGATCAAGTACATATAATAAATTTGCAGCTTGATCAAAAGGATTGTCAGTTTGACAACAAATTAAGTTAAAATAGTTACTCTGTCAGTGTTGAGACCAGCAACGGTTCAGCAGGAATTTCTTTGGTGAAATCAAAGCCAAGTGTCAAAGTGTAATGATTTTAAGGATGCCAGTTCATGGAGAGGGTGGGGGCTTAATTGTTGCCTCGCTTCACCACAGTAAGCAGCAATTGGAGACTATGGGAGAAAGTGTTCTGGCATAAAATAACAGTAAAGATCAAGTACATATGCTATAAATTGAATGTGTTGTTAGATTTTCTTTCAACCCTTCATCCATTGATTTTTCAGCTAATTTGTGTTTGAGGCCTTTTGATGATAGATATATTTGTGACAAGATGTAATCACAAACTACACACCTTCATATCCAGTTAAACTGTTTTTTTTTAAGTGCCATTCCAAAAATCTGGACTAGAAATATAAAGCCATTTGGTAGCTGCACTCAGATGGGACAAGTCATGGGTGGATTGTCTGCTTAAAATCAAAGATATAATGTATATGTTGAGAGAGGCAGCTAAGCAAAATCTGGCTTGTTCTTTTAAAATTTTTGAAGCACAGCGTTTTTTCTCATTACATCCTGTTTTTGCACATTTTGGCCAAAGAATATAATCCCCAAAAGCTTAGGCCTTGAAGTGGGTAATGTGCTCATCACATTTTGAATTATCTCGGGAATAGATACACCTCGTGTAAGTTTATGCCATTGTTTTGATCTGAGATTACAGAGGTTGTTGGGTGACATGTCCATTCAACGTTCTAAAGTTCTTGTCTCAGAAATCCAGCATCACAGACAAGTGAATTGAGTCTGAGGAATCCAGTGGTTGCAGCCCAGAAAGTCACACGACCTTTTAGAGGTCAGCATAACTTCTTCACAGTGCCTGGGGCAGCCAAGTGGTCTGAAGCATTCACCTATACTGATCACTGCCATCTCACATCTGTCTGCATCATTTCAAATCTCGGACTCGGCCAATGTGGTTTTGCCAGCAGCTGTGGGTTGTTTTTATTGTTAAGGTCCGTTTTTATCTTGTACTTCCTTAATCCATTGGATAACATACTTTTTTTTCTACTTAAGAGATTAAAGTAGGCAGTAATAATATTCGTTAATGCCTAAAGATTTGCTATATTCATTTTCTTGTAAATTGTGGGGAAAAATATTGCATTGAAAACTGTCAGAAAAAGGCATATGTGGTCGAAAAGTCAAAATTTATTTTTTGGTCATTGGCCCTCCACATTGCCATCAGCTAGAGCATTGCCCCTAAAACCTGGTGCATACATAAGTACTCTTGGCACTTCTGGTCTGCTTTCAGTGGTTTTCCAGTATTTACTTGCATCTTAATGCATTTCACATGCACAGTTCATACATGTTTAGCCACACTGACTGGTGGTAGGTAGTACTAATTGGTGTCCTTAAATTTATACAGTCATCATTCCATGACCTTAAAAACAAACTGGCATCAGTGATTAAAAACACCTTGAGCTAAAACGTGTAGGAATATTACTAAAAAAATCTACTAGAAAATGGCTGTTTTAAGTTTCGATTTTAGATCACATAGTGGCTCTCCTGACAGATTAGGTGATCACTTATTTGAACAGAGCTCTAAAACAATGCCATTTATCATTTAGGCCAGAATAGCCCTATCTAAAAAATCTGATTCTCATGCTAGAAATGAATAATTAAAAAAACTTTACAACATCGGTAACATGTGGGCCGAATATGACCTTGGTAATAGCCAATCATTTTCTCTTCTCGATGTTTACAAATTTCTGAACCAAGGTTGACTAATAATAGTGATAAAACAACTATATTATTTACCAGAAGTGAACTGGATTTTCTGGAGAAAAAAATGTCATATCCAGTGAAAATCACCACTACAATAAAATATAAATGAAACAAAAAAAATTTTAAAAAAATAATTTAAAACTAACACACAAGCAATTTAAGTACATATTCATAACACACACACACACACACACACACACATATATATATATATATATATTAAGTGCTCTTAATTTACATTTGATGCTTTCCGTTACTTGGATATTTGTATGGGATGGACTTAGGATGGTGGAACATTGAGAACAATATAGAAATAATTGATTTTGGATGAACAGAACACCTAATTTTGCATATGCTGAAATCAGATAGTAAACATGAATTTTGTGGCAGCTCAAAACCACAAATTTAAGATCCCAATATCCCATCAGATGCCATCCACAGATTTAAGTTCTTATAAAAATGTCTACTTTTTGCATCTTAAAAATGCAAAACCACTAAAACAAATTATGTTGTCCAGGCTGCCATATCTAGTGGTTCATAGCTATATAATAATCATAAAAATTATCAGTGATGATGAAGAATTCCATATATTAAAAAAAATTCATACTACATTGAACATTTTCGACATGTTTCTCAAACTTGATTTTACCAAAGATGACAAAGCATTGTAGCATTAAGGCAATTAAGGTTTATGCAAATCTTGCCAATTTGCCATTAGATATTATCAGTTACTAAAAGTATAATAAACTTTTATGTGACTTTTTTTATAAAACCACTGTGCAGAATTGAATCAAATTTGACACGAGCATTTGTGCATGGAGGTCTTTGTTTGGTACAGTATCATGCTAAACCACTGTTAGATATAGATAAAATCTTTAATTGACTTAACATGAACCTGATGTGAATCTAACTAAATTTGACAAAAAAGTATCCTGGTATAGTAAGATTGTTAATTGGTACAAATGCTGCCAATTTGTTTTTGCAAAAGAAAATGCTGATTTATTACTCAATATGCACATTGTTACTAAAAAAGGAAAAATATTGAATGATCTTTTAGCAAAACTGAGAAAGGTAAGCCAACCAAATTGCACAGAAAGCCTGACATAACCTTTTTTAAGTTTAGATGAATAAAGCTGAATTGCACTCCAATGAAGGTGCCCATTATATGAAAAAACTTTAAAAATGGTAAATGTCAGAAAGCATAATGCTGTCCGACCTAGAATTTTTGTAAATTGCCCTTTTCTTTTGCTCTGTATTAGTCAGTTCAGTGATTTTAGGTCTGCACAAGCCTTTTGACTTAAAGATAACAACAATCCTAACATTTGGCAACTGAATTCAAAGGGTCATATTTTCAGAAACACAGGGTCTTCATTGTGCCATCTCTTAGGTTCTGACTATGTTGTCAGGGCAAAAGTTGCAGAGTGATCTTGTTGAAATGGGTAAATGGTTCCATTGATGTTAGGTTTGGAAATCATTGCATCAAGAAACAACTGCTGTAAATGTCCAGGGTTATCAATTTTTTGGACTGTTCATGGCATACAGGCAGGGCTTCCATACAGTTATGGTAAAAGCAGTGTTATGCAGATTTGCCAATTGACAAGAGCTGTTCTTTCAGCATAATGGTATTAAAGTCCCTTGGTAGCAAATTTGTCTCCCTTACATGCCAATGTTATGTTTAAGAAAAGTCCGAAAATACCAGGAAATCCCCTTCTCATTGGTATTGTACACACTTGTGTTTTGGCCATTGTCTAGAGTTTTCCCAGCTTTGTAATAAAATCCATGCCTCATCCTGTGGCCTAATGATGCGAGATGTCGAGGGTATGAACCCCAGCTGAATCATACCAAAGACTTATAAAAACGGTACTTACAGCTGCCTCGCTTGGCACTCAGCATTATGAGGTTGTGTTAGGATTGGTTGCCCTGATGTCAGGATCATGTGACTGAGTGGGACATCATGCAACATGTATGCAGCATGATGCCCCAATGCTTGACATCACTATGAACTGCCACTCTGCGAACATTGGTAGTGATATGACCAAAAAATTGTATAAAGCTACGTTAAAAATCCGAATCACACACATGCATACATTCATTTTATGAGCTTTCAACCATTAGTGTTCATGTTGGTTTTGAAAATTGTACTTGCACTATGGAAATACAGTAAAACCTGTTATGAGAGACCACCCCTTCTGCCAACAAAAAATGGTCTCTCAAGACAGGTGGTCTCATAGCAGGTTTCTACAAAAAGACCAGTTTCCAAGGTCCAGTTTCAGAACAAAGAAAAGTAACCATAATCACTGTACATATATTCTATTTATTAATAATATAGATATACTTCTATCATTAAACATAAAATCCCAAATACATTTAAAGATCACATATGTTAGCATATAAAATCGTTTCTGAACTACTCCTTTTCCTTTATAACAACCTAAATTTGTTTTATTGATTAAACTGCTTTTGTGCGAATGGTCTGTTCTTTTTCACTTTTTTCAATTTCCAGCTTTGAAATTTCTTTCTATTGGAGGTTTGCCCATTGTTATTAAGGTTCTAGGTGTTAACATTATTAGTACTCAGTTGTAATATTGAACATAGAGACTATATTAATAGCTTTGGGAAAATATGAAACATATACCTGTACATTGCAAATCTAATAATTAATGTAATAAAAAGAAACAATTATCTCATCCAGAAACAGAACCATTTACTCAGACACAAAAGTGAACTGCTTCATTCAAAGAAGAAATAGAGGGATTAACTCTATAAACAGTGTAACCCGGTTGCACCAACTTAAATAGACGGCTTTATTTAGGATGTAAAGTTTTAAACACTATCAATTTAATCTCGAAAATGATTCTCTCTTGCTGGATTAATAGACAACGACCTTATTCACCACCACTCACAACAAGGATTAACTCTAAAGACAATGTATGCAACCAGTACATCAATTTCGGCACTACATCAACAATTGGCTACATGTACATTAGCCTGGTTCACAGACCATAGGTATCATTGGTAGCCACAATCCATTTTTTAAAATTATTCTTTTTATGTATCTTTATTATCAGAACAATAGTTACTGATCAAGCAATCATTGCAACAATTGATTACACATAGGTCAGTGTTTGTATTCTTGCCATAGGGTTGTTCAATATGATCTAAGATAAGGCCTGGAAGCAGGCTGATTGTAAGAATAATTAGTCTGGTTCTCTGCTTCATATGCTCCCTGCATTGCTCTCCCCTGTACAGATAGCAGAGAACAACACAGGGAACACAGAATGAGGAGAACCAGACCAGGGAATAATCTACGTATACTTTTGTTCCAGCCTATTTTTTATTTATTTTTTCAGAATGATATGAGCTGTCATTTTTACAGGGATTAAATAAAGTTCAGTCAAGTTTATCCTAGTTTTTGCAATTCGGTCATTCATAGCAGTGCCGAAATGCATATTTTGGCAAGATGTTCACGATTGCTGGTTGCATTCAGCAGGTGGTCACTCATGACAGCACATTTATATAATAAAATTGATCTGTGCTGAAATGACAGTTGGGAGCTCATAGCAGAGGTTGCTCATGACATTTTTTACTGTATTTAGCAAACTGCTTAGCTTTTTCCTATAGAAAAGCCCTAGATATTGGAACACAATTTCCTTAATGTTAATACAACCAGCCTTTTTAACTTGGTGCTGTGAGTTGGGTGTAGCATTTTCTTTGCCATGCTTACATGCTTACCTGGTAAGTCAGTAAAGTCTCTTTGAGTGAGTACTCTTTGGGAAATCTTTGTCACACTTGACCTCCTTATAATCAGTCAAAAATGGCTTCACGTGCACATAAGCATTTAATTTTTCCATGCTTACAAGAGTGAATGACAAGGAACTAATTATTGCATGTAAAAAATAAATTGCACCACATGATTTTAATTGATGTTCATAATTGACACAATTAGTGTAGAGTGCTTTTTATGTTTTTTTAGCAGCATTAATCCTCATGGTCCTTATTATTCTACCCATGCAAACATTGACTACATGCCCATAGTATTGTGATTAATTCAGTTACACATGCTGATGGTCTGACTGTCTGATCAACACTAATGCTTACTGTTACGTATCAACAAACAATTTTAATAGAAAATTAATGATGTCAAAGAGTTTGCCCCTGGGTTTCAAATTTTTTTTGTTTCGTCTAGGAATTCTAGTAGCAGTGTTCATAATATCAATGAACTACTGTAGTAGTTGATATGTAATTAATGGGGTGTGTGTGCCAATTTAAGCTCTGTCTTGATTCTAGGTTTCATAATTGTTTACTAACATGCTTTAAATTTCAGGATCGAATAGGGAGACCATCAGAAACTGGCATTATAGGCATAGTTGATCCACTGTGTAGAGTGATTGGACTTCGTTTATATGATGGCCTCTTCAAAGTGATTCCCCTGGACAGGGACAACAAAGAACTCAAAGCTTTCAATGTCAGGTGAATAATTAGCATATATAGGGATCATATTTTAAATTGTTGTATCTGATTATACATCAGCTACTTTTGCTATTCTTATTGTAATAGTTATGTTCAGTGTAAAAATGTTCCAGTTGATGTAGCCATGTTACAGTCCAAAGGATATCTTAATCCTTTTGATATTCCTGCCTTAAGTGGAGAGTATTATGTTATGTTGTGAGTCTTTCTATCAGGTTGTTAGTTAAAATTTTCATTGCTGCACCACTATGTGTAGTTAACTAAACTTTGTAGCTGCTCTGGGATAGGGAAGAACCCTGATGATTTATCTTTCAGTAGCTCAATGTAACTGGTTCAAAGAAGAAAAATGGTTTCCACACAAAAATATTTGGTCTACATCAATGAAAAGTTTTGATTTAGGGGTAAAATGGTCAAAGAAAAATATCCTGAAAGACAAAAAAAAAATATTTAACAGACCTAAACCAAACCTAGTAAATGGCTGAAAGTACATTGATTTGGGAGTTAAATGTCAAAAGGTCAGGTCACAGTGGCTGAAAGAAGAAAAGTGGTACCTTCACCAAAGTTTGTGGATGACTTGCCTGTTGAGTAAGAAAGAAATACATGGTCAAAAGATCAAAGATTAAGTTTAAAAGGACCAAAAAAAATGTTTTTTGCATGATAATTTAAGTGCTAGACCTTAAGCAGAGTTTGTGAAAGACTTGCACTTAAGGACTTGACTGTTCATAGCGACCTAACTTTAGTAAAGGAACATAGTCTGGGATTTAAATTTCTATGGTGATGAATGTTTGATTTACTCTAATATGACATAACACTAAATGGTCTTAGTCAGGGGAGGTAATGCAATAAAATTGGACAGTCAAACATTTGATTAGTTATAGAACTTATATTTCAGGAACTTGTTATGGAAGTAAAATGCATAGGAAATATTTTTTTTTAACTTAAGCATAGTTTTCTACTATCAATATAAATTTGCTTAATAAAATATTTTCTTCATAATTGACCTTTAACCCTTTCATCACTAAGTAACTTTGTTGGCATAGAGTCCTCAACACTAAGTAACTTTGGAGTTGTAAATCAAAATGACTTGTGGACTTTGTAACAACATAACTTTGCCAATGTTAAAGATATATGGCTGGATTAGGTGTCAAAATCAAGGTTAAAAATGTATGACTAATTCAATAAAATGTACATATCTATTACAACTGTTAAAATGCAGGTACAAACAGGTAAAACAACAGGTAAAATACAAGTAATTATTTTATTACCTCTTAGAAAACATAGAAAGGTTTCATAGAAAGGTTTCAAAACTTGTTCAATTGACCCTAGATGTATTAGTGAATAATCACAGTAGCAACAAAAGTCTTTATTTCATGGTGTCCATAATATATAAGATTCTATAAAATGAACCAAAATGATCTCCAAGGTGAGATCTGTCCACACACCTATATCGTCTCTACCACGTTTGATCGTCGCATTTAAGTTCATTAAACAGACAATTTTTCAAAAAACTTCATCTAGGTGCCATCTAACACTCTGGTGTCCCCAACATGGAGCGTACAATTCCTCTGGTTCAAAACCTTCAAAGTCATCTTCATCGTCATCACTGTCACCCACAAGTGCATTCCATTGTCTCTCCATACGTCTTCTCTCATTTTCATCCCAATTTACCAGGTCGAAATTTTTTAAATACTCGGATAACTCTCCTCTAAAATTCTTTAAAACGCGGCATTTTTGGATACAAATTTCAGCATTCGGAAAACACGTTAAAAGTTCCTACTTTGTTCCATATTTCTAGTTGTATACAAGCTAAACTCAAGAGATCATCCAAATATAACATCTACATTACCAGATGGAAATTATTAGAGGTACCCCAAAAGATATTTAGTCTGGTACTGTAACGCTAAAGAAAAACACTGCCACAGACCAAAAAGTTGGTCTATATTGTTTATAGACTTACTTCCCCCTGACCAGTTTTGTGGTCCGCAGTGATGAAAGGGTTAAATTGGAATTTTTGCAGGACTAATAATGTTAGATTTTTTAAATTTCCAGATTAGAGGAAGTCACAGTTATAGATATTCAGTTCCTTCATGGCTGCAGTAATCCAACCCTCATCATAATTCACCAGGTATCGTAGTACTTTCCATAATTTGTATTAATTTATATTAATTAAAATTTATAAATATTAATATATAATAATTAAATATTAAAAAATATATATATATATATATATATATATATATATATATATATATATATATATATATATATATATATATATATTAACATAAATTAGTTTATATTAATAAAATTTACTTCCTTTTTTCTAATAGTTATGCATTTCATAGTCCTTTTTTTGGGGGGGAAAAAGATTGTACATGCTTAGTAATGGCTTAAAAGAGTACTGTTTTGGAAGACCAGTGAACATTTATGCATGTAATAACCTCAGTTGAGAGACCTTCAGCATGAGAAACATATTGACAGAAGGGATGGTCTCTCAAGACAGGTTCTGATATATTGTTTGCAGCTTTTTTAATGCACGTGGTGGAAGAAGATAGGAAATTAAATTATAAGCAAGTACTGGTATATGTTGGTATTACCAATTTTAAAGCCAGCATGTCTATTCCATAAACATAGGTTATGCAAAAATACTTGGATATAGGGTAAATTGGAGTAAAATTTCACCAACCTCAGTTGTATTTTTGTTACAGGATCAGCATGGGCGTCATGTAAAGACCTATGAAATTTCTTTGAGAGACAAAGAATTGCAAAGAGGGCCTTGGAAGCAAGATAATGTAGAAACAGAAGCTTGTATGGTAATAGAAGGTGAGAGAATATTGTTTCCTTTCCATGTGCTTGTTGCAGTTTTAGTTTTGTTATTTTTGGAAGGATTTTTTGTGTACAAATATAGAACATTCTGCTGAAGACAGCCAGTAAGTAGTTGGAGACAGTGTATAGTCCAAATATTTGGTGAGAAAGGCTTATTTAATCTTTATGATTTTATATATAACTTTTTAATAGGTTATTAGACCAGTTATGGTCGCTGTAGGTTGCACTGTTAGGGATCAGTGGCTTAGCAACTTCTTGTATGGATTTCCTTGTTATCACCAATAACATTATTCAGACGGTTTAAATCGTGTGTTTTGAAACACTTTACATGGGATTGCAAGGTTTTCAAGAGTGAGTTAAATCATGAATTTAAAGTAACAACGAAATGTCAACCCAGCTGTTGTTGTCTGTAGTGCTGAGAATGTGAAATATTTATTAGGATTGATGACAATTTAATTTGAATGCAAAATTTCATGAACACGAACACTCATGTGAGTTTGTAGTGACTGTACCAGCTGTATAGTAATAAATGCATATTTATGTAATGTCTTTTTTTTTAAAATTACACATTCCCATTTATAAATACACTTTTACATATATCGGCTAACTACTAAATAAACAATCATCTGATTAATTTCGCTTTCTCAAATTCCATTTCATTCGGGTCTCTTTAAATTCCTATTTTATCATATTTGTATGTAAGCTGCTATTCATGAATGTGTGTAATTTACATATTTTTAGGTCAACTAAGAACTGATGTAAGAACACCCACCTCCCCAGTCCTCCAATTGATTTTACTGATTTGTTGAATACTGCTAATACAATCATTATCTGAACTCCTTCTGTTTAAGTTAGATAGTCCTCTTTGTCCCATCTAGGGGATGTAAGCTGCAGCTGTCTTCTGCCATCTAGATTGGTCTTGACCACTAGCATGTGCCTCACCCCAGGAGAGTTCCATCTCTTCTTCATTACTGTCTTTCACCATGTTTTCTTTGCCCTTTCACATTTACACTTACCAGCTGGTATCTATCTGAGGGATACCTTGGATATCCATTCAAGGGGCATCTTCATTACATACCCAAGCCATTTGATCCTGCGCCCTTTGATCTCCAGGGAAATGTTACATCCCGTCTTTTCAAATAGGTTCACCTTGGAGACCTTGTTTGGCCAATACATAGTGCAGATTTTATAGAGGCAGCTATTGTTAAATTTAATGCCTGTGACTTGTCTGGCTGGCGTAAACATAATCCCATTTCTCCATGATGGGCATTTTAAAAATATTAAAGGTTGCTACCACTTTTTAATTATAATGAGTAAGGAAAATCAAATCATTAGAGACTTCACATCTGGTTTCAGAATTTGGTCAGACTGGACTCCTAGATTACGGTCCCCCAACAAGAATGGTTCATGTGTTTTTGGCAGGCCTATGTCTGTTCTACCAGCTTACATGAGTTTAATATATTGATCCTGCATTCTGTGAACTCTTTGTTTTTTGCTGACTAATCCCTACTAGTTGAGATCTTCATGCTTTGGTAGAAATCTTTGAGAACACATGAGAACCAAATTACTTAAGATTATAATAGAAGTCTTAAATGTCTTTCCTTAGACATGTTTGGAAAAAGAAGTCAGCCTTTTTGTAAGACCACTGTATTATTTATGCCACATATTGGCACATAATGAACTTGATTACTGCACACCCCATTTTATCTTGGGTTGTGGCTTATATTCATTTGTTCTAAATGTCTTATATAATCTGGTATTAAAGTAAAAACAGAAAAAAAAATTTACCTTTGTTCTGTTCATTTTTTTTACAGCCAGTTTAACTTGTTGAATATAAGCTTTTTTGTACAGAAATGCCATTAGCAGCTTATTCTTCATACTAATTTTTCACAAAGAAGAATATTTGAAGTGGTACTTTACAATTTTTCAAATGAGCAAATTGAAATCTAAAATGTGCTAAGCCTTGCATGATGATATAAGACTCAGTTATTAATGACATTTTGGGTCTTTTAGAGACATAACTCAAATTTTAATCCTCATAGGAAATGATTGTATAGTAAAATTCTTTATATCTTTTGACCTCTTTGTAGCCCTTAGATAATACAAATTATTTCAATAAAAAATGGTCATCAAAGATGATGGCTTAAATATTTTTCTCAAAGTATTTTTGTAAATTCTGTATAATTTCTGTTCAGAGATAAAGAGGAAAAAAAGACTAAAATATTGATTATTGAAATGACATGTATTTATAGAGATACTGAATATAAAAGGAACAATGTTATCAATATAAGTTATGTTGAGCCAGCATTTTTTAGTATTATATGATCCTTCCAAGACATTTGTCATATCAATACTTTGCATATTATTTTTACAAATGTAATTTTATGACAGTATAGTGGTAGAAGTTCTTGAAAGACTGGATTTTTTTCCCAGATTTATTCAGTTTTTTGAAGGACAAACAGATTATTACAACTGAATATTATGTATTGCTTGTTGAATTAAGAATTTTTATTCTTTATATAATTTCCAAAAATAATGAATCTGGATAAAATTGGTTGGCTCAAATAATGCATGATGGTAGTTATTAGATGGATTAGTGCCCCTTTGATGTTGTCATAAGCTCATTAGACTATTTTCTCAAGTTCTATGAACCATACTAATTCTATCAAATGGTAAGAATAATCTTTGAATTTGAGAGACTACCTTGAAAACTCAAGTAAGTTTGTGGCATTTTTCCATTGAAGTTGCAGAAAATATCTTTGAATTTTGCTAAAGCTCCTTGACATGTTATGAGGAAATGCAATATATTTAAAGTGAATAAAACGTCTTTAAATTCAGAATTTTTTAGGTTTTTTTTCAAACATATTGAATAACCAAATAAAATGGGATAATTTTGCAGTAGATCAAAAGACATGGCATTGGTAGTTAACCAGGTTGAGTAGTATCTATTTCTTGTAGTGGCATGGTTATGCTTTTTAATAACTATTTTGCCTATTCATGGAGTGATAAATTAACATAAAGAGAAAGTTCAAGTAAAGAGTACTTCTTTAATTAAAAAAAAATAATCCAGAGCTGTGTGAAACATGTTTTAATCCTGCATAATGTACTGTGCAGATATATTTTTATGTCTTTTGATCATATTATCCTGTTTACATTTCAGTACCTGAACCATTTGGTGGTGCTTTGATAATTGGTCAGGAGTCAATTACCTATCACAAAGGAGACAACTTCATACCCATTGCCCCACCAGCTATCAAAGTAAGATATTCACATACAATCAGTACATTTTGTAAGAAGAAATAACCATTTTTTTTTCTTCCAATATTTTTGGACCTTTACCTGTAATGGTGCAATATAGGCAATGTTTTTCTAACATGCTGTTAAACCCTATACATAATAAAGCACATAAATATTTGTGTATATTCTTTCTCAGTTTGATTCTTATTACTTACAGTGATAATCTTTTTGTTTAAAGATTCTTGTTCATTTGTTGGCACAATGGAATTTGTTTGATCGTCATAATCCAATCAAAGTTGAGAGGAAAGATGCACATATGTGTGTTCATATATCAGTTTGTGTGTACATAAGTTAGTGTGTTCTATTGTTCATTATGTCCTCAATATATTTGACTCTTTCATGTAAACTCATGAAAATTAGTATGTGGTTGCCTCTCAACAAGAATAACTCAATCATCTTGAACCAATATCATTGTGACTTAATTTTCTTGCTTGAGTGACATTTTCATTTTCATCTAATCATTCATTACACCACAAATGTCTTTTAAACCTGATTTCTCCAGCACTTGAAAATGTTTATCCTGTATTTGTTTGAATCTACTTGTGGCAACTGCATGTTTCCAAAATGTAAAAGTTTGCACTAATGGGACAAGGTATAGTTTAAACTTTGCGAGGTGCAAAGACATTAAATAAACCCCAGCTAGATAAAAATTGTGTCAGGTAAATTCCTTTGAAGACAGAAGATGGGGTATGATTCATAATGGATTGGAAACAGTCTCTAGTAGTCAAAGTTATCCAATATTGAGTAGAACCTGCAGGCATTATTCATATATCAAGGAGAAAGTAATGGTCATTTTGGGGCTACTTACTTTAACAATGTACCTCCAAAGAAATGCCTGTCAACCATTTTGGATTTTGACTCAATTATACAGATTCTCTAAGCAGACTATCAGCATACCATGGATCAAGCTAGACTTGAATTATAGGGAGAAGTTATATATAGATAGATGCAATAAACTGACAACGAACATTGCAAAACTAGTAAATATAAAACAAACAAATAAATACAAAAACGTGTTTGTAAACCTCAACATGGCTGTCTCCACATGAGTTAAAACTATAAATACAACCAGCTTGTATAGACTTGTTGGGGATATATATATATATATATATATATATATATATATATATATATATATATATATATATATATATATATATAATGTGTGTTCTCTTATTTGAATTATGCCCTCTATTTCCAATTATTTATATTTGCAGTTAACATTGGGTTTAAGCAATACTTTATTTTTAAGTAGAAAATTTTTTGAGTTGGTTTGGCCATATGACTCTAAAAGAGAGTAACATTGTTATAACAAATTTTAACTTAGTAACCAGATTACATTATTATAATTGTAAGTTAGTAAAAATGCTTATTCAGCTACCCTTAATTAAATTTTTTATATGTTTGTATTTTTTTTAATATATATTTTCTAAAAGTTGACAATAATGGCACTTTCAAAGATTTTAAATGCATTTGAAACAATCCCTTTACCATATACATGTGGGTGAATGAATTTTCAGATCATACTGTCTGTCCTCATTTCTTTGTTGCAGATAAAACATTACCATAACTATTCATACACAAGATGGTAAAATGCATAAAATTACATAGCTTCTTTATAGTAGGTATATGAATTAAACCCTATCAACATAGACGTGAATGCATCTATTTTTATAAGGAGGGGTTTACATAATGTAACCAGTCACTTTATATAGCTTCAATTCAACAGCCCATTGATAGGATTGCAAATGTATGGCTTATTTACTTTTCTACATACTTGTATTAATTTTAGGCATTGATTAAATATTATCTGCTTTGCAGGTCTTTTTCCATATTTTCACAACTACAAGTCAAGTCAGAAAACAACTTTGACCAACAGGGGCTCATATCATTACTTACAGTTTACTGTAGTATCATTAATTTTTGTGAGGGGCCAATTTTCATGGTTTTCATTGTTGCCCCGAACCACAACTTTAAATCCTCAATGAAAAATGAGCCACATATGATGATGACCTCACCCCCACCTAGTTTTCTTAGAGCTTCATTCCTAAAGATTAACACAGCTACTAGTATTTGATAAATCAAGGATAATACTGTAATCTGGTAATTAAATATCAGTTTTTACATGTGTTTCTTTTATTTTTTATTTTAACCTTTTGAAAGAAGAATTATAAATCATTTTATATTATTTCAATGTACACATTCAATAAGTTCAATAAGTTATCTGATAGCTGTAATGTTACACTCCTGCCTTAAATCAATATGTGAGGTTAGTAAGGATAAAGAGAGAAAATAGAGAAAAAGCATAAGGTATTCTTGCTTTGTCTGTTGTCAGGTAGAAGATGGTTTGTCATCATTACTCTCAAATGTAATTGTACATCCTTGGGTCATTTGGTCCGGAATTGAAAGATTTTATGGTAAATATGGCAGCCATGATCTTGAAAAATTTGTTATTGTCACATGTCAAAGATGCATGGGTCTGTTGATATGGAGTGTTCATAAAGATATTCCTTGTAACAAAATAATCTGTTATCTGGTGGCCAGTAAAACTGTCTTGGTGATCAGCTTCAATTCTTTGTATATCACTTCCACTACAGCGGCCTAGTGGTTAGAGCGTCCGCCTCGGATGTGGGAGGTCACGGGTTCAAATCCTGCCGAGTCATACCAAAGACTTTAAAAATGGTACTAACAGCTGCCTTGCTTGGCGTTTAGCATTAAGAGGTTAGTGTTAGGACTGGTCAGCCTGGTGTCATGATAATGTGACTGGGTGGGACATCATGCCACATGTCTTCAGCATGATGCCCCAGTGTTAGACATCAGTATAAACTTTCACACTGCAGACATCGTAGCAATATGACTGAAAAATTATTAAAGCTACGTTAAAATCCTAAATCACACACACACACACACCACCAATAATTGTAATTTTTGTAGGGGGGGGTCTATCGTTTTGTAAAATCATTCCTCATTATGAAGCAGGTTTGGTTACCAAGTGACCATCATTAAAATCTTGATACCGATACTTTGGCTAAACAGTTTGAAGGTTTGCAGTTTAAAAATTTCTTCAAAGTCTGAATAAGTTGATCTTCGTCGGAAAATGCCCTCTATGATGTTCAGTGTGTCTGTTGTGGTCATTTTGAAGATTTAATTTTGCAAATTTTCCATAAAATTTTTATTGAAGTGGAGTTTTCTTTTTAACTATGGTAATAAAGATTTTGCTGTCATTCAAAAATATTGTCATGATTAATCCTTATCTAACCTTATGTAAAGACATTGTTCTTTTTCTCTGTCACTTTATATTACAGTGAAAACTATTCAAAATATTTTCTAGTAGACCAATTATCCCATCTTGGAGACCTTGTTATAGATGTAATAATGTTTCATTTTAGCAAAGTGCTATAATTTGTTACGGAAAAGTGGATTCCAATGGATCACGCTATTTGCTTGGAGATATGATGGGACGTCTTTTCATGCTCCTGCTGGAAAAAGAGGAGAAAATGGATGGAACAGTCACTGTTAAGGACCTTAAAGTTGAACTGCTTGGTGAGGTGTGTATTTTATACTTTTAACAGAGTGGGGGGGGAGCTGTTGCATCTCGATAATACAGTATGAATTACAGTTCTTAGAAATTTTTGTCATAAGGACCAACAAAGAATGTCCTAAATGCACAATTTATTCTGTGTACATTTATTATTATGTTGAGCACCATTTATCTAGACATAATTTATGTCTGCTGATTTAGTTGGGACACCTAACGTTCTGTTACAGTAATCTTTAAAGTTCCTCATATTATATTCTTGTGTCCTACAGGAGCGACATATGCTTGGTCATAAGGCTGTGAATTTGGATACAATCCTAAAAGGCTAAAAGGTCTGATCATAATGCAATGTTGCATTCACCCCAAAACTGAAGAAACATACTTTTTTTTGTCTTTTCAGCAACCTAATAATAAATTTAAGCTGGATTTGATCAATAAAGAAGTGTATGGTTTGCTGTTATAATTGGTGATTTTTCCACATTTTTCAAAATTCTTTTGATTTTTATTAATTTTTTTTTCATTTTCTGGGCTTTTTACAGTATAATTTGAAATAACAGGACAAAATTAACAAATTTATGGTACATTTTAACTATCAAAATACTGCATGCAATTAGTAACAAAAATACTTCATGCAGTTGCTTCATTTTACAGACCACCATTGCAGAGTGCATAACGTATTTGGATAATGGTGTTGTGTATATTGGGTCAAGACTTGGAGATTCACAACTGGTTAAGGTAAATTTTAATTTTGGAGTCAAAATAATTTCTTAAAATATAAACAATATTGTAAAGAATGTATCTTACATTAATTGAAAAGTGAAACTGTCATTTGTGACCCTTGTTTGGTTATTTTAGTATTTTATACAAACAATGGCTGAATGCATATATTATGAAATTGATAAAATGAATTGATCTAAATTTATATAATGAGCTAGGTTGTATTTTCTATTTAAAAATATTTGAAAGAGAAGATTGACTGTTTTGGCATGCCAAATTATCTGCATAATTATCATACAATCATAAAATTATTTTTCAGCGTAGTAAAAAAAAAATGTAATGGGTTGCCGACTTGGCATTTAAATGTACATTTATTTATAATCAACATGCTGTAAGAAGTCTTAAGTTATTTTATTTTATATACCTATATACCTTTTTCAGAGTGTTAGCATCTAATCATTTTATCTTCTGTTGTATTTCATGCATATGTTTATTGGGAAGAAATTAGCCAAAATTAGTTTTTTCTTTTCTGGTATCTTTACATTATTAGGACTTAGCTTTTAATTGGCACCATAGTCAGCATTGTGCTGACATGCCATTAAATACATTGCATGTACATATACTTGGTGAATTTTCAGATAAAAGACCAGACTTGTTCAGAATTAAGTTTACTAGCATTTTATTGAAAGATCTAACATATCGGATTTGCTTGTAGCAGATTTTTGCAAATTTTGAACTTGGAAACCAGCTGCAATACTTGATACAGTTTAAGCAGTACAGCTCTGTGTATTACTGGTAATATTTCAGCAGCATAACTTCACAGTTGTTAGAAGAATTTCTTACATAATCTTTAAAGAATGATCAAAAAGAATTGAAGAAAATAAGGTGTTTTAATCATCACACTTAGTTATTTAACTTGACAATTTAGCCACCATAAGGTGCTCAGATCTTTCAGCATCGATATAGTGAGTGCATATTCTTGTATGCTGTTGACCATGAATGTCATTATCTGATACCATATATATTGAACAATCAAACATGCCAATAATATTTTATTTACAATTATCAGCTAAACGTTAATCCAGATGATAATGGCTCATATGTCCAAGTGATGGAGACATTCACCAACCTGGGGCCCATTGTGGACATGGTTGTGGTGGATCTGGAAAGGCAGGGACAGGGACAGGTTAGCTGATTTTCTGATCAGGGATATACTTGGACACCTTTTTACATAAAGGACTCTCTAGTTACAACATAATTGTGTCCTTTGTGGATAGGTATTTTTAGTAAATTAAGAATAAGGATTTGTAAATGTCTTGTATAAACAGGGGTCGTTGATATCACGTTTCATTGTAATTTCATGGATGTGTTCTTCGTTCAGTGTCTTTATGTTTCATCTGTCTGCGAGACCAGATGAGGATATACTATTGTTCTACACCCATCATTCAAGATTCCATGAACCTTAACAATATCCAAGTTCAGTTTGACTGACTTTGGCAAAATGTGGAAGAGGACATCCTGGAGTCAGGACCTGTATGAAAATGATGCAGATCTGCCATATGATAGATTGATCATTACTGAAAGTACTTGTTTCCATAGCCACATTTGCCTATTCCAGATGTATAGATGTGGGTGGGTAGGGTTGGAATGTTTTTAAATGAATTTATGGTTAGTGTGGTAAATAGAGATGTTGACCATGCCAATTAGAAAACAAAACACCTTGCAAAACGGGGCCCCGATTGGCCGAGTGGTCTAAAGCGCTGTCCGTTACGGATCACTGCCATCTCACCTCTGTCTGCGTGTGTTCGAGTCTAGGATTCGGCTAATGTAGATATGTGAGAAAGCTTGCCAGTAGCTTCTCGTGGGTCGGTGGTTCTTTCCGGTGATTTCCCGGTTTCTTCCTCCACCAATAATACTGGCCGCCATGAATAGCCTATCGTGTGCTGAAAAATGGCGTTAAGCCCAACAACAACAACAACAACCTTGCAAAACATTTAATTTTTAAACAAACATCACAAACCGTGGCAAAGTTTTGCAGATAATATTATAGAGTCAAGACTTTTTAAGTCTGTGCAAATAATGTTGATCAGCAGATATTACCATATTTACTTGCTTATAAGTCGAGTCAAACTGCAAAGAACAAGAAATTAATCTGCCATTCCATAATGCACCTGGAGATCAGGGTCTATGCTGTTTGTTCTACTGTTTACTCCTCACAAACTGTACAGATCCAGATCTGTTAGCTCATTATGCAAGTATATACAGTACCATCATTGTGACTAAAGAAGGTATCCAATCCAAAACTTTTAATTGAAGATAAAATTAGTAACTACTTAATATGACTACTCAACTACTTTTGATCAAGTTTGACAAAGAGCAATGCCAACCACTCTTGAGGCTTAGAGGTTAGAACGTCCACATTGGATGCTGGAGGTCTTGGATTTGAGCCCCAGCCAAGTCATACCAAAGACTTATAAAAATAATACTGCCAGCTGCTTCACTTGGCACTCAGCATTATGAGGTTAGTGTTAGGTTTGGTCAGCCTAGTGTCAGGATAATGTGACTTGGTGGGACATCATGCTACATGTATGTAGCATGATGTCCCAATATTAGATATCACTAGAAACTGTTAAACTGCAGACAACATAGTGATATGACTGCAAACTTGTTCAAGCTGCATTATAAATCCAAAACACACACACACACACACACACACACACACAAAGAGTAACCCAACACACACACAAAGAGTAACCCAACATTAGGAACTGAACATTTTGTTCAAATTAAATTGATGAGTCTTTAACTATGTTGCATTACTCCTAAAAGAAGAATCTAGTCTATTTCTGAAAACAATAAACTAGTCAAGCATTTTTGACCAAATTTGATTGAGTGAATTCCAAAGCATTTCGGTTTAGATTTTCTGTTTATTTATTAGCACATGTAACCTTTTATTAAGGTTGACTCCAGGTGAATGTCTCTTTTGGGGTGGCAGGTCTGGATAGTCGAATACAGTACCTGTTAGTCGGGGTACCTCGTGGCAAGAGTTTAGTGTCAAGTAAAGACAGCCTTTTAAAAGCTACAAAGTCTAGCATTCAAACTTGTTACTTTTCATTCATTTTACTCATAATTCACTCATTTATTTGTCATGTTTCCTGAAAATACTTTCCGCTTTCATAAATCATGTAAAACAATTTAGGGCAAATATGAAATTGATCAGGGCAAATCACTTTTTCACTTGTCCTGGACAAGTTGATGAAAAATGAATCATATATCAATGAAATAATTATTTGATGCACAAGATTATTGAATGACTTGAGAGTGTATCTAGGTTAATTTTTTTCAGCTGGTGACGTGCTCAGGTGCATACAAGGAGGGTTCTCTGAAAATCATCCGAAATGGAATCGGTATCCATGAACATGCCAGTATTGATCTCCCTGGAATCAAAGGTCAGGTTTGTTTTTAAAAGACATGTTAATTTTTAATGACATAACAGGATTTCTGGGCTGTTATTTTTAATTATATCATTTAAAGAACAAAGAATATGACACATGCAGTAATTGTGCCCTAGCATTTCATACGTGACCTGTTTAGCAAATTCCTTAATATCAATTTGTAGGCAATGTTATGATATATAAAATTAGAGATGTGTTTAGTTTGTAGGAGAAAGACATTTATATAGTTCAGCATTGTGAATCATGCCCAAGGCTATAGCTCTGAATTTTCACTTGAAGATCACCAAATTAGTTAAAATAATGTCATTAATTTTTTGAATGAATTATTTCAACACCATTTGTATCTGTAAAAAGAAAAAAAACAATCATTACATTTAAGAGTCTGTTCATGTAACCCACTATATTGGTTAAGGAGCAAGTCCATTTTCGATTCATAACTGAGCAGTTTTATGAAAACTGTCACATGCCTCAGAAAAACATAGTCTGCACCATCTAGTTTTCTTTTAGCTATTTTAAATTTGTCTTTAATACTTGCTTTTGTTATAGCTTTAATCACTATGTTTTAAAACAGTATACTGATTTTAAACGTTGTTTCAAAGACTGTTTACGTCAGAAATGGTAGGCATCATGGAATGATGCCGTGAATAATAAACTTCATGCTATCAAACCAATTCTAGGAGAACGGACTCCTTCCTACAGAGCCGACCATAGGGAGGAGGTAGTCATTGCTAGAATTCGAATCGGCCATACTTATTTAACCTACTCCTACTTTCTAAAAGGAGAAGACCCACCAGAATGCATATCTTACCAGAATGCATATCTTGCAATGAACCATTCACAGTTAAGCACTTTATGCTGGAGTGTTTCGACCTCCAATCTACACGTAATCAATATTACAATGTGCAAGACATGAAGGAGCTCTTTGATACAGTTAGGATTTCTTATGTTATAGACTTCCTTAAAGAAGTATGTTATAGACTTCCTTAAAGTAAACCTATATCATACGTTATAACTAATATTTTATCATCTTAAACATTTTTATGTGCTTTATATATGCGGTTGCTAGATTTTAATTACCTTTCATATGTTTTCGTTGTCATATATTATTTGCAATCCCTGTTGATCGGGAAACTATTTTTTTATCACCGTTGCCATTCTTATCGTTTTACCTTTAGCTATTTGGTTTTGTATCCCTGGCTGATTTAGACCCTTTTTACCATTTGTATATAATAAAGAATATAACCTTTTGTATGGTGCTAAATGGCCACTTTGTGCTGGAGCGTCGTAAAAATTCAACCAACCAACCAACCATTATAACTTTTGTAGTGAGTAGATGGTGTTTTGTTTAAATGGGACACATGACAGCTTCCATAATTGCTCATACCATTATCAAAAATTTTCTCATTAACTGTGGGACCAATATGTTCAATTACATGTACACGAACTGCTTTTTTTCAACACATTTTGAAGGAGTCATATTATATTGCATATCAAACAAATGGTAGTTGAAATCATAACTTCGCATTACAGAGTTGGTAATTTTAGATTCATTTTGTGGGGCTCACATGAAAATTCTTTGACCAACAGATGCTGATATCACTCAGAGCTGAATGAACTATAACATGATTAATTATTTATCTTGCAAATTGTATCATATTGTTTAAGCTTTGAGAATAATCCTTTCATTTTATATATTACAGGGATATGGTCTTTGAGAGCTGGATCTGGTGATGTTGATGATACCATTGTGTTATCCTTTGTTGGTCAAACAAGGTATATGAAGTATTTGCAACTGAAAGTGAAACTATATATCATTGATCCTAATTACCAGTATTTACATTTCCGATTAAATGCGTTCCCTGAAAACATTATCATTAGGGATATAAGCCTGCTCCCACCCAAATCCAGCCCTACTTAAATATGAAAATTTGTATTTTCTGTCTATATCGTGTAAAAGGCAATATCATTTGCCTATTACCTCCCTTGCAACCACTAGGTGTCGCCAGTTTTAAGTTATGCTTTCATACAATGACAATGTACAAAACACATCCTGTCCATCCAAGCCAAATTTGTGTTAAATTCTCACCATCCAATCAGGATTTGGGATTTATTTGAATTAATATTCATTCCTGAACAGGTGGTAAATGCATTTTAATGTTGTGAATATTGGAACAAAATATTGCATTTTCTCTGACTTAGTCAATACTTGTATTTTTCTTGTACACAAAAAAATTCTTAAAAGTACCAAAAAACCCAAAACATTTATTATCATTTTAAGGAAGAGATAGCATATGAATAATAATAGATGATCATGGCATGACTCTTGAAATTTCATATGCATTTTTCATATACAGGAAAAAATAGTTTTTCTTCTTAAAATATACGAAAAATAATGTGTAAAAAGTTTATTCAGGAATCACGTAAATGTCGCAAATTGCAATTTTTTTTCTTCCATTATTGGTGGCAAAATATACCATCTGCCGATTATTTTATTGGCAAGATTGTTGGATGTTTCAACTTGTGTATACAACTATTGGTTTGAAGTGGAGAAATTCAGAGGCTCCATGAAAGGAAGCTGCAAAGTTGATATAAAATGCACTGAAATTTATCTATTGTTACATAAACAAAATCTTTGTTCATATTGACAAACCATCTTAACAGTGCATTAGTTCTATCATAATCTGCTTATGTTGACATCTAACACAAGTACTGTATGTTTTGAGATATCCACTTTTTTTTTTTCAAATTTCTATTTCTGGTAGCGGAGAACAACTGGACAAGGCATTATCTCATAGTCTATCTTTCATCAGATTGTCAGCCGCTTGCTAGTAGTTAATATATTTACATAGACTAACATTTGTATGTGGATGGCAAGTAAAATTCCACTTCTTTTCACTCAGAATTAAATCCTTCAGAACATTAATATTTTCTGTTGTAATCCCCTTCATCAGACCAGACCAATTTTTTTTTTTTACTTTTTTTTTCTGACGCATGCGTGGAAGACTGCATCATTCAACTAACACAAATGTTTTTAAAAAATGAAAACAAGCTCTTACTTGTCTGTTCAGTAGGCAGCAAGGAACTCTTAACTACAATTGACCGTATGACACCAATTCATTTTTTAAAAAAATGAATGTACCCAATTAAAACAGTAGCTGAAATTTCAAAGAGGCATCGATTGTTATGAAAACGTACTCAGCAAATGGGAAAAACATCTCCATCTTGCAATGCAAATTTTTGATGTTGCAGCCATAATAAGAAACGGGTATTTGTATGGTATTCCAAAGCTGTCCTTTAGCAGTGACGTCAATAATGCATGCACCTTTCATCAAAGTAAGCCGCCTCCTGTCTTCAATAAAAACAAAGAACATTTCTTCAAACTTAAAAAAGCATTGAAAAAAAAAGCATTGAATCTGATGGACTGTTTCATTTTTTACTTTGCCATGAAAGTTTCCTTTTTAAAGAAAAATTTTATGCTTATGAACTCTACCGACAGCGCTTAAAACGCAAACTTTTACCATCTTGGGTTGTACTGAAAAGTAAAGTGCTTTACAATTCATTATGTGATTGTTCTATTTTTTTTTTCCTGCTGTATTCAGACCTATCTGACCTGTGACAAAATTATTGAATATTTTAAATCTCTTTGTGTGTGTATTTTCATTGGAATTACTTTTATTGTGGATTCAACATATGTGACGTGTTCACAGATGAGTACATGGTGTTGATACTCTATTAATTGCTGAATAATAGACATGTATATATAAACAGTATACATGTATATGTGCCAATGCATGGTTCTCTGAATAACTAAAATATAACATTTGCCTTTTCTGTTTTCACTACAGGTGTATTTTTTCATAATATGCATCAACATACGATAATAATTGTGCCAATGAAGCACATATTTTTGTGCCTGCATTTATTACCTACCACCACACTCCCACCCCACACATTTTTTCGTGTAATTGCGTCATTTTCTTTAGCTAACTGACCTGGTTGCTTATAACACAGTTCGGTTTATAACACTGTCAGATTCTATGGCTCCCAACTACGGTATTAAAGCAGGGTCACACTGTATTTAAATACGGGTGTGATAGTATATTTTGTTGTTGCATTGGTTATATCACTGCTATTGTGGCAATTTTTAACCTTTTAGTGGTACCACTGCAACAACGAAAATATCATTGCATAAATACTGTTTCAAGGGTATTTAAATGCAAATGCTATGAGTGTTAAAAATACTGCATAACTAAACATTTTATTGTTGCAACAGCAAAAATTAGTACTGCAGTGATGATTGAATACCATAGTGTCTTTAGTTCAGATACTGTTGTTGATGGTACTAGTAGTTCTGACCCATTGATATACCAGTAACATCTTATTGCAGGGTGTTACATCTGGCAGGAGAAGAAGTGGAGGAGACAGAGATGCCAGGCTTTGACTGTGATCAGCAGACATTCTTGTGTGCTAATGTATCATATAAACAGCTTGTACAGGTCAGCTGATTTACACTTTCAAGAATTTTACCTGTTTTACAGCTTTTCTGCATCCATTTTATGAAATGTTTGCATGAAAAGAAATGAATTTATTTGCAAGTAATATACATTTCCCTGTATGCTTCAGCACCAGAGTAATTTGGATCTCTGCCCATTTTGGTTTTCAAATAAAGTTTTTCTTAGACTATTGTAATTGAATTGACACTGAATTCTGACTCACAGGGCCCCGAGTGGTCTAAAACACTGACCATTACAGATGACTGCCATCTCACCTCTGTCTGTGTGAGTTTGAGTCCAGACTCGGCTAACGTGGGTAAGTGAGAAAGCCTGCCAGTAGCTTCTCATGGGCCGGTGGTTCTTCCTGGGGTTTTCCAGGGTTTCTTCCTCCACCATTAATAATACTGGCCACCATGCATAGCCTATCTTGTGCTGAAAAATGGCGTTACCCTATAACAACAACAAATTTTGACTCATTGCCCATTCCATTACACAGGTTTCCAAGATTTATTGAACTAATCTTTTCTTCATGCCTAATTTCCCTTGTTTTTGTTGAAAGCTCCTTTCAGAAAGTCGCAACACATGACTTTCGAGTAATAAGGATTGTAGACCTAGTTCATTCTGTCAGTGTCAAGTTGTTAACTCTAAGTTTGGAACAAAGGGAGCAAATCTTCTATATTACAATTTTGACTGCTAGGCCAACTGCAATTCAATGCATTTTCGAGGAAGGTGAGTCAGGTTTTATTGAATATTGATTCTTTTTGCCCCATCACCCTCTATGGTTCACTCCCTGATGTTGAACTATGTATGTATACTGTATTAATCCATACATAATGCATGCTTAACTGAACAGATGCAGGTTTGAATCCCACCTTTGGATCTGCCTAGGTTAGCTGCAATGATGTGACCTTATATTCCATTTACTTGGCACTAAAGAATTACTTGTGTTGCTCTACTGTACATCATCGAGCCAATCATGAAAACAAATCTACCAACACATAATTTGCTTGCAGATCAGTTTATGTGCTATGACAAGCATAGCAAATATCTTATATACTGATATTCTGGCATATTTGATAACTGTTAATATGAAAATCACAAGCATAGCAGATAGCATAAGCACTGTTATGCTGGCACTTGAAATCATAAGCATAGCAGATAGCATAGACTGTTGTGCTGGCACTTGAAATCACAAGCATAGCAGATAGCATAAGCACTGTTATGCTGGCACTTGAAATCATAAGCATCACAGATAGCATAAACACTTTGCTGGCACTTGAAATCATAAGCATAGCAGATAGCATAGACACTGTTGTGCTGGCACTTGAAATCACAAGCATAGCAGATAGCATAAGCACTGTTATGCTGGCACTTGAAATCATAAGCATCACAGATAGCATAAACACTTTGCTGGCACTTGAAATCATAAGCATAGCAGATAGCATAGACACTGTTGTGCTGGCACTTGAAATCACAAGCATAGCAGATAGCATAAGCACTGTTGTGCTGGCACTTGAAATGATAAGCATAGCAGATAGCATAAGCACTGTTGTGCTGGCACCTGAAATCATAAGCATAGCAGATAGCATAGACAATTGTGCTGGCACTTGAAATCATAAGCATAGCAGATAGCATAGACACTGTTGTGCTGGCACTTGAAATCACAAGCATAGCAGATAGCATAAGCACTGTTGTGCTGGCACTTGAAATCACAAGCATAGCAGATAGCATAAGCACTGTTGTGCTGGCACTTGAAATCATAAGCATAGCAGATAGCATAAGCACTGTTGTGCTGGCACTTGAAATCATAAGCATAGCAGATAGCATAGACTGTTGTGCTGGCACTTGAAATCATAAGCATAGCAGATAGCATAAGCACTGTTATGCTGGCACTTGAAATCATAAGCATAGCAGATAGCATAAACACTTTGCTGGCACTTGAAATCATAAGCATAGCAGATAGCATAGACTGTTGTGCTGGCACTTGAAATCATAAACATAGCAGATAGCATAGACTGTTGTGCTGGCACTTGAAATCATAAGCATAGCAGATAGCATAAGCACTGTTATGCTGGCACTTGAAATCATAAGCATAGCAGATAGCATAAGGACTGTTATGCTGGCACTTGAAATCATAAGCATAGCAGATAGCATAAGCACTGTTATGCTGGCACTTGAATCACAAGCATAGCAGATAGCATAAGCACTGTTATGCTGGCACTTGAAATCATAAGCATAGCAGATAGCATAAACACTTTGCTGGCACTTGAAATCATAAGCATAGCAGATAGCATAGACTGTTGTGCTGGCACTTGAAATCATAAGCATAGCAGATAGCATAGACTGTTGTGCTGGCACTTGAAATCATAAGCATAGCAGATAGCATAGACACTGTTGTGCTGGCACTTGAAATCATAAGCATAGCAGATAGCATATACACTTTGCTGGCACTTGAAATCATACGCATAGCAGATAGCATATACACTTGTGCTGGCACTTGAAGTCACAAGCATAGCAGATAGTATAGACACGGTTGTGCTGGCACTTAAAATCACAAGCATAGCAGATGGTATAGACACTGATGTGCTGGCATTTGATACCTCAATCAAAGCAGACAGATACTGACGTGCTGGCACATTCATTATCTGCATATCATTGTGATGTGCACTTGAAATTACACACAGAGTTTAAACACTGATCATGTGCTGGCACATTTGATTACTGCATATCTGTTTGTGATGTGTACTTGAAATTACAGACAGAAAACAGTTTAAACACTGATCATGTGCTGGCACATTCAATAACTTGATAACTGCATATCAGTGTCTGTGATGTGCACTTGAAATTATTCATTGAAAACAGTTTAAACACTGATCATGTGCTGGCACATTCAATAACTGCAGATGTAAGTTTATGCCGTGTACTTTGACTCAAATTATTTACCAGTAATTATGGTAGCTTGTTTATCAATAACATTTGTACAACCCCAAGTAGGAACCATTATAGCTAGTGGTTAGCATGCTAGATTAACAACTAAAAGGGTGCTGGATTGATCCTACGAAATGGGTTCATCCTAGTTTCACTACTCTGGTGGTGTGTCTTTGGGCAAGGTACATTCCTATTGCCTCATACAATATAGCCTAAACTGTGTTGATGTGCCATAAAACACCAGACTAAACCTAAACCATCCCAAGCATTTACTTGGCTCAAAAATCGAATAACTATCATATTTATTTGCATACAAGTCAGTAGAACAAGCTGGATCCTGATCTGCTCGTAGATTTTGTGTTAGCTATATTTTTTGAAGTTGTATCTGACTTCCACACAATTATTTTGATTATAGAGTTTATTTTAGAAAATCCAAGATTAGTTTATTGAAAAAAGCAAAGATAATAGTGGTTCAAAAGGTGCAGCTGATTCCCATAGCCATTGTAGATTCCAATCCATAATGACCTGCTAATTTGTAACAATAATAAAACCTGCTGTAGTGGTCACCTTTGAAGCACTCACTTGTATATAAAGGTCAGGTACAAAATTTCACATTTGATAACTTTGTTCCTGTTTGCCATTATTTGAGATGCACAGCTCATAAAGGCTAGGTTTTGCCATCAATCCAATGGTTGATGTATATAGACAGGTCTCATTGTATTATGTCCTGTTCTTTCAGATAACTACCTCGTCAATTCGACTAATAAGCTGTGAGACAAAAAATCTTGTTAATGAATGGAAGAATCCTGGAGGCAAGAACATCAGTCTAGGTAGCTGTAATAGCACACAAGTGGTGGTGGCTGTAGGAAGCGAGTTGTTCTACCTTAAAATACATGATGGCAGCCTCAAACAAGTCAGGTGGGATAAATGTTGGTTTTTTTTCATACTTCATGGAAATCTCATTTTTGTCCCAACAACTCCACAATAGCTAAAATCTTGGTTGCTAACTATCTGGCTGATTCAAATCCATGCATTCTTCATGTAGAGGCTTTGAATCTGATGCTGCCATTGAGGACTAGTCTTAATCACAGTTAGAATGGATCCTGGTCCATTGACTTGTCATCAATGACGGCATCATAACTAGACCCAGCCTCCATTGATGAGGCTGTGGTATCCAAAGATGAGTTTCAGTACTGAATTGCTGGAAGTGAATTAAAAGCATCCATATCAGCAGTATGCAGCTAAACATTTAGTCCTGGTCCTAGCATGCATTCTGTTTCTATTGTCATGTCCAGTACTGGTAAAATATACTTAAAAAGAATAAGAACATTTTCCCACCCCACCCTATTAATCTCTTGCTTAAAAAAATATTTTGCAGCACTGCTGTTGTGGAACATGAAGTAGCCTGTTTGGACATAACACCTTTGCGAGAAGGAGCAGACAATTCCCACCTATGTGCTGTAGGACTCTGGACAGATATCTCAGTTCGAATCTTCAAATTGCCAGCTTTTGAAAGTCTTCATGTGGAAATGCTGGAAGGAGGTATACCTCCACCTTACCTCTACTTGCAGATTTGTCAAACCTTACAATTCAGCTCAGTTTTTACGAACATGACCTGTAATATATGGACTTGTGTAATGAAAAGCAAAAGTTATGGAAATATGAGCATTTCGGTAAAATCCATATGTTGGCTTATCCATGTTTGATTAAGATCCGGATTTCATATTAGATTTAAACAGATAGTTAGAAATCCAGTCTAGCTTTTCAAGAGTACGTAAGGTGCTATAAACTGCTCATATTTTTTTATGCAAAATGTGTTGCATGATCAAGTTCTTGAATTTTAGAGCTTTTAAATAATGGCATCCAACAAGCAATCCATGTTCAAGATAAAAGGGAAAATAAGCCTCTTAAAAATTAAAAATTGTCAGTAGTCAGTACAGAAATATAAAATGAAATATTCAGATTCATGGGTGGAAAAATCGGGAAGGGATTGAATTATGTATATTGGACATATGTTGAGATATGGTGAGATATGATTTCTTCTATGATATTAATAATGATATAAATAATAAATCCAAGATTTACACCAAGTTGAAAGTTAACAGGAAGCATTTGAACTTCACATTGTTTGGAACTGCAGTTTGTGAAACTGTGTTGGAGTAATCTAAGTATACTTGAGAAATATTTTAGTTGCAAATAATGTTTACTGTTGCTGAATCAGTCCTGAATATAACTTCTGAACTTTTTACATGCATGTTTAACTTTACAATAGCAGTATGTGATATTTCCTACATCTTACTAAAAAGTAGTCTGACTTGCAAGAACAAAATGACTGCCAGTTGAAGATTTTAATACAAGTATCATCACATTGTATTGCCTATTGATATTGGAATTAATCATCTCTTCTAACTATCCACCTTAGATCCAAATGTTGTGGGTTCAGCACAGGTTAGCCTAACTGCTCAGTTGGCCTAGTGGTTAGAGCGTCCGCCTCAGATGTGGGAGGTCGTGGGTTCGATCCCTAGTCTAGCCATACCAAAGACTTACAACAATGGTACTAACAGCTGCCTCGTTTGACACTCAGCATTAAGAGGTTAGTGTTAGGACTGGTCGGCCTGGTGTCAGGATAATGTGATTTGGTGGGACATGCTACATGTCTGTGGCATGATGCCTTAGTGCTAGACATCACTATAAATTGCCACACTGCAGACATCGTAGTGATATGACTGAAAAATTTTTAAAACTGCATTAAAAATCATAATCACATCACATCACAGGTCAGCCTCAGTCAGCTGCATTCAGTTGCTGTTTAAGTTTCACATGAGATGACTTGTACAGGAAACAACACAGTTGTTGGCTTCAGGGAAGTTTGTATTCCTCCTTTCATCAAGTTTCTCCAATATGGGCATGAAGATGATGGGAGATTTTGCTGTATCATTTTGACAGTCCAACGGGACTAAATTCACCATGGCCTGAGTGCCTGTAAGTTCAGGCATGTATCATTGACATTGACTTTGTAAGATTATATTACATGTCTGGTACCATCCCATTTGTCCACTAGCCAGTCCTGTTGCTGGCCATATCTGCCAGCAACTAGAGGCCAGATATATTGCAGAATTGTGCTGCAAACCAGATTACCATCTCATTAGTTGATAACAACCTGATTATTCTTATCACCTCACAGCTGCTCATCTTGGCAACACAAACCATATCATCGGCCATCCACCAGTTCAGTCAGCAAGTCTGATGTTTGTGATATATCCTATGAGTAGATTCTGTAATGTATCCAGTGATGATAGTGAACATTGTGTCTTAACATGGGATGTTAATTGGTGTACAGTGTGTACATTATTTTGGTTTATCACATGACTTGTCTCAAATAGGAGCATTAAGTGTAAAATATTAAAGGTCTTGTAAGACACATACAGGATATTCCCCATGTGCACTAAATGTACTTCATCAGAAACTTGCAATGCCTGTACAGGTTAGTTAGTAGGCCCATGGGTCACCAGACCTATTGATATAGATATGTCAGTAGATCTCATTTGGCAACTTAGTGGTCATATAATTTGCCACATGCCCACCAGGTCCAGAGTGTAAGTCTCATCACATGGAGTTGTTTTCAATTTACCTTACTTTAGTTCTCCACCAGTCCTGCAAGCTTTTTATGCCATCTTCCACCAGTTCTGCTTTTTACTAATCCATCGAGTCATCCATTGATGCCATTGATCAAATGAGTTTTTGGTAAAAAATGGGAACCAATACTATTGCATGCCTGACCAAAGTGAATGCAAGTTCTTGCTGTCCTGGCTTTAACTATATCAGCAATCATGGTTTTGATGGTATAATTCTGGGACACTCACAGCGAGACCCATGATATACAGATTTTCCACATTATCTCTCAACCAACCACCCAACCACAAGTGCAGCTAGAATATCCTCACAACACAATCATGTTGGTTACCAGTCTACTAGTTAAGTCATTGGGTCTAATATCAGTGGTGTATCCTGTGCGCACATACCACAGTGTACCCAGTAATAATGACACTTCTTCCATTCCACTGTACAGTATAAATAGACTTGGAAACAATGACGGACGACAATAATTCAACCATCTCCATCTTCATTGAGTGTGGGGTAAACCTGTCAGCTAGCTTACTCCAATCCTGTCATATAAAAGACTTAATTCTGTTTAAAGTGACATTCAAGGAAATTTTATCACCTTTTGTTGCTTTATTATTATCCTTTATTATTACTAGGTTAATATCTGCTGAACAGTCTTTATATTTAAACATCTTTAAAATGAATAATTTCAGAAATAATTCCTCGCTCTATATTGATGACAACATTTGAAGGTCTGCACTATTTACTGTGTGCTCTTGGAGATGGGTCACTCTTCTACTTCAGTCTCGGTGTTGACTCAGGTAGTATTCTACTTAATTAAGCCATTTACCTGTTACTATTATTATCATAGTTGTAGTGAAATATTTTGTTTTTAATGTAGAACAAATGTTTCGTTGGTACTTATCCATACAACACAAGAAGAATAGATACATAAGAATGAAGCTGTTGTCAAAATGTACATGATCCACAGCAATTTATTCAGCCCTAATTACTAACCTCATTTTCCAAGTTGGGAAGGATACAGTGCTGAAGAAAGAGATAAAAACAGTGTATATGAAAAATAGTAAAAATATTGCATAACTGCATAATAGACAGTATACAACAAAACTGCAATGGCAAACATTTAGACAAGAATCATAAATAGTGCAGTATTTTGTTTTCCTATTGTGCCAGTGTTTAATTTTTTGTTTTGTTGTGTGCATAGTTTTTTCATTTAAATGTTTTAAATTTTCTTGCAATGTATGAAGGGGGAGATAACTTGTTTTGGGCAAAAATCCTAACGAAATAATGGAAACAAATCTAAGAATTTCGGCAAAGATGTCTGTTGTATGATCCAAAAATATCAGTTTTAGGAAAGAATCGCACAGATTTTTTTTTATTTAAGCTGTATATAAATTGAAGTTAAACAGCAAATCTTCATAAATTGGAATAAAGACAATGTTTGTAAAATCCCTTAATCCTTTACTTGTTTTTTGGTGTTTCAGGTTATTTAAGTGATAAGAAAAAAGTTACACTTGGCACTCAGCCCACTGTGTTACGTACCTTCAAATCTCTATCCACAACAAATGTATTTGCCTGCTCTGATCGGCCCACAGTGATCTACTCCAGCAACCACAAGCTTGTGTTCTCCAATGTAAACCTGAAAGAAGTTAACCATATGTGTCCACTCAACTCGGAGGGATATCCTGATAGGTAATTAGTAATTATTTGTTTTTATCTTATCTTTAAGTGAATAGATGTTTTCCTTTTTCAGGTGTGACAACATTATCAACTGTTATAGGGTCTTTTGTTAAAGTTTTGAAAGTCTACTACATCATGTGTGGGTTGCAGGTGGTTTAATGGTCTAAAGCACTTGCTTTTACTGATCACTGCAATCTCACCTCTCTACATGGTTTCAAGCTTGGCCAATGTATGTATATGACTAAGCTTCCTGTGAGTCTGTGGTTCTTACCATGGTTTTCCTGGGTATTTTATCCATCATTTATACTGGCTGCCATGTATAGCCTATCTTGTGCTGAAAATGGCATTAAACTCACAACATCAGTTACACTGGTTGGTTCAGTATTACTATATGTCGGAAGTTTATTCTGTCTTGGCTTGTAAGCAAAAAGATCTTCCATCAAAATGTTATGTTCTGTAGAACATTTGGCTTTTATTCATGAGCTCATTCTAGATTAGTAGAGATTACATCATTCTCTTTTCAATATTCTTTGTTTATGTTAGTTAGATTTTACAACAAATTATAAAACTTGTACTGTCAGTGCTATTTCAGTGGTTCTAAAGAATAAGATGGTCTTCCTTGTAGAGAAAATTAAAAAAGTTGACCCCATTTTCACTAAACCTCTAAAGTTTTCTTCCACAGTTTAAGATTCTTCCTACATAATTTTCACACAATAACTCTTTTCTCTGTCATCTACCTTTACCAAACTCTGTAGGTAGATTGGATTTGGAGCACAAAGAAGACGTAATTATTGGGTTCAGATGTCAGTTGTTAAGGTTGTTTTTGTGGGGCCTAATGTCATTTTTTAGCACACAATAGGCTATACATGACAGCCAGTATTAATGATGGAAGAGAAACCAGGAAATCATCGGAAAGAACCACAGACCCACAGTTAAGGTCACAGAGACTGAAAGAAGGGCAGTTTCCACAGATCTGCTCAAGTTTTTTACCACATGCTTTGAGTAATCTTTGTAAAATGGCTTGTATTCGAGATAGGAAAGATACCTATTATCAGCAAGACCAAGGAAGAAACATTTCTGCAAAAAATTTAAGGTCTGTGTACTTTACTATGACCAGTGAAATAGCTTGTTTAAATTTGTTTTGCAAGGTAATGTTGACTACTGACAGTTGCATAGTAAACAGGTTAAATGGGTACTATGTCTTTTTAATATGAGAGTACCCAGTCAGTGAAAGATTCTCAGATGTATATTTAAACCAAAGAATTATTTTCATATTTTTCTACTTACTCTTCCTTTAAATAAAATAGCAATCTTGTCCAATATATCATGGACAGAAAATCTCATTTTAAGAAACTTTTGTAAAACCATGGCCTTGGGTGATGGGTAATTAAGATTCTAGTCCAAGTTTCCTCTGACCCTTGACACCCCATTTTTGATATTTGTTTTTTTATGTTGGGGTGTAGGGTCAGAGTCTATTCCCTATCAAAAACTTGGAATTTGCGGACAAAAAAAACCATCATCTTTAATGACATTTTCTCTCTAATGTTTGACCAGATTTAACAGAAAGCATGCTGGCTTGAAAGCCTTTCACTTTTATGCAATTGATATTGATCAGAAATTAAATATGATTTGTTAACAAAAGAAAATACTGATATTCAACATTTTATACATTAGTGGTGGGGATATTATGCTACGATTTCCATCCATCTCTCTGATTATCCATCTGTTACAAATCCATTTCTGCATGATAACTTCAGTTACCCTCCATCTACGGTAAGCAAACTTTGGCTGAATAAGAACTAGGTTGATTTTGGGCTTAAAATCAAAAGTCATGGTCTCTGAATGTTAGAAGAATATGGTTTCCACACATTGAATTCATTTAGCCATCATCCATGTCCCCCAAATTTGTGGATGGCTTGCACTTAGTGTATGAAAAAACACAATTGATTTTGGGGAAAAAGGTAAAGGAGTAAGGTCACTTTCTAAAAAATGATTTTCCACACAATAACATTAGTTGTACATGACTGTCTGACCTAAAGTTTATGGTTGGCTTTCATCTGTTGTTAGGAGGAAGGCATTTGGGTGCAAAAGGTCAAATATCAAGATCATTGGCTACATGAAAAATAATTTCACCATAATAACATTAGGTTATGTTCATAAACAAGATCCACTGTCTGGATGGCCTACATTTAAATTAAGGAAGAAGTCTAATGATTTTGGAATCAAAAGTTTAAAGGTTGAGGTCACTGAGAAAAAGAAGAAAATGGTTTCTGCTCAAAGATTCAGTTATATATTTAGAGGACTATTACACATGCAGTAGACTAATATGCCATTGAAATGCCTTTATTAAAAAATATTTTCATTAGGATTGATAATATTTAACAGAAAACATCTTGGTATAAAGGCCTTTCAAGTTTGCACAAATTATGTCAATCCATCATCCACTATTGCCACTGTTACTACAGATAAAATGTCTTATTCACACATACTGCTCAACAGAATCTTATAAAATTTGACAGCATTATACAGATCTACAGCCCAATATTGCTGCGGTAACAAAAATAGAGCTACCTTAAATTACTTTTTCTTGAACACTGCTTAATACATTTGAGCAGAGTTGACACATTGATGTTTGACAGTTTTTTATTTTATACAAAGGATTTTGATCTATCAGATATAACTGAATGTAGGTAAAGGTGAGAATTTTTTAACAAGCAATAGAATTGTAAGAAACATTGAGCTAACCCAGATTTCTTGACCAGCTACTTATCTGTTGAGTGGAGATGAGCCAGGAGAATGATCTCTGAAATATGCTTCTTTCAGTCTTGCAATTGCCAATGACAACACACTAACCATAGGAACAATAGATGAAATTCAAAAGCTTCACATTCGAACAATACCTTTGGAAGAATCACCAAGGTAAGTAAAACCACATTTTTTATTATAACCAGATTTGTTTTGAGTGCTTTTATATTGTACTTTTGAAGTCTTTAAGCAGATCATAGAGAAAGCTTAAATTTCAATTTAATAGAGCCTCTAAACTGTAAATATTTTCTGGCTTTTAACTTCCCACATACATAACCAATAAAGATCTGTTTTATGTTATTGTAAAGCCAAACTTCACTTTAAAATGACACCTAAATTGATAGAGACCTCATTGTATCAGAAAATTATTACAGAATCAAAGACTAGGTGTGTAACTGCATTGAACCTATATATTTTTTATATAATTTTCTAAGGCCAAGTATTAAAAGGTTGTAGGCTTATTGTATTCACATTGTTTTCACCCATTTTATTATCAAGCTTGGGTTAGTAGTAGTGCAGTAGGTAAGAATGCTGTGTTATTAAGTACACTAGGACAAGTGTCTAATGCGACCCACCAGCCCAAAGAACGAGTACTTGGAATTATTTTCTCTGGGTTGTGTTTTATGCAAGTGGAACTCGATCAATCTGAGCCATTTCAGATTAGGGCTTATATTAAATATGTCATCAGTAACAGACTGACAGGGAAATTTTACATCATATTTACACTAATAAATGTATCCTAACAAAATTACGAGAAAAAGAGAAATAAACATACGATTGAATGGTTGAATATATGGAATAGAGAGCAAGATTTTCATGAAAATGGGTGCTAGCTACTACTCCAGTTTAGTGGAAGCATTAGGAATTTTATCTATAATTTCTGCATTTTGATTCTTTAGACAAAATTTCACAATTTTCATATTGTAGAATGGATTTGTGAATGGGGAGTTTTGTGTGGATATACAAGTATAAAAAAAGTACTGAAAATGAAACAATTTTGTATGTTTTCTGAAATATATAAGTATTTACCAGCTGTTTAGTTTACAGAATTGAGTAAATCATCATAAAAGCCAATTCCTGCTGTAAAATAAAACATTTAAAAAACAGCCAAATATAATTTCAGCATTTGAAAAATAACACCAGACAGAAAAGGCTAGAAATTAACAAGGAATACTGTCTCCATTTTGGATGGGGTACCAATTTATAGATTTCATGTTTCAAACAAATATGAAGGCCCATTTTTCTGTGCAAACAATAAGACCCCATTCCACAAACCACAAATTTTAAGACTCTGCAGATAGTGATCAGTTTGTGTAGACAATATGACATCTTCTATAAATCATGTATTTAATGACCCAGTAAAATATGATCAGTTTGTGTAGACAATAGGACCCCTTCTACAAATCATGTATTTGATGACCCAGTAAAATATGATCAGTTTGTGTAGACAATATGACCCCTTCTACAAATCATTTATTTAATGACCCAGTAAAATATGATCAGTTTGTGTAGACAATATGACCCATTCTACATATGTATTTAATGACCCAGTAAAATATGATCAGTTTGTGTAGACAATAGGACCCCTTCTACAAATGTATTTAATGACCCAGTAAAATATGATCAGTTTGTGTAGACAATAAGACTCGCAGAATTTAAACAGAATAAAGGCCCAGTGCATGTGTGTGCGCGTGAATGAGAGTGAGAAATATTTGGAATTTAGCGTATGCTTTAACAATTATTCCGTTGTATTGCTACAATGTCTGCAGTGGCAGTTTATAGTGATGTCTAGCACTGGGGCATAGTGCCACAGACATGTAGCATGATGTCCTACCTAGTCACAATATCCTGACACCAGGTCAATCAGTCCTAACAAAAACCTCTTAATGCTGAGCACCTAGCAAGGTAGCTTTTAGAACCATTTTTAAGTCTTTTGTATAACTCAGCCAGGGTTCAAGATGGATGCTCTAACCACTAGGTATCCACTAGGAAGGGTGATCAGTTTGTGTAAACAATAAAACTCCTTTCCAAAAACCAAGAATTTAAAGGCATAATGACGGATGATAATTTTGTGTAAATAATAGACCAGTCTTCAAGACCCAGTGAATAATGATCATTATGTGAAAACAAGATCACATTCAACAAACCAAGAATATAAAGGCTCAATGAATGATGATCCTTCTATGAAAACAAAAAGACCCCATTTCCCAAGCCACAATTTAAAAAACAATGAATATATAAACAATTTTGTGACATGACAAACAGAAGATAAGTTCAGTGTTAATTACTTTTGTGGGTTTCCATGATTGCCTCGAGAATTGGAAGAATGGATAATAAAAACTTATGTTGAAATAGTATAGCATACAGGAACATACTGGTTTTCATCAGGTTATATTAAACTGCCACCAAATTTTCCATCAGTAATTTACTAAATAAAATGTTCTGTACTAAATACAGACATTTTCACTTCAGTTTTAAATTTTGTTGAAAAATTGTGATTTACATCATGTTAATTGGATTGGTATTGCTAAATATAACAATTAGCAATTGTGTAAACAGTTTTTATATGCTTGCTTATGACAGAGCATATTGTGTTATTATATCTGACTGTTGCCAATTTCTTTTCTGCACATTGACTACAGTTATCTGACTGGATGACTTGTACTTCAGAAAAGAAAGATACCTGTTGATTTTTGCTTCAAAAGGTCAAAGGTGAAGGTCACTGATTGAAAAAAAGAAAAAAGTGTTTTCTGCACTGAAATTTCTGTTATCTGTGTACATGAATGTGAGACACATGGCAAGCATTTAATGTGCCACCCGTTGATGGTACAGTAGTTTCACTGAAAATTAATCCATATTTACTACAGGAGAATAGCTTACCAAGAGGCATCACAGACCTTTGGTGTAATATCGATGAGAACTGATGTTCAGGACAACACAGGGGTTGTACAGATGCGACAGAGTGCAAGCACGCATGCAGCATCAACTTCCAGTAGTATCACCTCTAAATTGGTAACAACAGGCACCAGCATGAGTTCAGTGGATCACACGTATGGGGATGAAATTGAGGTTCATTGCCTACTCATCATAGATCAGCATACATTTGAGGGTCAGTACAGTTTCTGCAAAACTATTGTAGGAATGTACATGTTTGTGAAATTCAGAGGCTCACAGTTTCTGTCTAGCATTTCTGTTGCAAGAGAAATGATTTGAATCATTAATGTACATCATCATATGAAAGATAAAATTGCCTTGCCCAGAAATGAACAAGAAAGGTCTAATACCTTCTCTTCTCAGTGCTATATTGAACCCACAACCCACTAATTGTGAATTTATTTTTCTAATCACTGAGTCACCACAGAGCTATTTTAGCCTGTAGGGATAAAAACACAGCATGTTTTTAGTGTGTCAAGATGATAGCAGGTTGCAAGATACTTATCAGTTCAAATGTGTACATAAATGTTGAATTTCACTCAATATTTTAATATAATGTAAGAACAAAAATTAGAGAGAAAGTAAGCAGTATACAATGATTGTGTTGATTTAAAATGTTGATTATGTTGTTGTTCATTTAATCAGTAAGGATTGAAAACTCAACTTGGATATATATATCCACAAATGGTTATTTTTTGTAAACAGAAGCAGATTCGGGATTTCTATGCCAATTTTTCAGATATTTTATAGGTACAAATAAGTATTTACAGTATAGTAAGTTATCAAATGTAAATACATACACATATACACACACACAATTTTAAAAGTGTAAGGGCATACATGGGGATAAATGTTAATACTTTACCAGTCTTTCAACAACAATATAAATTTCTGCATTTTATCAGCACGATAGAAGTTTTCACATTAGATTTTATTTTGACAAGCCTAACAGGTACTTCATTTAGAATACAGAATACAGGAGCGGCCCAATCTGAAATTTAAAGAATGTCAAACTATCAGATTTTTTTAGCACTGTTGATACATAAATTTTTTCTTCATTATTGTAACTTTGCCATTTTTTCCCTAATTAATTGTATCTGTGATGTCAACTGTCATTTATAAAGAAATTTATGTACAACTGAATGAACAAACAGACATTGAAGAGAAGGAGAGAATAAGAATGAATAAAATAATGTAGACCCATATGGGAGAATTATGAAATATATGAATGCACAATTAAATAAAAAGATGACAGTTAAATACAGTTGTTAGGTGTAATATACAGGAATGACAGATGTTACTTTTGTATAAAAGTTCACCGCACATCAAATGTTGTCGTAGCTGTCTTTGTATCCTTGTGATATTGCATTAGTGCAATCATGTTTGTATGCATGGTATTGGCAAGTGATGTATTTAAATCTGAAGAGAGCTTTCATAATTTGGGATTTAATTGGAGGGAGTTCATACATATGCACAATAATTGAAACTTGCATCCTTTGGGTGGAGTTGTGTAATGTGGATAGTTGACTGTAAGTAGTGAAACGCTTTAGTATAGATTTATTATTAAAGTAGTTTTTTGTCTTCATTGCATTTCAGTATTACATGCCCATCATCTACTGCCAAATGAATTTGCTACCAGTTTGACATCAGCCAAACTTGGTGATGACCCAAACACATATTATATTGTTGGCACTGCTATGGTTCATCCAGAAGAGGCAGAACCCAAACAGGGACGAATAATTGTATTCCACTATCATGATGGTTTGTATTGAACTCGGCTTTTTCACATCAGAATTTTGTTGCTTTATTTGACTATCAACCTTATCAGGAAATGTTATTCATATAAGCATTATAAATTTTTGATAGCTGCTTTACCCATAGATATATTGACCATGCATGTCAGGCTGATGGTCCAAACCTTTTGAGCTACTCTATGTTTTATATTAAAATTGTAAAAATTATTTGCAATTATCTTTTAAGAACATAATTGTACATAATTAATCTTGAAATACAGTTTTCCAACTTTTTCACGCTGGTTAAGCTAACTATGTATATGTCACTTCAGACAGCAGAGTATGAAGTACTTAGCATAGAATAATAACATACATAGATAAGGAACAATATTTATATACACAATACAAAAATAGATGGGACAATTGCACCAGATCTGAATCGCTGATAACCCGACACTCATTTGCTGCTACCTGGACTGACTGACAGGTGAACTTTGTATATGATAAATTATAGCTTAAGAAGAATTAAAAGAGAAGAAATATCAAGTCTTTAATACTATTTTAACATTATAAAACAGTACATAAGTATACATCTTTGGCATTCCTTGGGTCTCACACTCCGCTGCATGAGGTTATTGTGGTAAGATGGAAGAGAACCATGCAGTGTCTATGAGGAAGAATCACCTGTATGACTGCTGTCATGGCCGAATAGTCAACAGGCACTACCTATGAGGCAGAATCACCAGTACAAATGAAGCACTATCTATGAGGTGGAATAGCCAGTATGACTGATGTCAAGGCAGAATTGCCAATGTTTGACTGACTGACGTAACTGTTAAGGCAGAATTGCCGATGTATTGAGGCATTCTCTAGCTTGTTATGTCTGTAAGTCAAGTAGATTTGGGACAGAATGCCCAAACATCGCTGCATGCCGAGAATGGAACTGCAGTAGTATGCAGCAATGAGCCCCAAGGAACAGATATGTAAGGACTAAAAGTACCTGCAGTTCTGTTAAATTAAGCATGAAAAATATAACAAACAATAGAAGCAATCAGGAATATGAAACATTCATTGTCATAGTAAAAAACGACTGTGAATCATCATAAATGGATAATATTGTAAGAATCTGTGCCAGGGTGTTATTGTTCAGGGATCCCTCCCAGCATACAATATTATGGTGATAACAAGACTAAATCACAGTATATCTAGATTGTATTGTAAGGTAAGCAGTACTGTAATACAAGAATCTATAAGCAAGTCATATATGACGAAACAAAACAATCTATAAACATGAATTTTCGGCAGTGCAATGGTCACGGCTTATTCCCTGTTTGGGGTCGATAAAGTTTTTCACAAACAGCTCCACAACTCATTCCACAGCCACACATGCAGGTGACAGGCATGCATACAGTTGATGTAGTGCAATATTTGAGTCAGATGAACAAAACCGATTGCAATGCATAGTCAGTAAACTGATTGAACTAGAAACCTAATGGATACACCACACCACACAGGGGTGCATGCCCTACTGGTGCTTTAAACCACCCTATGCCAGTGAATCTGATAATCCCATTTTACAAAACATTGTGAACACACCACCAGTGTGAAACACACCTCACAGGGCAACTGAATCTGAAAATCACACTCCATAGAAAACTGCAGAATTCCAAATGCAATGAAACACTTGGCTCAATACACAAAATATGCTTACTCTCTTCTCAGAAATAACTCCATTTAAAGAATCCGAATGACTAAATCCAAAAGAATACACTAATACACACCAACTATCCCACATTAGAACATGTACACTTCAAATGCCCTTTATCCAAGAAACGCGTAGATGAAACTGCTCATACGCCAGTACATATCTATGAACGGGTAGATTCTTACTTGGCCTTCTGTGCACATAGAATGGCATCATTCGAGGTCCTGATATGATGAAAATAGAATATTCACACTTCCATCAAATGCCCTTTAGCCAAGAAACATGTAGACGAAACTGCTCATATGGCAGTACATATCTATGAATGGGTAGATCCTGCTATGAATGTAGAATGGCATCATTTGAGGTCATGATATAACGTAAATTGGAATCAGTTGTCCAACGGCTTTGCTTTTTAATAAGGTGGTCCTCAATCCCAGTATTAGCTGCTGTAGTGGCATCTCCTTTCGAAAAGGAGTGCTCATTGAATTTGCATTGTGAATAGCCTAGAACATGCAAAAACAGTTGTAACTTCTCCAAAACACTGATCTAGAAACTGGATTAATCCTGTCAGTAGTAAATAATGGGTCAGAAGGCCTAAGACAGCCCACTCTGCTGCAGAGCACTAGATAATCATGCATAGTCCTTAAGGGGTAAGTGCAATTATGCACTGCAAAATGTCTGATTTGCACACTATAATGGAATGGATCGGATTTTGGCGCTCTCACCACTGAAGTCCCATTAGAATTAAATACTCCATATCTGTAGTTGACGTCACTGTAAATTCGCCACAACATAAGAAGGCAAAAAAAGCTAATGAAAATGCAGCAAGCAACATACCATCCATCCGGGGACTAAAGAAAGAAACCTTTTTGAAGCAAAGCACACATGTGCAACAATATATCAAAGATGATGGGTAACCTTGTGTTACGTCCATTACTCTGCAATTTCTTCATACCCCGCAACACCATTTACAATCTTGGACAGCATGAAAATGAATGGTCATCGAGGAGGTGGTGGTATATGCCCGATTTGACACAGAAATACTTCACACCACAAATACAGAATAATGAATGCATATTGAATATAAATAATCTTGAAGCAATATGCCACAAAATCAAAAAAGACATCCTCATCAATTGGAACTAAAGGTTTATCATACCTATGTTCCCAGAGACACAACATGACCCAAAAATGTTTGAAGGCTTTCCAACCAGATAAATAGACTTATTGTGTCTATGGGCTATGTACTGCTTGTAGTAACAGGTCCATAATTTTGTTCGGTAGAGTATAAAGTTCCTCTAAGACTGGGCATGGGTGAGAAGTTTTCTCTGCAGCTGGAGCCAGATGCCAGAATTTTTCCATCTGTAAACAAGAAAGAGCATCTGCATTAAAGTTATCTTTCTCTGAGACATTCGCAACAATATTGAGCTGATACACAAGTTAAACACCTAAGCAATTTTATTATTGTGTGAGACTTGCATCGACATTTCATAATTATCTCAACTGTACTGATATTATCACAATGGAACAAAATTCGTTTTCTCTCCCACATATGGCCCTATATATGAGCTGCAATTATAACAGGGTAGATCTCCAGGGCCAAGACTACAGGGTAGATCTCCAGCAGGGCCATAGACAACTTTTCTGTGTATAGTATGTCTAAATAGCCTAGCCATGAAACTTGGCACTATCTGCCTTGGAAAAAAACGCCAATTCCGAGAGTTGATGCTGCATCAGTAAAGAGCTCAAAATCTGTAGCAATAATAACTTTAGAGTCCAAGAGAAAAGTAATTCCATTCCATTGAGCCATAAAGTCACTCCACATCTTTAGATCTAGTCTATATTCACTGTTTATTTTTACATGATGATTTAATTTCATGGCTGTTGTTGACAAGGATATTAAATATGATGTGAAAAACCAACCAGGGGCGACCACTTGACATGCATAATGTAAATGGCCCAAAAGAATAAGCAATTCCCTCTACGTGCAAGATTTCCTTTGCTGAAAAGTTTTTATCAGTGCAGCTAATCTGCTCAGCTTATCTTGTGGCAATATAGCTTCCATTTTTTTCAGAGTCTGGAATTATTCCCAAGTATTTCATGACTGATTATGGTCCTAAAGTCTTGTGGGGAGCAATTGGAATAGATGACCTATTGAAAATCAATGTGATTAATGCCATAGTTCTTTCCACTGGAAAATCGGGCTCATCAATGGACAAAAAATCATGTAGTAAATGCAAAATATGTTAAGCTATTCACGAAATCGCTCGGAACAGTCTATTGAAAATCTTAGGGCTACTTCTACTAGCAAACACTAACTTGAGATAGAAATTATATTTGTTCCTCCAAATGACACCATACAGAGGCCACAATGATGGGAATTAGCTTGAATGCATTGGTAATGTCTGTCTTGCACATATTAGCACTCATTCCTAACTGCACCAGAATGTGAATAGCATCATCTATTTTTACATATGAAAGAGAAAAATCCTCTTTGCTGATTAAGGCATTGATACTTGCATGTTTGAGTGAACTGTGGTGCCGACAGATCTACTATAAGTCTGTATTAGCCCGAATATTTGCTTTGTACTACACCCAGGGGACTAATCCGAAATATAAAAAATGGTGGACTTGCAAACGGGCCTATGAGGTAGTTCTTGGAGATCTCATACTCAAGTAATACGTCTACCCCATCAGGTTGCGATGTCACTGATATCAAAGTTTTACACGCGAATGAAGATTTAGGGTGATGAGAAAGTCCCATATGAAAACCATGAGAGAGACCATTTATAACATAGTCTGCAAATTCTTTATCAGGATGGTGTTGCAATTCTTCTTGCAGTCTAGTGATGTTGATGGGTGTGGTTGCCTGAAATGATGTGAATGCAATATCTTGATTTAGTCATCAAGGTTTTGTAGATGGCAGTATCTGCTTAGTCATCAGTTGCATTTGAGCTGTGGATGTATTTCTTTTTTTTGCAAGTCAAGCAAACATGCGCATTACTACAATTTGCTTGGATGCAGCCATTTGTTCCACTGTAATCATTACATATTTCTTTCCCTAAGTGTAATATCCTTTCCTGGCCTTGTCTATCTACATTAATCTGACTATTCACTGATGGGCTTTCTCTTGGTTGACTAATTACTGTCTGCGGAGCAAAGTGACAGAAGCCTGATTCATGAGCAATGTAAGCAGATAAGACATGTTTGTAGCTTGGGATTGATTCTACTCCAACCAACTTTAATGTTCATGGAGCTGCAGTAAATGGCAGCAGCTTTTTGTGCAAACTCTTTGTGGTACTCATAAAATGCTAGACTTCCTTTTGTCAGGGTATGCATTTTTATTATCTCTTTTTGATATAGATCCAATTATTAAGTTCTGGAAGGGAAGGCATCACACAAGAACTCCTTGTACCAACTAAATGCCAGTATGAACTCGCTAATAGTCAAGTTCTTGGAACGCCTATGGTCACAGACTTGGGTAATATTTGAAATTTGACCAGGAAGCTTTCCCACCAACTTCATGCCCCACTAACTGAATGGATGTTTGATCCTCAGATTCATGTGGCATTAGACATTAAGATAATTTCATGTAATTATGAGATGATATCCAGTAGGGTAAAGATAGGCAGGACATGGTCAGAAAACTCTGTGACAGCCAAAGCAATAGTAGGTCTGGTTTCTGTGGCTGACATTGATGACAAGTTCTAATAGCAACCAGTTCTTGAGCCAAGAAGAGAATATAATACAAAACATGAACTGTCAACTCTCGACACTGATTGCTTGTAGTGAATGACTGCTGTCAGCTGCCTCAACACAGCTGACCGTTATCTCTGATTAGCTGATAGCCAATCCAACTCGTGTGTCCACTCACTGACCTTGAACTGACCCACATAACAGGCTTTAACTGGAATCAATTCCTTCTGTAAACATCATTTAATTAAATTAAGCATACATATATAGATAATGAAAAGGTAACAAATTAGCTTAGAAACAGTCAACAGATTAATTATGCAACTAGAGGGGATTTGAGAAGTTGGCTTTTGATAGGGCCCTAACAGATTGGAACACTAAGAGAGTCAATTAAGTAAATGTTGTACTGTGATTTTCCCATCTCACGCTCTCGCCCTTTTTTTTCTACTTCGTCCATATTTTAGTGACAAGGTGGGAGATCCCTGCTTTAGATAGATTCCTGGCAGCATCCCTGCATTTGCAGGACTGTCCATAAGATGTAACCAGCATAGCTTAGTAGTAATTGGTCAGATTTGAATTGTCATGTGGAAAGTGAACTGACCATCATATTCGAAAATACATATAGTGACTTGCCATCTAGATAACAATTTTAGATGCTTATTATAATTTTCACATTTTTATGTGGAGAAATGATTAAGCATATTATTATAAATTGATAGGTAAATTGATCCAGTTGGCAGAGAAGGAAATTAAGGGAGCAGCATACACAATTCTTGAATTTAATGGAAAGCTACTTGCCAGTATCAATAGCACAGTAAGTATTTTAATTAAGATGGACAAGCTGAAATAATGATCCATATTGTATTTTATACATATTATACTCGTATAACATAGGTATTGTATACACACATTTGTATTTTAAGATTTTATACAAATGTGACATAAATATTTCAAACAATTTCTCAAATTTCCATGACGTTAGGAAGGAAGCATCATTACAAATTATTACATACCCAAATCAGACCAGGATCAGAAGAGATTTGTACACAGGCACATAAATCAGACTATGTTATTACTGTCTATACTCACTTATAAGTTGAGTCAAACTGCAAACAACAAAGATCCTGATCTGCTGTAGCATAATGTTCCCACATTTCAGGGTCAGTGTCAATTGTTGTACTGATTACTCCTAACAAACTGCACAGACCCAGATCGGTGACAACCGATCTGGGCCTGTGCAGTTGGCAGTTGGACTTGACTTAAAAGCAAGTATATACAGTGCCTTATAATGTGTATTTTATATGTTTACACTTCTGCTGTGACAAAGGTGGCAAATGTGAAAGAGTTCTTTTTTTCCTTCAGTGTTAAAACTATAGTTTGAGAAATATTTTCAGATACAGATCAGTCTTTTCCTAAATGATGTTCCGCATAAGCCCATCCATGGTTTTAGTGCTTGCCATTGTAGGCCAAGTGTAATTAACCAATCTAAGGCCAATATGAATGACATTAGGGCTGTATCTACTTCCGTTTCAAAAATACTGACCAACTACCTGACACAAAAGGATTGTATATTGACTGCTGTGAAAATATTTACTGTAAGTCACATAATGTTAGAAAAAGTAACATTTTTGTGAATTTAGAAAGAAAGATACCTTTTGCTCAAAATTTTATGCTTGTTAAAATTATGTGATAAAAAGATAATATAAATGATACCAATACTGTGCACTATCAGGGAAACCATTCCATTGCAACTTGTGTTAAATTATTAGGCCCCCAATGGATGAATAGGTTGCCTCACTTGTAATCCCAGGTTGGTAATGTGTCAGTTGATATTTTGTTTATACTATTATTAGTTGGACAATCATCATAGACATCACATATTCCAATTACTTAGAGTATAATTTTGTATGTCATTATGAGAACCATTACAAGAAAAACTTCATTATTTTGTCTAAGTTGTTTGCTAAAATTTATGACTGTTTGCTGAAATTTATACCACTGTTTGCCAAAATTTATACAACTGCTTAAGAAAGTTACACATTGATTTGCTAAAATTTATACAGCAACTTTCTGAAGTCATTTGCTAAATTTTATAAAACTATTTGCTAAAGTTTTTACAGCGAATTACTCAAACTTGTATAGTATTGCCAAAGTTAATAGCCATTTGCTAAAATTTAAGCAGTTGTTTCCTAAAAAAAAGTACTTTTCTAAAAATTATCCACATTTGTTAAAGATATCAACTATTTAGTCACCTCATGTTTGTTGCTAGTGACACTGCAGTTTGCAGTACTGCATTAATTTATTGATATATTGTTATGATGACAACACTGAAACTACGTTTTCATAGGCTCATAAAGATACTCCTAAGAAAAGAAAGCAGGATTCTATAAAATCCAGTATCCTATGAGTATCAAGTTTATCCACTTTTGGGGTATCAAAAATTTGTAAACAGTGTGAATTTTAGGTATAGAATTCTCCAGCTATATGAAATATATATTCCAGAAATGGAAAAATTTGTAGATATTTCAAGATATGTTCAACAAATACTTTGTTTCCAGAGTAACTGTTTATATTGTACTGAAATTTGTCTTTGTCAGTGATAAGTAATAAATGAGAAGTACATAACTACCTTTAAGTATAGTGGATTATTATTATTTCCGTATTACATATGTCTTTTAGGTCCGTCTGTTTGAGTGGACAGCAGAGAAGGAATTGAGATTGGAGTGTAGCTATTTCAACAATATCATTGCCCTGTATCTAAAAACAAAGGGGGACTTTATCCTAGTAGGAGATTTAATGAGGTCGCTTACACTATTGGTGTATAGGCCTCTGGAGGGAACATTTGAAGAGGTGAGACTCTCTTGCTCTCTCTATTTCTCTCTCTCTTTCTGAAATGAATATTAATGGATGTGTGTTTGTAACTATTGTTTTCAATGGTATCAATTTGTGTGGTTTTGAAAAAGAAATATTTCATGATTATTTAAATTCATGTTTTTTGGCCGTCACATTTTGCACATTTTCAGGTATTTAATTTTCAGTACTACAACCCCCCCCAAAAAAATACTAAAGAATATAACTATGGTGACATCAAATGATGGTAGCTTTAGTGATTAAAACAATATTACCACCTGTATGAGCAAAATTCGAATAGGTATTCAGGGTGACTGAGTAGACTAAGGTACTTTCATTATATATGATTGACATCTCACCTCTGTCAACAAGATTTAAGTCTTGGACTAGGCCAACATGTATATCTGAGGAAACATCCCACAGGTCAGTGGTTCTTCCAAGTTCTTCCTCAAACACATGTACTTCAACCACTTTCATGCATTGAAAATTGTCATTAAGACCATGACAAGAACAATGGGAATTTGTTCACTTGTCATGATCAATCACTGACACTTAATATGAAACAGAGCTAACCCAACTAACAACACGTAGCAAATCAGTTGTTAAAGTACATTTGTATGATCTCGGCATTAAATTACTATTAATGGCATTAGCACAGTGGTTTAACAGTGGTAAAACTCAACTTAGATCCTGATCAGTTTGGATAATGTCATTCCATATGTGGACCAGCTATAACTAGTTACCCTGTGCTTAATACATTTAGCAAGCAGTGTCAACATTTAAATCAGTTCAGAGCCCATAAAAATGCATTGTAGCTGCTTAAATTGAAAAACAAGAGAATTACTCATTTGAGCCCACCTTATGTACTAACGGACTTGAACTTGAAAATAAATAATGAGTACATGAAGAATTAAAATCACATTTTAACATTGGTATGATAAATAGGGGACCATCAGAGAAAAGGAAAACAGTTGTCCTTAGTGCAGTAAGTAGCTTAAGTACTTTGCAATCATTGGCATTAGGCATGAATGGATAAAATGAGACATGCTTTCTTGAAAATTCAGATTTTTCAAAAACAGTTCCACTTCAATGAAAAATTGATTTGAATTAGTACTATATCAAACTTTCATACACTTTTAGCATTTATTCTTTTTTTCTAATAGTTTCACTTCAATGAAGAATTGATTTGAATTAGTATTGAATCAAAGTTTCATATACTTGTAGCATTTATTTTTCTTTTTCATTATCATTTTTCATTATATGATCTAGTGTTAAAAGAATAGATGAAATTGCTACTGCATACCTTCAAGATATGTTTATTGAAACAATACAGAATGCTTTTCAGTTCTATTTTAAAGGGTAAAAGTCCAAATAACTACATATAAAAGCTGATATTTTATTATCAGATTACAAAATTTCATTGATTTCTTTAAAAAATTAGGTTGATCATTTGGAATGAAATGCATTGTATTTGACAAATATTTTGTTTGGTCTTTAAATTTGTGGTTGAGGACAACAATAAAATCCAAAACAATTGGCACCCATGAAAAATTAGTGAAATCACATATTGAAGTAACTGTACTACCAACACTAGTATATATAGTCTATACTGAGGGGTGTTACAGTAAACATACCTGGGACCCATGGAAGACACTTTTGATGTGGGGTACTCACCCATAGATGCAATTTAGAATTTTCTTATTATATTAATATGAACTCTGCGAAATTAAAGTAATGGCCTATATTTTTTTAAAAAGAAAACGACCTTACCTGCATACTATATTTAAATGGAACCATCCTGAAGTTAAATAAAGTTTAAATAATGTTTAATACCCTTTCTACCTTTCTACATATATTATGGATTGGTCATGTCTCACTGTCAGTCTCCTATGAAATATTGTATGTACATGTACTCTTGTATATTTGTAGAACTTATGATCATGACTGGTATATATATATGGGCATAGTTGTTCAACCTTGTTGCTTTCACTTTCTAGAAATATTTATTTAATTAAAAAGATTTCAGTGTAAACACAAATACTTGTATAGATACTAAAGATTATGTATGGAACATCAATTTTTGAAGTTAACAAGTCTTGTCTGTTATGCTTACTTGCTTAATATCTACATAACCATAGCACATTTTATTTTCATTTATTTTACCCATTTTAATATCAAGCTTGCAACAGGTACCTCTGGTTCATCAGTAAAAGAGTAAGCAGTGTAGTAGATTTGCATTGGGTGTACAAAGGACAGGTACAAGTAATTCTTGCATCTCACTCGTCTCAGGGACAAGTGCTTGTGAAACAAAATCTGAACCATGATAAAGCAAAACATAGATCCACAATTATTGAGATTATTTCTGTGTTGTGATACTGTTTCATTATGTCTGTGCATATTTCAAATGATGCACCTAGTGTTTTTGTGTTGAATGAGATGGCTAATTCAGGTTGGAGCTTTAAAATTGTGAGAGATCTCAAATGTATGTATATTTTAAGTTTTATAATTCCATATTTTCCGTAATAAAATATTATTGATCAATTAAATGAGGGCTATAAGTGAACCTTTGGGGAAAAAAATGTCTTTAAAAACAACAAAAAATTGGAATGAATCATTTTGTTCAAAAATGTGGAAACCCTGAAGAAACTGAGATTTTCTTAAAATAATTAAAGTAAAATTAACATCTTCTGGTGTGGAATAAAGATTAGATCAGAACACTATTCGTTTTGAAAGGAATGGTTGTTGTTCAAGAAACCCCCCCTAACCTGAATTCCAGGACCTAATGTACTGAAACCCCTAACCTGAACCCCAGGACCTCCTGCATTGAAACCCGATGTGAAGACGACCATCTGTTCCGATGGAGTAATAATAAGATATGCAGGTCATTCACTTTTTAAAGTGTTACCTATTTAGCTGGGAGTGGTTAGGCTCATGTGCAAGTATAATACAGTATGCCCTGGAATATGTACATGTGGTTGGTGGATTGATAAAAATATAGATCTTCCTGTATTTATAGATTGCAAGAGACTGTAATCCTAACTGGATGACTGCAGTAGAGATCCTAGATGATGACATTTTCCTTGGAGCTGAGAATTCCTTTAATCTTTTCACTTGTCAAAAGGACAGGTAATTGTTTATTTTATTCAAATTGCGCTGTCCCATTCTCTTTATCTTTTGGTCTGTGTGACTTTTTACTTAATATAGTTCTTTCTCTCAATCTTAGGTACCTAGTCACTAGATATAAATTGTACTTAGATGATAATTATAATGGTAAGCTTGTTAAAGATAGATATGCCATCACACAATTTCAACAGTATTTCAGTATCAGTTTTGTAAACAGCCTAGATCTTGGTTTGCTTTGATGGGAGTGGAAAATGGCATTATAAAATATGTAATATTTAATTTTTAGAAAATAGCAAAATAGGTAGATAATATTTTCCATGATCAATTGTAAGAACTACCCTCCTAAAATAATAATAATAATAATAATAATAATAATACTCTATTCTTCTTTGATGCTTTTTGTATGAAAAATGTATTGCAAATCAAATATGATTTAAGTTACTGGTATCATGCTTAATGTGGTACATGTCTAGACTCTTCCAAAAGTAATAAGAAAAGAGTGAAGACAACAAGCTTTGTAAAATTTAACAAAGTAATTTATTTCCCTAGAAAAACAACATAAACAAATAAAAAAGTACCATCAATAAAAAGTCCTAAGTGAATCATTTTGAATCCTGATGAAATTCAAAATGGAAGGCTATAGCATTTTCTATAGTCAGCTTTGTCCTGATGTGTTAACAATTATATGTTGAAAAACAAAGAATAATATTCCAGTTATGAATTTGATATAATGTCAATAAATGTCTTTGTCCAAGAATCAATTTAGTAGCACTTGTATTCCAGGATAAATAAATCTCTATTTCCAAAAAGTTAAAATTCAGCTCAAACTGGTCATAACAAAACACCTTTGAGCTCAAAAGTTTAAAGCACAACTGGCAAATTGTTACGATAACATGAGTTATAAGCTTGATTAAATGCAAAACAGATTCCAGGAGGGGGGTCAAAATTTCATCACAATGGGAAAACCAGAAGTTTGTAACAATAAAAACTTGTTATTTGTCATGTGCTCCAGGTGTGGCCTTGAGTACACTAAATGAATCTTTCTCTCTTAGAATAAATTTAAAAAAAATTTTAAGAAGTTTACTAAAGCCTTTCTGATTTCAGAATCAAGGTCAGCAATTAGATACAGTGTTTCAGCTACTGGTTGTTTATCAGGTCAAACAGAACTGAATTGAATTTTTTTTTAAAATATTCAAATCCAGTAGACAAAATTATCGTTACAATAACATGTAATGGAATAAAATAAAATAAAAAAATTAAAACTAAAAAACAAGTAAATAAATTACATATACATAACAAATGCACCAAGTAGAGTCAACTCACTTCATAAGAACGATGATGGAACTTAGAAAACTAGTCTTATTTGCAGGGTGGTATGTTTCTTCATAAATGTTACACAAGCATAATGCATTAAGAGTACCATTTAGATCTTCCCCTCCCAGTGCTTAAAGGTCATCTGTTTGACAAGTCAGATGAGAAAGGTCTCTCCATGGATAGAAGGATTAGCTCCAAATCCTGTTAGTTCATTAGAAGCATGTTCTTTCTCCAGGGAAGCTTACTCCAGCTATATGAGTATTGGTGAAACAATACACTTGTGCTGCATATCAGCTGTTGACTGATAATACAGGTTGGTGATTGATAATACAGGTTGGTGATTGTCACATCTTCTTCCTCTGTGTGTACAGACTGGAAGCCCTTCTTCAGTGTTCTACACTGCTTTGAAATGTTGTGGCAATAGGATCTATGTTCAGCTTGATTTCCAGGGCAATTTTTCAATCCAAACCTAGCCTAAACCTTTTATCAAGAATTCACTGACACTTGCTGCCCAGAGTCAGTCTGTCATATGGCTCATGTGGTGGATTCAGAGACCTATCTCATCAGTTTTTCTCATTATCACTTCTTAATAGAGATGATTATGCTAACTTTTTTCTGATAACCTGGTAGGAGGAAGAATGTTAATGCTTTTTCACAGAATGGGAGAAACAATGTCCCTTGGGTGTTGCAAGTTGTTTGAGAGAGCCTCCATGGTGCATACCTTTCAGTCATGGCAGGAGACACTGTCTGAAAGGGGTGTTCTCATTAGGGCTGTCAAAAATCACGAAAAACCAACCCAGGTACCCGTTGCAAATTTTAACGGGTACCAGGGTACCCGTTAGCACATGAATGACATGTACAACCGTAGACCAACTAATTGTTATCTCCATTTCTTTAATAATTTTTTATGGCAATAGAGGCTAACTGTGTACTACTCAGTCTGATTCGTCCACACCGATGTTGCTGCTAATTGTCTGACCGCACACTGTTAATTAATAAATTTATTTAGAAAGACCTTTGTACACAGATGGTAGGTATAATCCAACTTTTAATGATCACTGTGATCAGCCACGTTAAAAGCTTTAGAACACTCGCATTTTTTAAAGTATAAGTCCTTGTTAGAATAGACCATGTTTATTCATCTGCTTTTGGCCGCAGATTTGAATTACCCATGCATGTGTGCCCCGGTTATACCATGTGACCACACAGTCGCATAAGTGTTATTATTTTGGAATTATAATTTTTAAGATAGTTATGGTAAAAGCATAGTAGTATTGAAAATAGAAATATCGGTATATGTATGATGGCTAACTTTCGAAATTCGCAGAGCTAGTCAACTAGAAAAACAACGAGCAAAAATTACTTTGAGGCATTACGAAGATTTCAAGGTGTCTAGGTGATGATTGTTCATAATATAACTTGTGGGATTTCTTTGACATGTTTGTTCGGAAATCTAAGGTATCCATCTGGATTTCATTAAAAGAGCACACAATGTACCGATCATTTAGCACCCACATTCAATAGTTATCGTCTACAAAGAGGTTTATTACCTGTAGAACAAATGTTTTAACCTTGGTATATAATGCCTCGGGGATAACGGTTTGTCCGGTTGCACAACGCCAATGAATTTTAATAATCCAAACAGACTGTCTGGCGTATTGTTTATTTATATTAAGCAGAGATCTGGTTTCTAATTATAGTCACACCTGTTTAAAGTGGTTGGCGAGAGTGGCATTTTTTTTTATTTTTTTTTTAGGGAACCCTCGTTTATGTTTCAATGTTTTTCTATACTGTCGGGTAACTGGGTACCTGATGACAGCCCTAGATTCTCATTCTGTCTCCAGACTAGTTTCATGGTTTGGGATTTTCTGAGGTAGTATCATCATCAAATCCTCATGCAATTCATATGAGGTCCAGCTAATTCATAACAAATAGTCCTTTTTCCTGGCCTTCAACCACTCCAGTGGCCTAGTGGTTAGAGCATCTGCCTCGGATGCAAGAGGTCATGGATTTGATCCCCAACCGAGTCATACCAAAGACTTATAAAAATGGTTCTAAAAGCTGCTTCGCTTGGTGCTCAGCATTAGGAGGTTAGTGCTAGAACTTCTTGACGTTTTGTCAGGATAATGCGTCTGGGTGGGACATCATGATACATGATGCTTCAGTACTAAACATCACTATAAATTGCCACACTGCAGACATTGTATGACTGAAATTTTTAAAAATCTACATTTAAAAATCCAAATCACACACACACCCTGGCATTCACTTGAGTCAGCACTCATTAGGGATGACCGTGTGAAGATGTGCCCCCTCAGATCATTCAGCAACTTCATGATGATGCAAGTTTCTCTTCTTCAATTGGTTTGCAAGAGTAAACATTTCTTCTCCAAGCTGCATACATTCATAAATTATGTACTAACCTTAGCCCATATGTCACAAGAAACTCAAAACTGCTTAACATGTATTTATGAGACAAGCAACAGCCCCATCTCCAGGGTAAGGGGATGTAACAGTCAACAAATGGAGTTGTGTGCAACTTCCTGCAGAGCATGGGCAATTTTTAAAGCTACACCCATTGAAGCAAAATAAGCAGATAAATCGAAGTCACAGGCCATAAGTTGCCTAACCTTATTTACAAGGATTGGGTAACATATCTAAAGAAGAAACTATTTTTAAAGCAAAATGTTTTTTTCACTTATAGTTATCAAATCATAATATAGTCTCACCTCCCAAGCCCTGGAAAAAGAGAACGCAGATATGCTATAGTAGTAACTTATAAACTGATAAGAATTGGTTTCTATTTTTTAAAGGGTGATGACTCTTAATTGACTTCTACCTTGTCAGATATATGACTTTTTATCAGTTGTAACAAGCTTACCTGGGAAGGCTAGATTTGCAAGGTGGATGATCTCCTAATGTGTTAAGATCAGATAATTGTTATCCATTTCACCCCACAATTTTTTTTCATCCAATTTTTAGCAGTATGTATGTATGTGTATGTATATATGTATGTATGTTATGCATGTATGTATGTATGCAGTATGTATAGATGTCAAAAAAAGGTCAGAAATAAGAGAGGTGGATTTTTCCAATTATCACATAAATGCATCAATTTAATTCAGTGGAAATGCATGATTTCATATACTTGATTTGCTCTTGTAAAGACAGAAGATATCTAGATAGTTTAATAATTGCACTTGAGATTCATTTCTTGCGGCACTTTAGAAGACAATTGTTTAAGCATAAACAATAATAAACTTTTGAATGACATGGTTGGGTGCTTTCCAGAGTGACTGTTGGCTTGTAGTATTATTTCTTTTTTCTTTTTAGTGCTGCCACTACTGAAGAAGAAAGACAGAACTTGGAAGAAGTGGGACTGTATCATGTTGGGGAATTTATTAATATATTTAGACATGGTATGTGACATAAACATAATCAAATCTCTTTATTGATTGTTGCAAACAGCTCAAGTGCAATGAAAGATTTATCACACCATACTTTGTAGCATGACACAGACTTGTAATAGTAACAAATTATCCTGCTTTAGCATATCGTTTCACTGTACTTGCTACAGAAAATGTATCAGAAGTACAGTCTTTACATGTATTTGAGAGGGATATTCTTTTGTCCCAAAAGAATTTTGCAAAAAACCAGGTATCTGTTCATAAATATTTGACTCTATGCTTCTAGTACTTAAGTACTGAAGCAGTCTCTCTCTCAATCATAATACTGTGTGAGTGGTATTCTGATGAGCTTTTGACAATTAAACCAAGGCAGGGGAGTTTTTAATCATTCTGGTGAGATTGTCTTTTTAGAATTGAAAAATCATTATGGGATATCAGCTGATAGGGGGTCAGTTGCACTAGAAATAGCTGTACTCATCCTTGACGATGGTTTTTCAAAACTGTTGATGTAGATAATCCAGTTGTTAATCTTAAGGTGACCAACTTTGGACAGATGGCTAAAATTATGGTCGAGATTTTGGTAAACTACTGATAAACAAGAGATCCCCTTATTCTGATCTCATAGGACAGGAATCGTTTCCTTGGAAATTAAAATGGTGGCCAGCTTGTTTTCCATAAATTGTGAAAATATGCTTGAAAATTGTTGTGTTCAAATATACAAATAATATGCTGTGGTTTCTTTTAATTTATTTGAATCCTGCACAATGGCAGGCTCTGTCTGTTTGTTTTTTTTTCAAATATATACAAATATATACACACACACAAACACACACATATAGGTGGCACCACAGCAGTATCCTAGTGGTTCGTGTGTCATTAAGTGGTTAATGTTAGGACAGGTCAGCCTGGTGTCAGGATAATGTGACTGGGTTGGACATCATACTACATGTCTGCAGCATGATGCCCCAGTGCTAGATATAACTATAAACTTCCACACTGCAGACATCATAGTGATATGACCGACTACAGACATTGTATCAGTATGACTGAAATTTTTTTAAAAGTTATGTTACAAATCCAAATCACACACAGATTCTTGGTGGGAAAGGTCAGGAAGTGCAATAATTATGCTTAATGTGCATCATGGGTTTTTTTTAGTCTGTCACATGTTGGGAAAGATGATTGCCATGGCCCCATGACATCTTTTTCTTTCAAGGATTACAACTATACTAGAGTTAATTAAGGTTCAAGTTAACTTTACAAACTTTCACGTTAAACACAATGGTTACCATCGCTGCATTGGTTTTGAATCACACTTTTTGGACTTTGAAATGTCTGTTCTCCAGCTTGACAAAAGCAGTATATGATAATTTGTTCCACCTTACTGAAAACTGGTCTAACTTCAGGAAGAAAAAAATCGTTTGCCTTACTGGGAAGGTCTTGTTAGGGTTGGCAGGTTTGCGAAAGTATATAATAGAAAAGGTTTGCTTGGAAATCCTACTAATTAAAGAACAGAAATGTGTGTTGTAGAGAGTTTTGTAATGTTCTTTCCTGTCATTTTCACAAGTGCAAACTTGGGTCCTTTTCCAGAAGTTGAAATCAAGCATGGCAAGGCTACAAATTACTGATTATTTTCAACTCCAAGATATTGCTGGCAGGAATGTGCAGAGAATAGTAGAATGAAGCAGGCAAAGGATATAGTGGAGTTTTTTTGGGAAACAGGATGTTTATTCTAAAATTATGACAGATGCCAAGTTAGATAAACAGCCAAAAAGAAACCAAAATTTGAAGCAATGTTTCAAAATTATTGACTGTCACAGTGCAAGTGATTAAAATAGAATTATTTACAAGGATCTGCTTTTTTGCAGTTTTAGTAAAGTCAGTGGTACAGACACAAGGGCAGTTGTTGAATTGTAGAATTTTGATATCTCCAGAAGACATGATTTCACATCACTTTTGTCTTGTGCTTTGTAACTGTACAGTGATTAAACAATTCTAGAAAACTGAATAACTTTTTCTATTTTTTATTTTGTTTTGAATCTGAATTCAAAACTGTTCAGGGTATTTCAAACCAAACTTGGTTACACAAAAAAACTTTTTAATTGGAATTTTCTGTTTTCAATATTTTTTATGTTACCATAGATACTGTAACATTAATTGTATATAAACTGAGTCTGCTGGGCCATACAGGTGTAGCAAAATTATTATATGAATTGATAGTGCTGAATGATTGGATACATTCAGTTGGAGTTTTTAAATATATCGGGTATCAGAGGGATATGTTATTGCTAGATGAAGGAGGTGGGAATGGTCTGATGACTTGTCAGACATTTTCCCAGTTTACCATATTGTTCCTGTATTGCATACCAACACAACTGCAAACTTTAGATGCTGATCTTCATTGCGTTGTGAGATATCAGAGGCTGCAGTGTTTCTTTTTTCTTATGATTGCAAGCAGTGTTACAACATAGCACTTTGTTCAAGCCCCGGGGATGTTTTCACACCCCAGATTACTAGTGTACACCAAAATTTAATAAATACCAATATCTTAATCTTTGATAGGAGAGGCAGAAGTACAAAAGTTTTCCCCACAAGAGCTTAGCCAAATTGTGACACTGAGTGTAGACTGCTTATGAGACAACAGATCTGTGTGTCAAGAGCAATGTTTGGTTAAAATTAAGTCACATGACTTTTGTCCAAAGACTATAAATAGGAGCAAAATTCAAAGATCGGCAAATCACTGTCAACATTAACATCTATTTACATATCTCCACTAAACAAAAAGAACACTATTGAGGTAGTTATAATTACAAATTTACTGAAAAACATAAGAAGCTCATTGATAGTTATTTAAAAAAGTCAATGAATTTTAATATCTTCTCAAAAAAAGACTGAATTACATACTTATATTACAACAATAGGAATGAATTCAATTCAATCAAATTAAATTCACTGCTGTTGATTTGGGCTTGATACAGAAGTAATATTGTGCCATAACAATTATCTCCAACCACACTAAGACATTAACTCTAACTTTCAAGGGGCCCGAGTGGCCGAGTCTAAAGGGCTGTCTGTTACGGATCACTGCCATCTCACCTCTGTCTGCGTGTGTTTGAGTCTAGGATTTGGTGAATGTGGATATGTGAGAAAGCTTGTCAGTAACTTCTCGTGGGTCGGTGGTTCTTTCCGGTGATTTCCCGGTTTCTTCCTCCACCATTAATACTGGCCGCCAGGAATAGCCTATCATGTGCTGAAAAATGGCATTAAGCCCAACAACAACTAACTTTCAAACTACTTGCTCTGTGGGTCATCCATTTCTTGCCTCATAATTATGTTGAGGTTAGGAAGGCCTTCGTATAATAATATTTGTGTATTACATTCATTACATGTTATCAAATACATATATTCATGATTTAGTCATATTCTCATTTATTAAGCATCTTATCACAATTTCATAGTCAAAAATAAAAAAAAAGGCCTCACTTGGAGCATTTCTTTAAACTTATTGTTATTTTTACTTAAGTTAGAACATACTCCCCCGCCCAAATCTGTTACAGTGTCATCACTGTTGTTCACAGTGTGTTGTGTGTTAAACAAAGACAAGTAAACCCCAGGTGTGGATTTCACCCTTGAATTTAAAGACTGGACATGAAATTGACAAATTTACATTAATGAAATACTAATAGGTTACAATATGTTTTGTGGTAATATACTAATCATGCTGTCTTTCTAAATATATATTTGTACGTTTGAGATTTGTCCTGCATTTAGTTTTTTTTGGGTTCTCCAGGTTCCCTGGTTATGCAGCATGCTGGTGAAAGCAGCACACCCATTCAAGGTTCTGTCCTTTTTGGAACAGTCAATGGCTCAATTGGTGAGTGTTTACCAAACATATACTTTTATCTGCATCTCATAAATGCTTTTAATACTGTTTTTTTTTTCATGCTGGGCTTCTTAAAAATGTGTTCTTAATTCTTGGTCATGAGCAATAAAATTTGTCTGGAAGAGTAAGCAGCCACTGAGAATTAAACTAAAATCCTCCTGTATTGTATTATCCAAAAGGATTGTCTCACATTATCTTAAAAGATTCTTCGTTTTGACTGACAAATTTATGGAGTTACTCAATATTTAATCTGAGAATGAAAGACTTGCATAGAAAAAATATAAATCTTTAAAATTTTATTTCCATCTTACTACATTTATGAAGGAAAATCAAAATTGTCAAGGATTTGATATATTAGATAGCTTACAATTTTTAATTTGAGAATACTGAGAATGTAATTAAAAGGACACAAGATATCCCTGATATTGAGGTAGATACTCAAGTACATCTTCAAGATAAATTTTTCACATTAACAAGATGTTTTGTTTTTCTTACTGTACATAATATTATATATAAAAAATACACAAAGCAAAGATTTTGTCATTAAGCCATTTGATCGTTTCCCTAAAAGGCCTTTTGACCCCACACTGTTGATACTCAATATGTTAGTATTATTTCAATCTTCATTTCTTGTACCTTTAGCAAACACATTAAGTTCCTGGACTTGAATACTTTAAGAAGTAAATCGGGTGTGGGGTATTATTTAATAAACAAAACAATAGAAGAAATTGATAGTTTTAGAAGTCAGTTGAACAAAAATTTAGGCGAGTTCATAAGGAATTTGATCAAATAGCAATTCTTTGTTATTCATAATAAATGTGACATGTTTTTATGGAACAGATCTTTGTATTATAATTCTTTTCATATAGATTTACATGTATGCTATCTGTAATTTAGATTTTTATCATAATTTCACAGTAGCTCAGTTGAGCATTTGACACGTAGTCCAGAGTTGTGGGTTTGGTACCCACCCAAGCCAGCCCAGGTTGTCTGCTTAGGCATGTACATGGAAAAGGCATTTAGCTCCTATTTCCTCAACATGCTGTAGGCCTATAATGTTTTAAAAATACCATTAAATAAACATCCACACACACACCAAAAAAATGTCTTTATCTCCATTTCAGGTTTGGTTACCCAGATTCCACTTGAGTTTTACAACTTCCTGCTGGATGTTCAGAATAGACTAACAAAGGTCATCAAAAGCGTTGGGAAAATCGATCACTCAGTGTATCCTTTCATGCAGGAATATATGTATTCTATTCAGATAATAAGAGTAATTTTTGTTGTGTATCTTGCAGACATTTTATTTACTTTGTGTATTGAACTTGTCAAAGAATACAGTTGGATGCTATTTAATAGTTTAAACAAATTTCACTTTTGTTTCTTGTTTTAAATTGGCAAATTAAGATGGAGAAATTGTAGGTGGGCAATTATTATGCCTGTTTATGTGTATGGAATAAATATAGATATGTTCCTAGATTTCAGAATTGTGGAGTACTCCATTAGCCCCTTAATTATGATGTTCATTAAGACTAATTAAGATGGACTCAGAGTTTTTAAGTGTTTCTTTGTCCCATTTATACAGTGCAACTTGCTTTTTAAGCATATTCCACCAAGAAATCTTTACTTAGGTTTGTATAGAAACAGGTTTGCTCATTATGCAGGTGTAATTAAATCTCAGTTAAGTAGTTGCCTTATTATGCATGTACAGTTGAATCTCTGTTAAGTAGTTTCCTCAGTATGCAGGTACAGTTGAAACTGTTAAGTAGTTGCCTCGGTATGCAGGTACAGTTGAATATCTGTTAAGTAGTTGCTCATTATGCAGGTACAGTTGAATCTGTTAAGTAGTTGCCTCTGTATGCAGGTACAGTTGAATCTCTGTTAAGTAGTTGCCTCAGTATGCAGGTAGAGTTGAATCTCTTTGAAGTAGTTGTCTCAGTATGCAGGTACAGTTGAATTTCTGTTAAGTAGTTGCCTCAGTATGCATGTACAGTTGAATCTGTTAAGTAGTTGCCTCTGTATGCAGGTACAGTTGAATCTCTGTTAAGTAGTTGCCTCAGTATGCATGTACAGTTGAATCTCTGTTGAGTAGTTTCCTCAGTATGCATGTACAGTTGAATCTATTAAGTAGTTGCATCAAATGCAGGTACAGTTGAATCTATTAAGTAGTTGCTTCAGTATGCATGTACAGTTGATCTCTGTTAAGTAGTTGCCTCAATATGCAGGTACAGTTGAATCATTGTTAAGTAGTTGCCTCAGAGAAACATAGAAAGTTCGTTTCTATAGAATAAGATGGATTAACCGAGCTGCCTCATTTTCTTACAAGCTGTGGTACAAACAAGAGCTAAAAATAGTCACATGATTGGCCAGTCATGTGTCCTATTGTTTTGGTTTCTAGAGGTGATTTCTTGGACAGGTTTGAGTGTACAAATCTAATATATTATCAGCAGGAAAAAAGAGTAGTATATACAATTTGTAGGTACAGAAAACGACTATACATTTCCATCATGTTCTCGGTGGAAGAGGACAAGTATACAAATCTGCTATCAGTATGAAAGATTAATATAGAAAGTGGGAAGGGAAGACAAGTATATAAATCCATGAGACACGGTAAAACACAAGTTTTCAGATCCATCAGACTGTCAGTAAAAGACAAGTATTCAAATCCATTACAATGTCAGTAGAAGACAAGTGTTCAAATCCATTATACTGTCAGTGGAAGACAAATATTCAAAATCCATTACACTGTAAGTGGAAGACAAGTTTTCAAAATCCATTACACTGTAAGTGGAAGACATGTATTCAAATCCATTACACTGTCAGTAGAAAACAGTTATGAAATCCATTACACTGTCAGTGGAAGACAATTATTCAAATCCATTACACTGTCAGTGGAAGACAAGTATTGAAATCCGTTACAATGTCAGTAGATGATAAATCTGTTTCAATCCATATAAAATGGGAAAGTCTTAAAAGTTCATTTGAAAATATCCAATTATGAAATTTTAATTTTATTATTATTTATTTATTATATTATTTATTATTACTATAACATTTTTTAAATATTGCAATGTTTAATTTTGCTAAATTTTCAGAGCGTTTTATAGAAATTAATGGGCTTTTTGTGTGCTGTTTTTAATTGGTTTCACTTGCCATGAGATTTAGTCCTTGCCAGAAAGTGAAAATATATCTTTCTCATTCAAATATGTTTGCCAATCACATTATTGTTAGGGATATAAGCCTGCTACCTACAAAAGATAACAATCATTTTTATCTCATAAAAAGAGCTATTGCTCATTGCCTTCCCTTGGCAAGTTATTAATCTTTGATGATATACTGATAATATATATATTTTACCTCCAACAATCCAAGTCATTTTAGTGTTACAATTAGAACATTCAGCTTTAAATTTAGATTTATTGTTGGACAACCATTTTGTAAAAGTTGAATGTATTGTTTTTACACATTTTACCAAATTTTAGTGACTTTGTCACCATGACCGACTTTGTTTAAGACAACATTATAACACTACTGTTGAAATCATGTTGTCATTTATGTGTTAGCATGATACTATTTTTTGCTTACTTTGTTAGTAATGGAGCTGATATTATCGAGTGAGTAACATACTCATTTATGCTTTGTTTTCTCTGCTTCTTTTGTTTGAATACACACGTCAACTAAATACATGAAATGCATAAAAGTTCAAAGCAAAGGAAGACATCCATGGTTCTTGTATCATATGTATTAAGTGTACATTGTCTGGATACAGGGAGTATAGCAGTGCTGTTTGATGACTGAACACTCATTTTAGGATTGTGTTGGGAATAGTTTTCAAAAAACTTCTTTTTTTTCTAATGAAATTGTTCCTTTTTCAGTACCTTTATTTCCAAGATAATCAATCTTCAAAAGATTGTGAAAAACTTCAAAAGGTTTAACACAACATGAACATGTGTGCTTCATTGTGTACCTGCAAAACATTGTATATTATGTCACTATTTTTTGTACAACGAAACAAGATTCCTTTTGTTCAGAAAGTTGGGATAATTGTTTCATGCAAAAATGTCAATGTTGAAACTATTTTAAAATTGTTTTATTAGTGAACTATTGATGTCAAGATGACATTGCATGAAATAGTGAAACTTTTGCTCATTCTTGAACAAAATTTTTGTGTCAGTTTTGTGCCATTTAAGTTTGCTGCCATTTAAGTTCTGCCATTTAAGTTTGCTGCCATTTAAGTTCTGCCATTTAAGTTTGCTGCTCCATGATGAAGTGTCTATGAAACAGCTTTTAATTCACTGGGTACTTGTTTTACTTAGTTGTCTTGCTATCTTTGATTACATTTGTGAATGACTGGATAATTTGAGGTAGTTTTATTGTTACTTACACAGTAATATTTGATTATAAAATCAGTATTCAGCCATCAGTTTGAGTCGTTAGTTAAAATGAGTTGACCTGACATACAATGACTGCTAGCTCATACACAGGTTGGATTTAAATACTGGTTAACTTTTTTAAATTTATTCTATTCACTTAATTTGATTTGATACAATTAACATGATAACGAAAAGCGGGTCTTTTTATTAAGTGTAACAATACAACAAATACATCCACAAATTGGAGATCAAAACAGTCATCAATTCATTAAGTTTTTACATGATGCCCACATGTATAACTATGATGGTGGATTGAAATTTATCATGTGTGAATATGAGAGGGCATATCACATTTATGATGATTACACTGAAACCAGATTGAAATTTACAACTAAAACACAAATTTGAGTTGACAAAACTTATAGTATTGCTATTTGTTTTATAAAGTGTTGCCATGGGTATGTATTACTGACATTTTTGTGCATCAAAATTTGTATCACAGATTTTTATTTACATTGTACTTAGAATTTTTTGGGTAAAGAAAAGTAACAAATTATAGGACTTAAAATTTTTTCAAAATTTATGATGTCAGTTCAAATTTCCAGACGCTGCCATTTTTTCTGATAAAACAAGCACTATATCATGGTTTCATTTACCGATTCTGGGCACGATTTTCTTCTTGTTCAAGAAAAATGCATATTTTAGGAAAACAAATGGGATTGCCACCTTGCTATAAATTGGTTCGCTAATTGTCCAAGCATGAGTGATTAAAGGAGTGGTGTATTCATAAAGAGGGCTAGATTTAGATGTAATTTCCTTAATGCTGTTGTGTTTGGGTAAGTATTTTTAGAGGAATATAATTTACTAAACATGTTCTTTTTCAAATGCTTCAATATTTTTACAGTTGAGTACATTGATATGCATATAAAAGAATAGTCTTTTCCATGCAGCTTGCAGCAGTTTTCTTGTTTCTCCCATTTTTTGTCGCAAAAATCTTGTCTTGTGCCAGGATCCAAAAACAGAAATAATAACAAAAACCCTTGGTTTTCATAGACTGGCGTGGCCACTTATAAAATTTATATTTCATCTTCACAAGTATCTTTCCTTAACTCATTGCTTAGCTGGAGATCCTTCCACACAGAGAGAAAGACAGAAATGTCCACAGGATTTATAGATGGGGACTTGATAGAGAGCTTTCTGGATTTGAGTAGGGACACAATGTCAGAAGTGGTACAGGGGTTGCAGGTATGGTGTCATACTGTGTAGATCGTTCTAAATCTTGTCATAGCCTGTAAGCATGTTTGTATATTATACAGGTATGGTGTCATACTGTGTAGACCATTCTAAATCTTGTCATGTCATACTGTATAGACCATTCTAAATCTTGTCATGTCATACTGTGTAGACCATTCTAAATCTTGTCATGTCATACTGTAGACCATTCTAAATCTTGTCATGTCATACTGTGTAGACCATTCTAAATCTTGTCATAGCCTGTAAAGATAGCATGTTTGTATATTATACAGGTATGGTGTCATACTGTGTAGACCATTCTAAATCTTGTCATAGCCTGTAAGGATAGCATGTTTGTATATTATACAGGTATGGTGTCATACTGTGTAGACCATTCTAAATCTTGTCATGTCATACTGTGTAGACCATTCTTAATCTTGTCATAACCTGTAAGGATAGCATGTTTGTATATTATACAGGTATGGTGTCATACTGTGTAGACCATTCTAAATCTTGTCATGTCATACTGTGTAGACCATTCTAAATCTTGTCATGTCATACTGTGTAGACCATTCTAAATCTTGTCATGTCATACTGTAGACCATTCTAAATCTTGTCATGTCATACTGTGTAGACCATTCTAAATCTTGTCATAGCCTGTAAAGATAGCATGTTTGTATATTATACAGGTATGGTGTCATACTGTGTAGACCATTCTAAATCTTGTCATGTCATACTGTGTAGACCATTCTAAATCTTGTCATGTCATACTGTGTAGACCATTCTAAATCTTGTCATGTCATACTGTGTAGACCATTCTAAATCTTGTCATAGCCTGTAAGGATAGCCTGTAAGGATAGCATGTTTGTATATTATACAGGTATGGTGTCATACTGTGTAGACCATTCTAAATCTTGTCATGTCATACTGTGTAGACCATTCTAAATCTTGTCATGTCATACTGTCTAGACCATTCTAAATCTTGTCATGTCATACTGTGTAGACCATTCTAAATCTTGTCATGTCATACTGTAGACCATTCTAAATCTTGTCATGTCATACTGTGTAGACCATTCTAAATCTTGTCATAGCCTGTAAAGATAGCATGTTTGTATATTATACAGGTATGGTGTCATACTGTGTAGACCATTCTAAATCTTGTCATGTCATACTGTGTAGACCATTCTAAATCTTGTCATGTCATACTGTGTAGACCATTCTAAATCTTGTCATAGCCTGTAAGGATAGCCTGTAAGGATAGCATGTTTGTATATTATACAGGTATGGTGTCATACTGTGTAGACCATTCTAAATCTTGTCATGTCATACTGTGTAGACCATTCTAAATCTTGTCATGTCATACTGTCTAGACCATTCTAAATCTTGTCATGTCATACTGTGTAGACCATTCTAAATCTTGACATAGCCTGTAAAGATAGCATGTTTGTATATTATACAGGTATGGTGTCATACTGTGTAGACCATTCTAAATCTTGTCATAGCCTGTAAGGATAGCATGTTTGTATATTATACAGGTATGGTGTCATACTGTGTAGACCATTCTAAATCTTGTCATAGCCTGTAAGGATAGCATGTTTGTATATTATACAGGTATGGTGTCATACTGTGTAGACCATTCTAAATCTTGTCATGTCATACTGTGTAGACCATTCTAAATCTTGTCATGTCATACTGTGTAGACCATTCTAAATCTTGTCATAGCCTGTAAAGATAGCATTTTTGTATATTATACAGGTATGGTGTCATACTGTGTAGACCATTCTAAATCTTGTCATAGCTTGTAAGGATAGCATGTTTGTATATTATACAGGTATGGTGTCATACTGTGTAGACCATTCTAAATCTTGTCATGTCATACTGTGTAGACCATTCTAAATCTTGTCATGTCAAACTGTGTAAACCATTCTAAATCTTGTCATGTCATACTGTGTAGACCATTCTAAATTTTGTCATGTCATACTGTGTAGACCATTCTAAATCTTGTCATGTCATACTGTGTAGACCATTCTAAATCTTGTCATAGCCTGTAAGGATAGCATGTTTGTATATTATACAGGTATGTGTCATACTGTGTAGACCATTCTAAATCTTGTCATGTCATACTGTGTAGACCATTCTAAATCTTGTCATGTCATACTGTGTAGACCATTCTAAATCTTGTCATAGCCTGTAAAGATAGCATTTTTGTATATTCTACAGGTATGGTGTCATACTGTGTAGACCATTCTAAATCTTGTCATAGCTTGTAAGGATAGCATGTTTGTATATTATACAGGTATGGTGTCATACTGTGTAGACCATTCTAAATCTTGTCATGTCATACTGTGTAGACCATTCTAAATCTTGTCATGTCATACTGTGTAAACCATTCTAAATCTTGTCATGTCATACTGTGTAGACCATTCTAAATCTTGTCATGTCATACTGTGTAGACCATTCTAAATCTTGTCATGTCATACTGTGTAGACCATTCTAAATCTTGTCATAGCCTGTAAGGATAGCATGTTTGTATATTATACAGGTATGGTGTCATACAGTGTAGACCATTCTAAATCTTGTCATGTCATACTGTGTAGACCATTCTAAATCTTGTCATGTTATACTGTGTAGACCATTCTAAATCTTGTCATGTCATACTGTGTAGACCATTCTAAATCTTGTCATAGCCTGTAAGGATAGCATGTTTGTATATTATACAGGAGGGACAAAGGTCAGATTTTTAAAAATGCATCAAAACTTTTCAGAAAAATGGAGATTAGTGGCAGGAGTGTTGTAGACCACAATAATCAGGGACTAAAACTGCTATGTGAAATTTAGCTTGCCTGTGTGAAATACAGTAAAAATGGCATAATATGTACAGGCATTTTGATTTGGATAAGTCCACGAAGAATCATGATAGCCAAATTGTACTTAAACCACTTGATGTATATAAAAACTTATAGGATATTTTTATGGATATTTAGGTGACCCGATTACATTTTCAAGCATTTACAGCTCATTTTCGAACATTTTGAACTGGCTATGTGGCAAAAACAATATTAGCAAAATTGCACAAAAGTTGCTAAATGTAAATGAAATTTGCCAGGCATAACTTTATGCACATCTAGATGACCAGATCAAATTTTTTTTTAAATATTCTTTTTATCCATAATTTAAAAAGAAACCACTTTTGTTATGTGCTCGTATTTGTCTTTTAATTTTACACTGTGAGAATCATTCAGTATTTCCTGATATTGCACTTATCCTACCACATTCATACTACATGCCTGCGAAAAAAAGGAACTATTTTCTAACGTAAACAATATTTTTAATAAAGAACTAAAGCAGATAATTCATTAACTGCCACATACCAGCAGATGTTTCATGGACTGACATTTAAATAACACACAATAAACAGGTTCAATAGACTCTTTATTGTATATATAAAAAAATCTTTTTGGCATAATGGGGGCAAATCCTGTCACAGCACACTGCACCAAACCAGCTCTGAATTGTTTTAAAGGATACCTCAGTACAGGAAGCATGTTGGAGTTTGTAGGGTTGTTAAAATTGTCCGATACCTGCAAGTGTTGGGCCGCAAGGGGCTGACATGAGGTATATAGGGACAATGGTCCGACACCTGCATGCAGGGCCGCCAGGGGCTGACGGGAGGTATATAGGGACAATGACAACCGAAACTCGACAAATCCGATCCGAGGATGCTATGATAACAAACATCAGCAGATACTCCATACATGCACCGCAGGAAGCAGGTTTGAAGTATATGGGTATAAAAGTCGAGTACATTTAAGTACTGAAACAAATTGGGGTTCTAAAGCAAAGTTTTTTGAATGAATAAACACTTGGCAATGGCCCAAACGAGTGAAAGTAGCACAGTGATTTTGGAGCAGTGTGACTGTAACGAGGCCTCCAATTTGAAGTAAGGTAAGGATCTATAAGGGGAATAATGCCTGGAAATGCATGAAATATATTTGAATTGCATAATAAAGCCTGTTAGATACATGTTTTCGATAGTCAGGAATTCATGTGTGCACTAATAAATGATACAAGTGAAATGACAGTGTAGCATAAATACAGTATTACAGCATCTATTAAGCATAAAGAAATAAAAAATAAAATTGTGTGATGGTTTCACAAAGTAAAAAAATGAATAATGTAATGATTGACACAAGCATGTAATGAACTAGTGAGGCACTTGATTTGACATCTGTCTCTGTGGAAAGCTAATTCTGTCCGCGTACACCTGAATATATCTACCATAAGCATTAAAGAACCATCGACCTAAGGCATGGATAAGATGGTCTGGAATTCCAGCCTTAGCAGCACTAGTAGCCGCCCCTCAAGCGGAAGTAGTGTCCATTATAACAACATGCATCATAACCTAATGTAGACAAAATGGCCTTAATGGTAGGGATAAAGAAACTTCTACTTAAAGCGTGACCATTGTCCATAAAAAACAGGATCACAAGGGCGAGCTCCAGCTATTATCCTGTTTCATAGACTGACACTTACAAACTCCTTTGGCACATTCCGCATTAACTTTTGATGCAATGTTTCAGATTTAGGCTAGCTATAAATGCCATACAGGGTCCTCACAATAACACACAAGTATTAAAACATAAACTCTTCTTTAGCTGGTAATAAAAATGGCAAAAATATACTTACAATCTTACATCCTGAATATTCTCAAAATATACTTTACTAGTTATGCAAATCTGAATTACATGAGCCATGTTATGGGTTTTCAAGGTTGACTACACATTTCAAAATTGTACTGTAATTTCGAGTATATTCCAAGTGCAGTTACATCCTCCTTACTGTGCTCAAAATGAGATAAACATTAAATTCCACAGCGTCTTTTTGATAATTGCAATTCAAAGGCTTCATATTTTCCTACATTATGATCTGAATCATTCAGTGACAGAACAGAAACATGTATGCTGATATCAACACACTTCAATACGATTAAATTGTCAGACGCTGCTGGAATCCAATGTAAGTTAATTGATGTAGATAAATCCAGACCATAATCACAATATTGCATTGAATCAACAAAAATACAAAAATGTATTCATTCCAGATCAAATGGAAAGTTGTTTCATTGCATATTCATTAACAATATTCTCCAGATTTCAATTTTAAGTACACCAAATGCCATTTTCTTTCAAAACTTACCTCTAGTGCGAGACCAACTTCAAATTTGTCTGGGTGGAGTTACGTGTGCATTAATAATGTTATGTAATGATGCAGCTATGCTTGTATATTTAGTTTGGAAAACAGCACACATTAGTTACTTTGTTTATTGTAGCATGATTAAGCAAATGCCACTTGATGGAGACCATTTATATGCATGCTTATGAGCTCTTATTAAATACTGATGCAGTTTGGTTGTAGACATTATGATTTGTATGTCTGATGTGGGTGCATATTTTTTTTTTATGAACACTCTCTAGCTTTCTTATTCTTGGTTAGTTAGCCTGCCATTCATTTATTTTTTTTTCTATCAACTGAGACCCAGACTAACCCTTGGAAACAAAATGTAAGAAATAGTAGGAAAACTTTCTCCCGTAATGAGACGAGAAGATATCCTATGGATGTAGCCAGGAATTCTTAACGGGGGGGGGGGCATATTGTGCATGGCATTTGGTAGTACATGTATTACTTTAACTTTTAAAGTTTATTTAATTTTGTTATATCTATTTGGCACACTATAATCTGTCATGTTTCAGAAAAATGTATGGGGAATTATGTGTTTCAGAGAGTTATCTACCTGACTAACATGTGAGGAGCATTGCGCAAAGCTAGGCATTGTGAACATTCTTGTTATCCATCTGATATTAACACATGATTGTTTTATTTTTTCCCTACCCATGTCATTGGACCCATCATTTCATATCAGATTTTTTTTCTGCTCAATAAATTTTGACAGACTTATTAGACTTCACCATTTTATGACAGAATTTTACTGAGTTTTGGCTCGCATTGGACTAAGAAATTGGCCCTTCAGTTGCATTGTTTCAGGAGTATCTGTGTTGTATGAGCACAAATGTAATTTTTTTTAAAACTACTGGTCATAAACCAGAAGAGTTTATGTTCTTTTGTCCATTATCTGATATCTGTCCATCCATCAATAATCACAAGTTTGTGATCATTGTTCCTCATGAACTGCCTGAAGGATTGCCATGAAACTTTTCACACACATTCATCCCATGATCTAGTTGATCCAAAATGAAATTGGTGCAGATCTGAAATCCAGTATGGCTGCCATGACAGCCATCTTGAAAATCTTGTTGTTGCTTCTCTACTGAAAGGTCATATGAACAGATGAAAAGATTTCACTTAAAGAGTTTTTATTAGGTCTGGTTGGTCCTAAATGACAAATGGTGCAAATCTGATATTCAGTATGGCTGCTATGGTAGCCATTTTTAAAATCTTGTGATTTGTTACTAATTTTTTTTATGTCTGCTTGGTCCTAAATAAAAATGGTGCCAATCTGAAGTCCAATATGGCCATCATAGCAACCATCTGGAAAATTTTGTTATCACTTATCCTTCTTAACAGAAAGTCATACTGTTTTCATGACAAATTCAATCAGCAGCATTGGAAAAAATTTCAACATGAAGCATTCAACTAAACCTGATTTCTTGGTCAACTGCTTTTAGAATTTTGCTGTTGGGCAGCTGTCAGCCAGGTAAATAATCCAAAACCCACTTATGGTCTCTTGTTTTTATTGTTATGTATCTAGTTTTCACGACTTGATGGTTACCATTCTTTGCTCACAACTTTACTACTAAATGATGATAATTAAATCTTATAAACTTAGTTTGAGCTTGAGATATTGTGTAGGTGTCTATTCTAGGAATCATGATTGTGTAATTAACAATGACTCTTAAAAGGATTTCACCAGAATGAAATGAATGTGCAGATTGTATGCATCATATTTTCAAATCCTGTCTTTATTTCATTATTAATTCCATTTTTTATTCAGAAAATTTACTTTTGAACTAGAAAGAATAATCACAAATAAATTATCATTGCTTGAAAAGACTCTAATTGTACATTCAATTGCAGTAGATTTTACATTTTGAGATGTCACTTTTGACTGGCATAGGGTAAAAACTAAGTGATAATTCTTGCTCAGGATTTCTATTATCTTAAAGTTATCGGCATGAAATAATAACTTTTAGGGTCATAATGATGAAGACTTGTAGAAGGCAACACATTTTAATATTTGATATGACTGAGAAGAACAAGGTCTTTGCCTGTTTTACTGAAGAGATGTAATAATGTAGTAACATGAAAGGGAAATAGAGGGAATGCCACTGGGCATAGAACTCGTGACCTCTTACTCTAGTGTCCATCAAAACATATGCAAGTGACAGAAAGATGACTGGCCAGCTGTTGACCATTTATATACAGACTGTTACTGTTTACCGTGACAGTTCCAGTCTTCTACAGCTTAGCCTTATGCCACAAAAGGAGTTTAAATATTCACACATACATAGTACCACCAACAATCAATTGTGGGTCAATGCATAAGTGCTGCTAGACAAAGGAATCAGTCTGAGAGTGTGGTCACAAGTAGCATTACATATTTTCACAGCTTTTTATACATTTCAGCTTTTGTGTTTTTTTTAAAAAAAAGATTCATTTTATTTCCACAGATTGATGATGGCAGTGGAATGAAGAGAGATGCAACAGTAGATGATTTGGTCAAGATGGTGGAAGAACTGACCAGGATTCACTGATTCAGTGATTACATTCTGCCAAAGGTCTTTAATCAGCCACCATACATCTGCAGATCCATGTTACAGGATTTGCACAGCTGCTTAATGGCATGAAATTTGTACAGTAAAGCCTCACACTTATGACCACTGACTATACTGTGTAAAAGTGACTTCATTGGGAATTTTTTTTAATCATACTTGATCATATTGTGCTTTTACAGTGTAAATTATCATAACATAGTATGGTTGGCTTTTAGTAGTGGTAATATTTCTGGAGTTATTACAGTGCAAGGTTTTACTGTAATTGGATTGGATAGTTGAAGTACAGCCTAGTCTTGATAAAACCACTTCCAGTAGAAACTTATGATTCAGCTGTTGGATAATTGTGAATCTTTGTTAATCAGGACCCAGATTCACTAAACAGCTAAAGTTTTCTTAATCAGACTGAGATTTTTAAATATCTTTCTTATTGCTTGGTTCAGAATTTTGAGTTTTTCCTAGAACTTAAAGCATATTCCAGAATATATAACTATAATAATCCTTGATGCATGCAGTCTTAGTTTTAGGAAGAATATTTGAGATATTTTGGAAAACTAGAACATGAACTCAGCATATATTGATATCCAAAAGCCAATGAGATGAACAGACTTTCCGATTAACGCTTAAGATGCACAAGGGTTAATAACACGTCTTAGTTAGCTGAGTTCAAATGCACTTAAATAATAGTTAATAGTTCCAATTTCCTCGTCATGATGGGAATTCATTTTTTTTTCTCTTTGTTATAAGTTTTCATTTTTTGGTTCAAAAATAATGACATTTGTATTGTACATAGTTGGATAAACAGAACTCAGTAGATCAAAATTGTACTGTGATTGGGTCTATATAGAACAACTTGCATTCAGTATGTACTTTATCTCTGTGTTGTAATTTTAAAATCAAAGTCTATGCTGTTTGTTATTCTTAAAAATTTAAAATGAGTAGTATAAGTCCTTTATGCAGCAGCATCAACAAAGTTAAGATTCTGTACTAAGGCTGCTTTCCCTCTATAAAACCGATTTTGTGTCACCAATGACATTGTTGCTGATATTGTGAGTGAAAATGTTAAGGTTTTACATTTAGTTTTTTTAAGAGCAGTTGCATTCCAAAGCATGACATGAGAACAAGTGGAGCAGCAAATTTATATAAAAATTGGTTGTAAATGAACGTGTGACTTCTTGGTCATTTGAACTCTCCAGAAAGATTCATACTTTTTAACTACCATGTAGGTAACATTAATGTGTGTACAGAAACATTTTACATGTGGGTTTGTTCTGCTTACACTATTTCTTTCACATCTTCAGTTCAAATAAATTTTATATTAGTTAGAATTGTAAAAAGTTTGTTCTTTTATTGCTAAATATGTTGACTAAATGGCCAAATTTAAACTTCCTTAGAACATGAAACTGTTAGTGTTGAATTTTACTAACAGTAACATGTTTTTCCACGTTATGAAAGATAGTGATTGTGTTTTACTTGAAGATTGTTAGATAATATCTGTGTGTACATATTGTTATTAATAACAGTGTTGCAAAAAGAAATTTCCACAATTTAATAAACTTTAAAAGAAATCATGATGTGTATTCTTGGCTCTGCTGGGTGTGGGACGACCTTTCCTAAATTGTCCATCTATTTGGTAGTGCAAGTGTGTTTCTACAACTCCTAAATAACCTGGAGGATTGCCATGAGGTTTTACATACATATTTATCCCATCATCTGGTTGATCCCAAATGAAAACAATACAGCTCAGACATCCATTATGGCTGCCACAGTGGCCCTCTTGAATATCTTGTTGCTTATCCTATTGATTGGATGGTCATATCAACATGGAGTTTTCACTGAAATGGGTTAAATGAAAATGTTGCCAATGTGACATACAATGATCGGTGTGACTTTACAGTCAACTGTTTTTTTTTTTTTCTTCTTGGTGGAAATTTATTGTCCACCACTTTTCAAAGAAAAAGGGGACATTAAAGTGGACCTATCTTTCTGTCCTTCCATCCATCAGCACACCCCACATTTATTTCTGCAAAGTTTCTAACTTATTTATTTATGGATTCTAACCATATTTGCTAACAGTTATGCTTATTTCAACAAATTCCTTCTGTCTGATTCCTTCAACTTTTAAAGCTTGTCCATCCAGAAGAAATTTGGCAATCCAAGGCACTACAAGTATCACACAGCACCAGCAATGCAACAGATCTTCATGACAAAGCTCAGAGGTCACGCGACGAAGGCGAAGTGGGCGAAAAAGTTGCCTGAGAAGCGTAAACTTAGCCTTCTTCAGTTATATTTTTTGGATGTAATATGACTGTAGATAAGGCTTTGAGATGCCCCCTCGCTGTAGCCAATAAGTTCTGGCACTGCTGTAACCCAACGCCAAATGTATTTACGTTGTGTTCATACCAATCTGCTTATGGCGACAAAGAAATTCTTGCACATTTACATGCAAGTTTTAATAGCTAACTGACCATTAACCCTTTTCCGGAGCAAGATATCACTGCTTGATTGCGTGAAGTTGGGCCTACTGTGCTATGATGAAAAGATGCCAAATTCTGTTTCGAAATTTAGACATCAATATGCAAATAGTAATTTGCTTTTAAAAATATGATTGGTGAAGAGCGTTTTCTAATTTATATCCTATTTTTAATAAATGGAGATTTTAACAGCCGTATTTGCATATTTTTTGTATAAAATCAGTTTGAAACCCTAAATGAAATTTTAATGGTGGACATTGCTGAGTATTTGATAAATCCACTTTATTAAACTGAAAATACGAGAAAAATATATATATATATAGTAATGAAGCAAATAATATTTAACCAATCCATGTCATTATTACCAGTAGGTAGACAAACCATATGCAGAACTTTTAATGGGTTTTTTGTAACGAAGCAAGACAGTGTGTAGTTCGAGACACACACACACCCCGGTCTAAAAATAGATGCACTCTCTCTTTTCAAGACCAATTCTTGGATTTTTGGTTGGGGGTAAAAAGTAGGGTCCTGTTTAGTTATATATCAACTTTAGTGCTTCGGTGTGTTGTTTATGAATAGTTAATGTTTTATCCGGAACAATAAAATCAGGACAAACTGTCTGGTTTGAAGTCACCTGTGCATTTATTCCTATGTACCTGTATTAGGGGCTGTTTCAAAATATGCTAGAAAACTTTTTGACTGCAATTGCACACAAAACTTAAGAAAAATAAAATAATGAAGTGCTGGTTTATTAAGCATTTTTACCAACTTGCATTTACAACGCTCTACTCTTGTTACTTCTGTCAGTGAAAATTAATTGCAATGTATAGCTTCATATGTGATTTTTAAGTCATACAGCCAAAAAAACTGCATTTACTTCAATTCAAAAACACATATACTAAGTATGAATAGAATGGGTATGAATATAATTTTTTATATGTGTGCAAAATATATTGATACTCAAAAATAACATATTTTTCAACTTGAAAAAAAGGCATTGCTTAAAACTGTTAAAAGCATATCAAGAAATAGAGCCCATCTTTAATATATGATAATGTACCTCTCTCTCTCTCTCTGTATGTGGGTGTATATATCATGTTTATTGTTTCAGTCTCATTTCTCCCTGTTTAGCTCCCTGTTCTGACCAAAAGAAGAAGTCACTTCTCCCTAAAATTTAAGTCTAGCTTGACCTCTGAAAGCTTTGAGGCAGGACCAGATTGGTAAAATGGCATCTGGTCTGATAGTGGCTATATCACCAAAACAGACACATTTAAGCATTTTCTGTTGATTTTTTTTTTTCTGTAGCTGGTACCAGACTTAAGCACCAAAATGCTGACCAAAATATGGACCACACCATCTCTAACACAGCCTTGACCACCTATGCTTTCAATTTCCAAGATTAAATAAATTTATCTAGTTTTGTCAGTCTTCTTCGAGATATAAATAGTGCTTGACATCTGACTGTACCTGTTCCAGTCTCAGCTTTGACACCTTGTGCAACAAATGCTAGATCTGTGACCTATCTCCAAAACTCAATATTTGACACCTGGATATACCATGAACAGCAACACAGTCCCATTACTGGTCCAGCTCTTTTATGACCTAGTACTGACTATGGTGATACCCTGTTCCCAGATTCTCTGTAGCAGTTCCATTGAATATGATGATGCAATGAATGCCTGTAGGGTCGACACTAAAGAGTTATTCTGGGTAAAGAGTCACCCTGAAGTCTTTCATTTTGCCTAAACATGCAAACAAAGGTAAATTCATTTTGCCTTGCATTATTTTTTTTATGCCATTTTCTCTCATCCCCATTTCTTTTAATACAGTACATTAAAAACCGTTAAACATTGTTACGTCAGTTTTCCCATCAAAGAGGAAGATGGAATGTTAGAAAAAGAAATATTATGGTATGCAGTCTGTTTGATCATAAATGCTAGAAATTACTTTGCTTTCTACAGCATTCATGCTGAAAGTTTACTCATCATCCATCAGTAAAGACTACCCATCATCCTTTAGTAGTTTACTCATCATTTAGTGAAGCAAAATTAGACTAGTTTTGATATTTTTGTAACATTTTACTAGTATTTCATCAGTATTTTAATTACTTGATATTAAAATATGCAAAAAAAAGTTAAAAGAAACTTTTGAACGTTGTAAAATTTGAATTTTTAACATACACTTCCAGTTTTTGTCAGATTAATCCTCATCTTGATGATTATATGCATAGAGTTCCGAATGAAATTTGCACTTGGAGATGATAACCATGTCTCACAATGATGAGACCTACCCCATCTTTGTTCACCAACCCACATAGACTGCTTCACCAGCTCAGTCATCACACGTCACAAGAGGGGTCTCTATCACTGTTTGACGATTCCAACTTACAATGCCATCGTCCTTACTTGATCCAACAATGTCACAAAATACATTAATTAAAATGAGATTTTTCAATAGTAAAAGCAGAAACACCTCTCCCGTTAGACATATCCACACCAGCCTGGGTCCGCTACCTTGGCATGTCTATGAGAAAGGCACTTAGTTCCCATTTCATAAATATGATATCCAGTAATGGGAAAAGTGCTGATAGAAAGAACAAAAACCAAACAAAGTTCCTTTACAGATTGCCTATTGTGGCTTTTCAAGGTGAAGAAGGTAGCTCCCATTACAATCAAGGGCTACTGTTCCACAATTTCCGACATGCCTTGACATCATAGAAGGGAGGGTGAACTTCAACTTGCCTCCATCAAAGGAATTGGCACTTTACCTGAAATGAAACCTTTCATAGATTCCAATATTATTGAATAAGATAACCTTCAAACCACTGACAAGGGCCTCCATGGTAGCCAGAAATTTCCTCCCACTTCCTGGAAATCTAATTCAGGGGTCCTCTTAATAAAAAATGTTCTTTCACTGTTTCATTGCATTTGTTGACCCACCCAACCCCCACAGTTGATGGGGTTGCTTGGGTCATTGTTACACCACTGTTCACAACTTAACAACTACACAATTCTTTTATAATACTATAAATTTTGAATGTGGCATGAGTGACTGGCTTCACATGATAGTCACAACACTAAGAGAATATTATATCTCCAGCAGACCTGAGAAAGTTACATTTTGAAACTGAAATTTTGATGAGAAACATTTCCTTGATGTAAATAAAATACCTTTTCATGTCATTAACATGTTTGAAGATAAATAATAAGCATATGAAAAGCTGCTGTTGGAGGTATTTAATAATCATATTCCAAAAAAAGTAAAAATACCCCAAAAAGACACTACCCTACATGAACAGATTATTTTGTAGAGCCATATATAATATACAAAATGTATGAAACCTAACAAATTTAATAATTTCAAACTCAATGATTCTGGGAGTCTTACACAAAAAAAAAAAGAAATTTTACCACCAAGCTCAGAAGACAATCTATCAGACTATTTCTTTGAAAGGTACAGTTGTGGCTTAAACCTATGACCTTTTGGCCTTCCATTAAACCCTCTTTATCATCCAAATTTTCAATGAATGCCATATAAACATTGCCAGTGGGTCGCATGAACTCAGTGTTAACACTACTACTCACCTTAGTATACAAGTTAGGCAGGACAAACAACCAGCTGAAAAAAAACCATCTCAAACTGAAACCTGTAGTGCCTAACAAATTGTAAAAGGCCTTGATACAAAGAAATCTTCAGATTTTGACAACATACCATCAAAACTCCATAAATTTTGTGCACCAGTTTTATGCTCAGAAATTAGCAAACTTTTTAATTCTTGTATTGACAAAGGGATGTTTCCAGATCATCTTCAAGAAGCACGGGTAACCCCAATTTACAAAAATTTGATTTATAAATAATGGCAACTTCTGACTAGTAAGCATTTTACCTTGCACCTCCAAAATTTCTGAAAGGCTTCTATGTAATCAGATACAACTGCATCTTGATGACATTTTTCATAGCTTCTTATCTGCATTTAGATAAGAGTATGGATGTCAAAATAACTTATGGATGTCAAAATAACTTGTTGAAATTGATGGAGGACTGGAAGGATGCACAGTAAAATGGCTCCAGTGTAAGTGCAATACTAATTGGCCTATCCAAGACCTTTGACAGTCATCTGCACAACCTCTGCACCAAAAAAATTAAGTCTACAATATTCACCTAAAGTCCATCAAATTAACTGAAAACTATATGTATAACTAGGATCCTTATATAGTAACAGTAATATAACCTTCAAGGTGTACTGCAAAGCTCAATACTAGGACCTCTGATAATTACTGTTAAGGTGATTTCATGTAGTCAGAAATTTCGTCGTGCTTTATTGATAAAACTGCAGACTCCTGTATCAAATCAATTCAACATTATTTTGATCCGTGTTGTCACAGGGCCCCTAAAAGGTGTGAGACCCTTAGGCCGATGTCTACTCTGCATATTGTATAATCTGGCACTGTGCTGTCCATTTGTATATGTCCGTCCGCATGTACATGACACTTTTTATGAGACAGAAAATAATACCTCTGACTCAAACTTCAAAAAAGTTAAAAGATAACTATGGTAAGTCCCAATACCTGGTTAGAGTCTGGTGACTGGAAACTTATTTTAATTTTTTTATCTATTTTTTGGGGGGGGGACTTGACAAAAACCTCGCAAGCGCGTTAAACAAATTTGCTCGAAGACAAATACAATTTGATATGCATATTTGTGTTAAGTAACTTACGTATATTTTTAGACCCTTACAGATTTTTTTTAACATTTAAGGGACAGACTTTTATTTTTTAGACTTGTACAATTTTACAAAACTTTTGGCAGCAAGATGAAGCCAAAATTACTTGAAATTGTCTAATCGGTTTTATTATATGGCAAACCCAATTAAACTTTTATGCCCTTTTAACAATTTAAAATATATATATATATATATATATATATATATATATATATATATATATATATATATATATATATATATTGTTATTAATTTATGTATTTATTCTTTCATATAGATGTATAGACTTTTAGATGTATAGCTGTTGATGTGAAATTATATAAATTTTATGAACGTTGATATTTATTTTATTATGCGCTTTTTACCGACTTCTTTGAGAATTTCTTGTACTGCAGACTTAATTACTTGACTAGAGATGAAATCAAAGAATTTTGGACGAATTTATAATCATCCTGATATCGGCAGGACAGTTATCAAGTAAAGGTTTTGTTTTGATAACATTGTATCTACACTTTCTACAGATATTCTTGTCAATCGAGATATTGCAGCGATCACACTCCCAATTTTCATTTGCTATGCACAATAACGTTCGCTCGTGTGTGTATGTGGTGTATGTTGTTGTATAATAAAATTGGAAACTGTCATGTCCAGTGCGATGATATTAGGCGTGTTTCATATGAATCTATAAGTCGGTAAGAACTCCACAAACACTGATCGTAAAACATCGATGTTTTCCTTTAATAAATAACCTAAGAAAAAGATGAAATATTCAACATACTCACACCATGTCGGCCAATTCTGCGCGTCGCGTAATTCTGTGCAACGATACGTCATTTCTGTAAACTTTGGAGCACTAGTTATTTTGGGTCATATCAAGAAAGAACGGTTTAAAAAAAAAAAAAAAGTGGTAGGGCTTATTCTTAAAGTGTACAAAAATATCCCACATTTTGACTCGAAATTTATATGAAAATGTGATTTCTAAATGACAACGTGAAGACGCACTCCTTCTTGAACGTATAACCCAGAAAATCCTATTTGCTGCGTATCTTTTAGAATCTTACAAATAAATATTTTATTTAAAAGATGTAAATGTATACCCTAAACGAATTCTGAATTTTAATCAAAGTTTCCAATTTTTGCAAGATGTTGTTCCACACACAAAATTGTCTGCTACCCAACGTGTTAACTTGCCGCTGGAACAGGATTCTCACGAAATTCCTCGGCGTATAGTCTGTTTTTGAATTTTTCCCACAAATAAGACGTTTTAAACATCCCATTCATTGTTGTTTCTATTCAACATAATAGCTTATTTTTGTTTTTATTAAAAAAAGTGTTGAACTTTACCAAGTTTTCGCAATATCGGTTTAGTTGACGTAATATCTCTTGTCATTTATTGGCATTTTTACTTTTAATTTTGTAAAATAAGCTATAATCCTGACCTAATTACTCGACTGAACTGCTGACAAAAACAGTCCAAAGTAATGTATTTCATTTCTATAGCCTGATGGATAAATATTACATCTTTCCAAAGCTGTGCGTAGATCGAATAGGCCGATATATCGGAGTAATGAAAACCCCAGGGTGGTATCCCGTGTGTCCAAAATTAATATTATTTTGAAAGAATATTCTGGTGACAATTGCCTCTTTTCAAATGGTAAGCATTGCAGTATTTTCTTTTCGTCAACCGGTCGTATTCGGTATACCTTTTGCTTCAGTATTGATGACAGAAACCTTATGTGCGTAGAAATGCCCGACAGCATCGTATATAATGTTCCCATCAAACACATAGGTATTCGTATCATTGCTAACAATTTAATAGTCATACACGTCCTATATAATAACTACAGTACATGTTTGGCAGGTGAATTGTAAAAAAAAAAACGATACGAGCCCGTGATCAAACAACATTTTAAAGGTTTGTCCCTTTTTGTTTTCTGTTGTATAAATGATAAAACCTGCTGGATTGAAGATGGCAAACCAGTAGATGATAAATCTGACACAGATGCCAATGAGACTTCATTAGACTAGCTTATAAAAAAGCATGTAACAAAGCTATTTGAATTAAATGAACACTTTAAAGGCTTTTAATATAGAAAACTCAAAGTTAACAAAAACTGCAGTATTACAAATTCGTTTTTATGAAACAGAAATACAGCTTATAAATTGATTTAGTATCTAAGTACCTAAATTCAATTCAGAGTGTTCCCAATATGGAATCATAATTTAAAATGGGTAAAATACCTAAACTTGGTTAAAATGGCCCAATACCGGAACTTAATGCAAAATTGCTACTTACGCTGTAGTCTCATGAAAAGCAGAACGAGGTTCGATGGAATGAAAATAGAAATCGGTATATATACATATGGGAAAAGTGAATGACAAAGTAGAATATGCAAATCTTGTACACTAGATGTGGAGGATATTTATTTCTTCTCTTTCTTCTTCTTCTTCTTCTTCTTCTTCTTCTTCTTCTTCTTCTTATTATTATTATTATTATTATTATTATTATTATTATTATTATTATTATTATTATTATTATCATCATCATTATTAATAATATTATTATTATTATTATTATTATTATTATTATTATTATTATTATTATTATTATTATTATTATTATTATTATTATTATTAGGCTCAGGAAAACAACAAGTACACTTGCTCTGACCAGGTAAAAATTGGCAGGGCCAAGTAAAAGTTTACTACGTACTCTTTATTTGGCCAAGTAGTTACAGAATTGTACATTAAGAATAAATCTGAGGGCATATTCTACACTTAACATTCACCAATCTTGAGCATTGCTTAACATTTGGCTTGCTTCAGTTATCAATCACCTATGCACGATCTGCTTATTGTCGTCAACCGAGGACATGTTGCTAAGGCAACTATGTATTGTGTTTTAAGGTTATTGAGGAGGGGGTGCTTACCTGATGTAAGCTCTCGATTTCTTAATGGTGGTTGCATTTATAGTGACTTTTGTGTAATGTAGACAGCATTTTGATATGGGGAAAGATTTCCTTTCATATAAGAACCTTTATGTGCCAGACCTTTGTGAAGTTAGGCAACGCAGAATGTCAAATGGTTTTGATTTTTTATCGGGTCAGGCAATGCTACATTTAAGTTATGTTTAATGAGTACTATTCCATTCATAAAATTGCATGGTCGATGTACTTAGGAACTGGGGAAAACATCTTGGTCAAATAAGAACATAAGTGAAGCGTATGGAGGTTATGCGCGCGCTGAATACGGCTGTTGACCAGTTTCTTCGTTGGCCAGTTTGAATCAGATGATTTGTTGATATTTCGAAATACGGGGTAATTCATTAAAAACTTGGTATAATTATTATGACAATTACGATTTATTTTTGTATATAAAACAAAATGGACGCGGAAATCGCCATTCTTAAAGTTTCACTGGTCTTCTAAGGCAATCGCAATAGCAATTATAGTCGTATGTGCATGTACGTTTGCTTGACGACTTTTGGAGCCTCTCACTTTCGTAAGAGACAAGAGGACCCACCCGAAGGGTGGGCCTCCAATACCCTCCTGCACGGTTGGCCGTCAGCCCGGATCCGCGCAAGGGGACTTGATCCCGAGCTGGATCTTTTCGCTTCGAACTTGACCTTAAGACCCAAACGTTCTACACTCCGACAAGGCAGAACGCCACCCAACCCAGCAGCAGGCCAAGGGCCTCAAGAGGGCCACCACCTGGCCCATACTCTCCTATGGGCGCGGCTCAATTGCAATTTATCCACTTCTGTTGTTTGTCTTCGTTATTTATCTCTGTTGATTGCAATCGATTTTATTATCCAGAGCTTCGTTATAGTCAGCTAGGTAGTGCCATCATAAATCCTAGCCCTTCTATGGGCGGTGGTCAATTGCAATGTGTCCACTTCTGTTGTATTCTTCGTTATTTGTCTCTGTTGATTGCAATTGGTTGTATTTATCCGGATCTTCTTTATAGTCAGCTATAATCAATAGATGTGTGGCGTATTGCAAGGTATCCACTTCTGTTGTATTCTTCGTTATTTATCTCTCTTGATTGCAATTGATTGTCTTTATCAGGATCTTCTTTATAGTCAGCTAAATTCAATAGTTGTGTGACGTATTGCAAGGTATCCACTTCTGTTGTATTCTTCGTTATTTATCTCTCTTGATTGCAATTGATTGTCTTTATCAGGATCTTCTTTATAGTCAGCTAAATTCAATAGTTGTATGACGTATTGCAATGTATCCACTTCTGTTGATATCTTCTTTTTAATCTCTGTTGATTGCAATATCTCCGTAGTATATATCTTCGTTATAGTTATCTTGTTTTGTATGGGAGGAGGGAGTCAATTACATTTGCAAGTTGTCCACTTCTGTTGTATGTTGTTAGCATGAGATTGTGGCAAGGGTGTTATTGCAATTTATCCACTTCTGTTGTGTTCTTCATTATATATGTCAGTTGATTGCAATTTTTCGTCTTTTCTTCGTTATAGTCTGGAACAATTGGTCTTTATTGTTGTGCAGGTCCTCAGAGCCGCTGTTGGGGTTTATTGGGGTTTGGGATTGATTTGGCTCTGGGCTGCATCCAATTCCTGGTCTCTTGTCCCACTCCAGGGCCGCCCAAATACACCAGCAGCAAGCAAAAGTCGTCAACAGTCAGTGAAAACATATCAGGGAAGGGATATCCAAACATGAGAATATCTCATACGGGTCAAGGAACCTGAGTTGTGAATATGCCTATATGTATTTAAGATTGTTGATTTGTATACTAAGCGTAAAAAGGGTCTAAAGTTTCGTCAAATTTGTGGGTCGAAGTGTCCCTTAATTTTTTTTTTGGTTTTCAAAGTAGATAATAGAGTTTTTTTTACTGGATATCAATCAGGTTTCAGGGCCAAGCCAAGTGTAGGCCAAGTGTAGATCAAAAGAGGGCTCAAATGGGTCAAAAGGTGAGTCCTTTTATTGATGTTAGAAAATATTAATGCATATAACGTTTAACAAAGGACAAGACAAGCCATTGATGAGAAATCTTTGTTCTGCTCGAGCTTACAGACTTTTGGATCCCACCCAGGTATATGCTAGTATGTGTTCCTAGCACCTGTTTGAATGGCGACAATGGTACAAACTACATATAGGGGTTGACCACACTCATCGAGTGTATCAGACATTGTCCAGGTGGAGGGGGAGTTGAGTAGGTATTGCTTCTTTGTTCAGGCCTTTCTATGGGGGTGATTCGATGGTAATTTATCCACTTCTGTTGTTTTTCTTCGTTAGTAATCTCTGTTGATTGCCATTGATTTTGTTATCCAGAGCTTCTTTATAGTCAGCTAGGTAGAGTAGTCAAAAGGCCTTGCTTTCCCTTGGGTGATATGTAATTGCAATATATCCACTTCTGTTGTATTCTTCGTTATTTGTCTCTGTTGATTGCAATTGGTTGTATTTATCCGGATCTTCTTTATAGTCAGCTATAATCAATAGATGTGTGGCGTATTGCAAGGTATCCACTTCTGTTGTATTCTTCGTTATTTATCTCTGTTGATTGCAATTGATTGTCTTTATCCGGATCTTCTTTATAGTCAGCTAAATTCAATAGTTGTGTGACGTATTGCAATGTATCCACTTCTGTTGATATCTTCTTTATAATCTCTGTTGATTGCAATATCACCGTAGTATATATCTTCGTTATAGTTATCTTGTTTTGTATGGGTGGAGGGAGTCAATTATGTTTGCAATTTGTCCACTTCTGTTGTGTGTTTATAGCAGGAGATTGTGGCAAGGGTGTTATTGCAATTTATCCACTTCTGTTGTGTTCTTCATTATATATGTCAGTTGATTGCAATTTTTCGTCTTTTCTTCGTTATAGTCTGGAACAATTGGTCTTTATTGTTGTGCAGGTCCTCAGAGCCGCTGTTGGGGTTTATTGGGGTTTGGGATTAATTTGGCTCTGGGCTGCATCCAATTCCTGGTCTCTTGTCCCACTCATGGGCCGCCCAAATACACCAGCAGCAAGCAAAAGTCGTCAACAGTCAGTGAAAACATATCAGGGAAGGGATATCCAAACATGAGAATATCTCATACGGATCAAGGAACCTGAGTTGTGAATATGCCTATATGTATTTAAGATTGTTGATTTGTATACTAAGCGTAAAAATAGTCTAAAGCTGCGTCAAATTTATGGGTCGAAGTGTCCCTTAATTTTTTGGTTTTCAAAGTAGATAATAGAGGGTTATTTACTGGATATCAATCAGGTTTCAGGGTCAAGCTAGTTGTAGATCAAAAGAGGGCTCAAATTGGTCAAAAGATGAGTCCTTTGATTGATGTTGTAAAATATTAATACATATAACGTTCAACAAATGACAAGACAAGCCATTGACGAGAAATCGTTGTTCTGCTCGAGCTTACAGACTTTCGAATCTCACCCAGGTATATGCTAGTATGTGTTCCTAGCACCTGTTTGAATGACGACAATGGTACAAACTACATATAGGGGTTGACCACACTCATCGAGTGTATCAGACGTTGTCCGGGTGGAGGGGGAGTTGAGGAGTAGGTATTGCTTCTTTGTTCAGGCCTTTCTATGGGGGTGATTCGATGGTAATTTATCCACTTCTGTTGTTTTTCTTCGTTAGTAATCTCTGTAGATTGCCATTGATTTTGTTATCCAGAGCTTCTTTATAGTCAGCTAGGAGGAGTAGTTAGAAGGTCTTGCTTTTCCTTAAGTGATGTGTAATTGCAATATATCCACTTCTGTTGTATTCTTCGTTATTTGTCTCTGTTGATTGCAATTGGTTGTATTTATCCGGATCTTCTTTATAGTCAGCTAGATTCAATAGATGTGTGACGTATTGCAATGTATCCACTGCTGTTGTTATCTTCTTTATAATTCTCTGTTGATTGCAAATATCTCCATAGTGTGTATCTTCGTTATAATTATCTTGTATTGTGTTGGAGAAGTGAGTCAATTATATTTCTAAATCATCCATTTTTGTTTTATTCTTCATTATTAATCTCTGATGATTGCGATATGTTTTAATTTAGGTTACTTTTATGCATTTAATCCACTTTTGTTATGTTTTCTTTGTATATCTCAGTTGATTGCAGTAATTCGATGTTGTTCTTCGTTTTTGTCTGGAACGCAGCTGGACGGTCCACTCCCCGCACTCGTAGTGTATTGAAAATGTAAGTTTTATTTTTATTTCGGTGTAGCTTGATTTGTGAACATTAGTTAATTGAATTTTTTTAAAAAAATAGATTGTGTAGGGTTGTGGTTGTGGAGGGTTTAAGTAGGGGATGAGTAGAAGGGTAGAATGAAAGGGGAGAATGTTAGGTTGAGTGGGTTGGGAGATTGGGGGGAGTGTAATGGGGAGGTAGGGGTAAAGATAAAATTGAAGAGGGGTGAGTGATATAGGATTTATTTGATGGTGAATAAGCCGTAGATGATGTAGTCTTTTCCGGTCCATAGTGTTGAAAAGTTATATCGTTATTGTAGAGTTTTCTGAATGGTGATGTTGTCTGTATTCTATAGGTCAGATGGTGCACTCCTGGCTGGTTCGGTAGTTGAATATTGGTCTGAATGTTTATATCTTATAATACATTTGAATTGTCTTTAGGTATTTAATTACTGCTGTACAGGTTAGGTCTTGATTTGGATTGAGGATGTTATTAAAATAGTTCGGAAAGGTTTGAAGAGCTTGAAGGATCTGGAGGGATTAAAGGAGTTCTTGACGTGATTGATAATACATCACACAATTGTTCATAATATGGGTAATAGTAATCGGGGTGTTGCAGTAATGACAAACTATTGTTTGTCGAGTTTTGTGTTTAAGATAGCGTCCAAAACTAGTTGGAAGTTTTGTTCGTCCCGTAAGTAGTCTATTGATGATTAGAGAATCCTGTCTGGAGAGCACTGTTTGAGTAATGGATTGGGTTGTAGCTTTCGGTTGGATGTTGTACAAGAATCTTCCTTTAGTAGAATTATCCCAGGTGCATTGCATTATATCCTGATTTCACTGAGTGTAGAGAATGAAGAATTCTGGACGTCGGAAAAGTTTGTAGTTTCCTGTTTTTGCTTTGTAGGAATAGTGTGAGATAATGAGGATGGTAATGATTTTGCTCAATCCTGTTTTGCTGGGTTGACTGAGTGTGTCGTTGTAACGGGTGGTGGTAGTCTTCTTGATATTCTTGGGGATCACAATGTTGCATTTCTTGACGTATAGTAGTTATGAAGTTGTCAATTTGCGGCCGGGTCTTGTTTGTGTTATAGGCAAAGGTTGAGCGGGGTTGTTGTATCGGAAGTTCAGTTAGTTTGGCTGCAGTTTGAATATCAATGGAGGATCTGTTTCTATTTGTTGTTGCATCGTTCATCAAGTGTGAGGTTGGAAGTAAAAGGTCAGAGTATATTGGATGATGGTCCGTATCTGGTTGACGAGTTTTTGGTCGGTGTGCTTTCCCTTTTGGGAGAAGTTGTTTTTCTTCGTAGTCTAGTGTGTATTGATTGTAGATTTGCTGGGCTATTAAGAGTTCAAGGGGATTGTCAGTAGCGGGGTGTTGTGTATCTGGTTGAAGGAGTTGGAAGTGGTGGTCATTGAAGGTGGAAAAAGGTCCTAGTTTGGGTTCTATATATGTTGGGGGTAGCTGAATTGGATATAGAGCTTCGGCCTGATGGGGTATGATAGGTATTCTGGGAGCAGTTGTCTTGATTGTTGATAGGGGTACTTTTTGGTTGAGTGGGTAGGCGGTTAGGGTGGGTTGTAGTTTCAATTTCTTTGAAGTTCGTTGTGTACTGTTGTGTACTTGGGATGTGTCTTCTTTTGGTCGTTCGTTTTCCTTTAGGGTGAGCCTGTATAATTTCGTAGTCCTGGGTATGTTTGTTTATAGCTTGACGAAGTAGCAAATTGTCAAAAAAGTTGCAGGAGATAAGTTTTGGGTTTTCAGCTGTGGGCACTTCCGTTTGGAGAGTAGAGGGTCCTGGTTGAGGTATCGGATATTGATATTTTTGGATAAAGGTGATATTTTGAGCTGTAGTAGGGTTTGATCTAAGTTTCTTGGTTTTTTCGTTTGGAGTAGTTGAATTTAAATTAGTTTGGAGAATTCGTTTTCGTTTCTTGGTAGCGTTGTTGTTATTTGTAAGAATATGTCGAATGGCCGTTTCCATGTCCGTGATTTCTGTTGCAGGGGGTTGAGGCTGGATGCTTTGATTCGTAGGGGGTGAGTGATTCAATGGAGTTGTAGGCGAAAATTGTTTTGGGGTTTGGTTTGATAACTCTGTGTTGGGTCTGATCGAGGTGGTTGATGATGAGATAGATTTGGTGGTCTGTAGGAAGCTGTTGTCTTTTTTCCTTTCTATAATTCTTCTGGTCCTCTTTGTGCGTATCTGATTTTCTTGATAATCGATTATGTCCTGAGTAGATAATTTGTAGGAATATGTTGGGATAGATGGTTGATAATTTGATGGTACTGATGTTTATCCTATGAATTTGTAATAAAATCAACGAGGAGAGTGTGAGTGACTGTTCTTGTTCTTTGTATATGGCCATCTTGTATTCAGGGGGTTGGTATTAGTCATGATGAAGGAAAAGTTGGTATGGATGTTCGGTAAATAGTATGACACTTATTGTAGCTGGTCCTCTATGAATTTGTAGATATTATTATGATTGTTTAGTAGGTGAACTGTTTGATTTTCCGTGAACCTGTTGTCACTAAATTGGTATCACAGAATTGTTGTTCTTGGTATGTTTACTGATAGTTTTCTTTATTCCAGAATTGTTAGTTCGAATTGTAGATACACTTTGGATCAATTCTGGAATATCGGGTAGGGCTATTTGGTTGAAGGTCGGGGTTGTTATGTTTCTGCAGGTATAGAAGGTAGTTCTGGGGAGCTGGGTAGGTCTATTAGAGTTGAGGATCAGGGTTGTAAGGGTTCTGTAGGTGTTAGTTGACGTCGTTATACAGGGAAGCTGAATTCCTTGTAGTTCTAAAGGACACACGGTACTAATTCAATGGAAGAACTGTGAACCAGTCTAAAAATGGGTGAAGAAATAATAGAGTATTTACGGGTTTGGTGGTCCATAATTGGTTAATAATGAAAAGTAAAATTTTATTAAAAATATCTTTTGAAAGCTTATCCTATGTGCAATTTAAAAACAAATATAGACAAATTTCTATTGATGCAATTTTAGTATTTTTAAAGAATTGACTTAGGATTACTCAATAATGAAAGTAGCACTTGATTCGCTTGGTGCTGAATCAATAACATGGACTTCATGCATATGTAGGTCAAGAAAATGCCGCGGCTCATATGGTGTTCTCCACACAGAAGCTTGCACCAAGGATAGTTGTGCATGGAGAAATATATGTCTGATCATCAGTACCCAGAAATTTTAAGTTATTGAATTTTAAATATGATGGGGTTTCCATATGTTTACTATGGGAATTGAATTAGTACCGTGACTCCTAAAGCGGCCGTTGAGTTGTTGGATTGGTTTATATTGTAATTCCGGTAATAAAGTTGGTGTGATGATGGAATTTGAAGAAATTTTTAAAGTATTTCAAATTTATAACTAGGAGACGCCACAGTATCCTAGTGGTAACTAGTAATGTTGATGTTGAGATTGTTGTTGCAATGTTGTTGCAATGTTGTCTTATAATGTCTGAGATGATTTATTTCACATATGATTGCGGGGTGCAAAATACGTCTGCTCTCCTCTGAATCTGATGGTGTTGAATCTGAATCTGAATCGGTCTTCTAAGGCAGTGGTCCCCAGCCTTTTTATCTCCTCGGACCGGTCAACGTTTGATAATTTTACCGCAGCCCACTGAGGGGGGGACGTTGATTGTTTATATTTTAAATTCTTTTGAATTATTAATTTTAATTTAATTGTCTTTAAACATGTTTTCAAAATAAAATAAAGTTAAACCAAAAATGAATATAAAGTGATTTAACATTTTGGCACACTAGAACGCTAAATCAATTAGAACCGTGAATTTGTTTCCTTGCAACGAGACGGTTCCGTCTGGGGGTAATAGGAGACAATGACACCCGAAGTGTCTTGCCTATATCCAGTTTATTCCGTTGTTTTGTTTTGGTTACTGTCACTGCAGAAAACATCGCTGCACACAGATAGGATGTCGGAAATGGCAATAAGTTTTTAAGTGATGTGGTGGCAATCTCAGGGTATTCCGCCATGACTTTAATAATCAAAAACACCGGCAGAGTTGTTGTCTCAACCGTAGTTTTAAGGCCGCCGTAATTTGCAATCTGCAGCAGTTTATCTTCTTCTTGCACAGACATGCTAGATTCGCCAGGTTTGCTGACAAATGGGTGGTGGATCCATTCCTTACCAGTTTGTGGGTCATTTGTGATTGGGAAGTAGCGCTCGAACACTTTTAAAAGCAAAGACAGGTGATCGTGCACCAACTGGAAGAATGAATAATAAGGCTCAGTCTCGCCTAAAATCTCCGCTAATGTCTGAAACATGTCCAAAATTCCTCTCTTCACGCGCCGTCCCCACATCTAAATTTTGGCTTTAAATACAGCTACTTTAGTTGTCATTTTCTCCTTGAAGGGACAGATTGAGTTCATTGAGAACTCTGAATATGTCACACAGGTAAGCTAGTTTTGCGACCCATACCTTGTCACTGAAATGTGTTGCCAGTAGTGACTTCTTTTCTGAGCAAAATCTTTGCAATGGCTGTCGTAATTCAAATATTCTGGTTAACGATTTTCCTCTGGATAACCATTTTATTTATGTGTATAAGAGAAGGCATATGTGCTCTTCGTCCATCTCCTCACACAGCTGCTGAAACAGGCGTGAGTAAAGGGCGTTTGCTTTGATGTGGTTAATAATTTTAACGACATCAAACAATACGCTGTTGAATTCCGGTGACATTTTTCGGCTTGCCAGCATTTCCCTGTGGATGATACAATGCGGAGATTTACTCTCAGGTGCAACTTCCTTAATACCAGTAGTTAAACCAGACAGTCGTCCGGTCATGTCAGCAGCTCCGTCTGTGCATATGCCGACATAAATGGACAATTTTAGTTTTCCTAATATATAACCATCCAGTGACTTGAGCAGTTCTGCTCCTGTGGTGTTGGTTGGCAAAGATAGAGCACATAACAAATCCTCATGCACATCCTTCTGATATAGATATCGCACATAAACAAGTAGTATTGCCTTGTTGTCGATATATGTAGATTCGTCAACCTTCGGCTATTTCCTCAATGCGCCTAGTCACAGTCCTAGCCGACAAAGGCACATGTGCTTTCTTTTCCATAGCAGCATATCCTATAAATTCACGGCAAATGCCATCAAATATAATTCTCTCAGTGCTTTCTTCTTTATTTTTGTGGTGGCCCTCATAAAAGTCTTCTGTTCTTCGTGTTTCCGTTTTTTTTTCTTTTAAAATACTCCAAAGGTTGTCTTTTAATCCAGGGTGCTGGGAGTTCAAGTGGCGAAGCAGTTTTGAAGGTTTCATTGCTTCATTAGAGATCTTTAGAACAATGAAATAGTCATATTTCATATTTAAGTTATAGATACTCCTCTCAGTGATTAGTTAAATGTTTATGTGCTTCTGCATGTTTACTGTGTTGTTTAGTTTTGTTGTGCTTTTTTCAACTGTTGTATTTTCTGCTATTGTATATATTTTATGTAATGTTGCAGTCTTTTAATCTATTGTTACCAGTGACATTGGTAGCCTCAAACTATGCAGAGCAGGGTTGGTGTGTGGGAATCATATGTCAAGATAAAGCCATATTTCAAGTACGATACATGGTATTGTCTGCTAAAAGTTTTGTTTCTTTGATGTTTAAGACTCTTCTTCTGTCTCTTCGCTGGGACTTTTCTTTTTCCCAAAGAAACTTTCTAACGACGTATGTTTCGAACTCATTTTTGCTAATTTGTGGGTTCAATTTGAGCAAACACAATATACACGTACACCATGCACTGTTAAACAAGTAACGGTGAACAGAGAGAAGAGCCAGATATCTCCACCAAAGCTTTAACGCCACTGCATCTTGCAGCCGCTCAGCTCCAGACGTGACCTAAATCCGACCCTATATCAGATATTTTGCGCATTCAGGGTATTGGTGCGGCTTTACGTGACGTCTCTCAACTCTCGGATAACCTCTCGTCCATGGAAAGTCGCACAAGCGCGAGATATATACACCACAGTAAATAAAATGGAAATAATTTAATGTTCTTTGAGCGGCCCGGTACCATTTGGTCCACGGCCCGGTACCAGTCCACGGCACGAGGGTTGGGGACCACTGTTCTAAGGAGTTGAAGAGATCTATTCATTACAATCGTTCGTTGAATTTCAGTGTATTTAATATTCATTTGAAAGGAAATATTGGATATCTATATAAAAGCTATACTGGGTTATTGTGAATTTATTCAAAGGACATTTGGATATTTATATAATATTCAAAGACTATTTCGATTTTTTGGATTTACCGTAAATTCATTTTAAGACATTTGATTATAACAGTGATTTCTTCTGTACTCTCGACACATCAGTACCTCCCAGTTGTTATTGGGAATACGTTTGAAACATTCGAATTACATTGGAACTATTAGAATTGATGGAACGTTTTACGAAATAGGAATTATTCACCTTATTGAAAGCTATTTTTAGTTCTTTCACTTTATATTATAGGGAACCAAATTATTAGTGTGAAATTTACAAAATTTTTGGTTTTGCTTCATTGTTACATAGTTAAGAGCCTATTATCATAATATAGACCAAAATTGAATGAACTGTATTAATCCTACAGGGAAAAATATTTTTAGTAATTCCAATGAACATTTTAAAATAAGTAATTCCTGTTAAATAATATCTGAGCACAAATGAAATCTGATCAACAAAAATCGATTCCTACAGATAGGCCTAAAACAGTAATGAGCTGTTTATCAAATCCTTATTTAAACACATTGTTACTTGACCTGTAACGTAATAGAATGTGAAACACTTCAACGGAAACATCTATTGTAAATCAGATTGGCATTGAACTCATACTACGTGAACATTCCGTTTACAACTTCTAATCATGGACAAAAATTAACTTTTACATTCTTCCGTTTACAGTTTGTAGTCATCAACAAATGTCAAGCACATTATATCAATTAAATATACGTAACATTTGTTTCATGATAGACAGCTGTATTTTCTTTTGTCGCACAGTTGCTAGGAAATTTGTATACGAGATGTTTTAAACTAAAGGAATAGCAGCACTCTTGCTCAAACGAAGCTCCCTTTGCACAAATAGCAAACACAATATTACGCAATTCAGAATGTGATCAAAGTATATATTTTATATGCTATCTGGAGGTTGAAACACTTAATCCATATAATTATCAATTATCAATGTTGTTCATCCATTGACTAAAATAGAAGCCTGAAGCTTGAAACCTTTATCTTAGTTGTTGGCAGTTTGAAATGGAATTGCTAAGTAAAGGCGTTTTGCAGTTCGAAACTATTTACTAGATATTATGGTGGGGAAAAGAACAAAAAATTACCATTTTCGCTTGTTTTCAGATTAGCTTAAATCTTCTGCCACTTGTTTGTTTTTTAGGGGGGTGTTTTGTTTTTTGGACGGGAAGTCTTGTTTGTTTTGGAGGGGTAGGGCTGCGGAAAGGGTACGTGACTCATTCAGTCCTATCTAAAAATAGATTCGTCACTTCATGCCAGAGCTTCAATGCAAATAAACTCATGGCAGACGCCTATTTCATTGCAACAAACAATTAAGAAATTAATCAATGTCCAAAGTGTTCTAAAAAAAACTGAAGGATAAAAATATCTCTCCAACCCCAATTAAAGCCCCTCCAACAGGAATATTAAATCTTTCAACCATTGCCCCAATATTCAAAAGGATTATGTTTCTATCATAACAATAAGCTCCAGTTAAAACTTTTTATGTGTTACACGGATCATTTAAGCTTTAACATCTTACTCTGCGTAATATCGGTATATTTAATGATCTTACAGTAGAATAACTCAAAGAGATCACGAATCCACCGACTTTGTATTCGCAAGCTCTTACCATGATAAAACAGCATGCGATTGAACTTTAGACTAAAGTGAGCACAGACAACCGGGTTACCTTTGTGCTAGACAGGCATATAGAAACATTGTACAACAGTACATATTCCACGCATGGACGAATATAATCATGTTTCCATGTCTTCTTTAAACACAAAGGAAAAAACAATGACTTTGAACTTTAAACGTCTCAAAAACATAATTTACGTCTCGGATTATGGTACTATGTAGCGAGCAGTGTCCTCATGTACTATCAATTATTCGTCATCGTCATATTGATAGCCACCATCATAAAAAAATAATAATAATAATAATAATAATAATAATAATAATAATAATAATAATAATAATAATAATAATAATAATAATAATAATAATAATAATAATAAAAATGAGGACTTTGTATAGCGCCTAATCTTTATAAGCTCTACGCGCTTTACAACATTTGACAACATTTAAAAACATATACAATGATATGATTACAAAAATAAAAACAAACACCACGAAATTAGTTAGAAAACAGAAAACATGCTGTAAATAATTAAGGTAAGAAACCATTATTAGGTATTTAAGTATGTTTTTGTAGTTGAAATAGGTGAGTTTTATGAGAGCTCTTGAATGAGACCACTGTGTCTTCTTGTCTAAGTTGAATGGGCAATTCGTTCCTCGTTGCTGGGCCCTGGTATGCAAAAGAACGTGGTCCATATGATTTCATTTTCATAGTGGGAATAACGAGAATATGAGTATCAGAAGAGGAGCGTAAGTATCTTGCTGGTTTGTACACATGGGTAAGGTTGGATAGGTGTGTTGGACTAGAGCCTGTCAGTGAAATGTAGCACAGAGAATAAATTTTTTATTTAATTCTGGATCTAATGGATAGCCAGTGTAAGGCACAGAGCAGGGGGAGGCGTACCCTGATCGTGGTACTCTAAGGATGATCTGAGAAGCTTTGTTTTGAACTTTTATAAGTTTCTGGAGTAGATATTGAGACGAACTAGACAGAATTGAGTTAGTTACAATAATCCAGTCTAGAAAGTACTAAGTAACACACAAGTGTTTTAGTGGCATCAGCTGAAAGGTACTTGCGAATGGAGCTGATGCGTCTCAGCTCAAGATATGCAGCCTTGTATATGTTCATGACATGTTGGTGCAATGAAAGTACTGTCGAGAGTAAAACCTATGTTTAGTACTGACTGTTTAAATTCAATGTTGGTATTGCTGATATTTATTATCTGAGTTAAAGGATGTGAATGAGAAAAGCTTTGTGTTGTAATCAGAATGGCTTCAGTTTTATAATCATTCATCTGCAGCTTGGTATATGTCATCCATGACTTCACATCGGAAATGCACCTCTCTACACCTTTGATTGTAGCTTCAACTTCAGTTGGATGGCTAGATTTGTATATTTGAGTGTCATCAGCATACAGTTGATGAGACACTAGATGATGATCTATGACACTTGAGAGTGGCTGAGTGTATAGAATAAAGAGAAAAACTCCAAGAATAGACCCCTGTGAAACATCACAACATAGATCAACTGGGCTGGAGTGTTTTCCATTTGCGGACACAATTTGTATCCTGTTGACCAAGTAGGACTTGAACCATAGTAAGTCTGTATCGTGAATTCCAAATACATGCTGGAGACGGTGAAGTAATATATCATGGTCTATTGTGCCAATTGCTGCAGACAAGTCAAGGAGAGTGAAGACTGTAATCTTTCCGGCATTCAGAGCAAAGAGAAGGTCATTAACTACTTTCAGAAGAGTAGTTTCAGTACTGTGGCAAGGGCGATATGCAGACTGTACATTGCTAAAAAGACTTTTAATTCAGATGAGTTACAAGTTCTGATAGAACAACTTTTTCTAAGATTTTTTGACATGAATGGGACATTAGAAAAACTGGGCGGTAGTTCTTTAAAGTGTTATGGTCGAGTGTTGCAATATTATTCATAAGCAGACTGAACCTCGGTCAAGTCATACCAAAGACTTATAAAAATGGTATTTGCAGCTGCTTGGCGCTAAGCTTTAAGAGACTAATGTTAGGACTGGTCGGCCTGATGTCAGGATAATATACTGTGGGGGACATAATGCTACAAGTCTGTGGCATGATGTCCCAGTGGTAGATATTATAAACTGCCACACTGCAAACATAGCAGCAATATGATTCAATATGATTAAAAATCCAAATCTCTCTCTCTCTCTCTCTCTCTCTCTCTCTCTCTCTCTCTCTCTCTCTCTCTCTCTCTCTCTCTCTCTCTCTCTCTCTCTCTCTCTCTCTCTCTCACACACACACACACACACACACACACACACACACTTGAGTTTTAAAGGGGTATATAGTCACTAGGTTTATTCCCAAATTTACATTAAATTCGTGTTCTGTCGTCAAGCTCGTGCGTTTTAATAACACTTAAACAGGCAAAATGTGTTGCTTTATTCAGACCGCGCAGCACGTTCTGAAAACTAACCTACTACTTACTCTAGTCCTCAAACCTTTACCAACCCAATACATCAGTCCATGAATCTAACATGGGTGGGAAAGGTAAGAGGAAACTGAGACTGACAAATGCTTGGGAAGAGGGTTCAGATGTTGTGAGATGGTCTTTTGAGGATGGTGAACCATATGCAGGAGCCCCTGGTGGTCGAGTAGTCTTACTGCGCCCACCTTAGCCGATCCCTGCCATCTCACCTATGTCCGCGTGGGTTCTGCTCGTGGGTCAGTGGTTTTTCTCAGGGCCTTTCTCCACCAGATATACTAGCCGCCATGTATGTTGTGCTGAAAAATGGCGTTATAATCCAAAACCTTGCATTTGCAGTTTTATTGATGCTTCGCAACCCTCAGAACAAATGCTGATTGGTTTTGTTATTCAGTCCAAGAACTTTTGACGAATGCATATGGACTACGTCATACGATATATTGTGCCAGCGTGCGTAGTGTAGCGGACCTCCTTGTGCATCGTTTTCATTCGGTTACAACTTTCTGATGTTCTTTGTTCTTGAGACTGGTGCAAGAAGTTTTTTAAAGAATCAAACTTGATTACTAGTGAGTCTTTTAACTTAGTATGACACGTGAGCTTCTTGTCTGAGTTAGTTAAGCAGAAAATCATTAAAAAAACTTAATGCGATGAATAAAGTTAATTGACATGAACCACTCATGATGTGAGGCAGTATAAAATGTGACAGACTAAACAAAAATAATGTTATTTGAACATCAGTTTCTGTACAGGAGGTGGGGGAATTGGTTTATCGGATTATAAAAGTAAATCCCAGTGACCGCCATGTGGTAAAATAGTATGCATATAGTTTCATGGCAGCACTAGTAAATGTGCATCAAAACAGAGATCTACTAGTATAACTAACTGTACGTTACAGGTGACTGAATCCTACGCGACAAGGTAACAATGAATCATCTCTTGGTTCAGTGATGTTGTTGGTGCAGGATGAAAAGTTGAGAAATTAGGCAAAAGTTTATAACGGCAAAAGAAATTATCCTCGCGTTATAGACATAAACATTACATGGCCTGTTACGCGTCGTATATATTCTACGCTCGTTAGAATGTAAACTGTTATCAACATTTATCATCGGCTTAATAATAAAACTGGTGGTATAAAGTGTTCGTACCTCATCCATAATTAAAAGAATACACATATAAAATGAAGAGCAGAATGAATTCTGTCCCGGAATTGTGTGTACTTTATGTTTATTCATTATACCTATATGTTAAAATGAGCTTGTGTTCCGTTTCCGCGTACAGCATTGCTTGAGAGTGATTTATGTACGGTATAAGTTACTTCAAAATACAGAGTTCGATTCATTTTCACTTCCTGAACTTCAGAGGTAAATTGACGTAGAGCGCCCCCTAAACCATCTGCTGTCGGGTTAAAGATGCATATTAAAAAACGACTGGGTTTATTTGTTACTGTAGGTAAATAAATCAGGTAATATTAAGATTCTGTTAAATGAAATGGCAAGTTATACAGATATTCATTAAATATAAGTATTAACATTCAGTGAAAAGTTTATGTAGGATCGAAAGCCTTGATGGTTAAGCGTTTTATTTATTAAACCATATATATATATATATATATATATATATATATATATATATATATATATATATATATATATATATATATATATATATATATGCAATAAACTGACGACGAACAGTACGAAACTAGTAACTAACTAGCCTAAGCACTTTCGACTCTTAATGAGTCTTTTTCAAAGGCAAATACAACACATAGTTACGACAAACAAATAAACACAAAAACGTTGTGTTTGTAAACCTCTACATTTCTGTCTTCACATGTGCTAAAACTATAAATACAACCAGCTTGTATAGACTAGTTGCGGAAACTGAAAACGTTGTATAATTCCCTAAAAGTCTACAAGCCAAAGCGACATCTATTTTTACTTTGTGTACATATGTAACGCAGATTATATCCCGGATATTTGATTCTATACTGGTTATTCTTATAGTAAAAATTGAAGGATAATAAGAAGATTTAGAAAATGTTAAATTCTACTAGTGCATAGTTTTCATTTTCTAGTCTACTTGGTTTAGACCGCTTGGTTTCAATGTTCTAAGGCGACGTATCTAGTATGATTCCTTTTCCTTCCTGGTTTCGGAACTCCAGCTGTGGTTGTTAGCAATAGCGATAAATATTATATCACTGAAAGTGTGGCCAGGGGAGGAGAAGTGTTCTGCGACCGGGCTTCTGTACAGCTTTTTTGTCATCCAATCAGATCTATGAAGGTTTATCCTTTTGTGTAGCTTTTCAGTTTCTCCCACGTACTGAAGGCCACAGATCTTACATGTGATGAGATAAATCACATTCTCTGTTTTGCACGTTTTGTTTGGACCATGTATGTTTAGTTTTTCTTTAGTCACTGTGCTAGTGAATGTCTTGGTCTCTATCATATGTTGACAGGTTTTGCATCTTTTATCGCCACAGGGTCCAGATTGACTAGGTTGGTTTTGACTAGCGATTGGCGTTAGCTTGGCCCTGACTAGGATGTCCTTTAGGTTTTTTGGTCTCCGGTAAGCTACTACAGGTTTGTTCGGAAGTATTAGGTTTAATATGTCTGACGATTGCACGGTTGGCCAGTGGTTTGCGATGATTTTACCTACTTTGGGATTGTCTGGGTGATAGGTCAGAATAAATGGTATCCTATCAACCTTTTCTTTCTGTCCATATCTGAGAAGGTCATCACGGTTTGTTTGTTTGGCCCTTTGGATTGCCTTTGTCGTAGCCTCGGTAAATTAAATGATTAGCCAGCTCTTCAGACCTTTCTAGGAATTTTTCATCGTCGGAGCAAATTCTGCGTATCCTCAGTGCCTGGCTATATGGAATGTTCTTAATGCAGTGTCTTGGATGACAGCTGGTTGGGAGAAGATACTGGTGTTTGTCGGTTGGTTTCGAGTAGATGTCTGTGTGTAATTTGTTTTCCACCAGTCTGGTTGTTGTGTCCAGGAAAACATGGTTTGAGTTGGAAATTTCTGCCGTGAATTTTATTGAAGGATGGAAGTTGTTTGCCTTTGATATGAAGTCATCCAAACCAAAACCAAAACCTGGAGAGATTCTAGTAAATAAGATTGATCAAACGTTTTACATTCATGATGTCGCTGATAAAAATCAAGATTTACATAATAAATCTCTCAGAGAAACACTTGCTAGTTTTCTAGTAAAATCTGCTATGAAAGGTAAAATAATGCTCGGGGATGATAAGTAGAAAACTATTATAATGGAATCTATTTATTATTCCCCGAGAGGATATTGGAGAGGTAAAGCTGCGATTAGCAAACTTGCTGCCTCAGCAAAAGAAAAGTTTCCAGTACCGTTGGTGCATCATGGTTAGCACGACAGGCAATATGGCAGATCTCTCTACCACCAACAAAAAAAAAATTCAACACGCACATTTCGCTCTCAGCACCCCTAATAAAGTTCATCAAGCGGATATATTGTTTTAACCACACGATATTATTAAAATTGGAAGACGTCAATACACACAGAGATACGCGTCAACTGTCGTTGACAATGCGAGTAGATATAAAGAAGCAGAACCATTTTCAACAAAAACAGCATCTGAAGTAGCATCTGTGCTTGAACGAATTTATCAGCGAGGATCCGGACCACATGGTGGTCTACGATGGTCGAAACTACTACAGGTTGATACTGGCAAAGAATTTCTTAGTGCAGTATCATCGTTGATGAACAAGCACAACATTAAATTCGGACGAGGACACATAAATTCATCGTAATCAGATAATCGTTGAACGATTTAATCGAACACTTGCTGAGTGGTTACTCGTATATCAATATGTGAAGGAAATATCCGCCGACTTTAAGAAAAAGATTGATCTTGTGGATGGGTTGCGAGGTTACCAAGTGTGTTAGCTGCGCTGAATAAGGATATTACTCTTGCAACTTCTATAAAAGCGTCTGATGCGATCACAAAATAATATATACCGATAAAACGTGAATATTCTTCTCAACCAGTACTTGGAAAGGTTACAGTTAGCTATTTATATATATTTATAGGAACCTGGCGACCTTGAAGGAGGCAGAAAAAGAGCAACTGATCATATTTGGAGAGTGACCACACAATTTCCAGCGTCGTAAGATCAACAGGTAGACCTGCAATCTACGGATTAGATTCAACTGCTCCTTAGCGTGGATTTGTACGCGAGCAACTGCAAATAATTCCTGCGTATACGCAATTATCAACAAGCACACCTTTATAAACTTGCAACCTTTCGACGTCGATACACTCAAGACAGGTCAGCTCCACATTTTCGCGTATGTGAACAAGACTGATGTTAATTCTATCAATTGTAAATTTTCTTGGGTTATTGCTCGAATACTTGCACAATATTATTGCGTTACAACGTGCGCAATGATTATTTTGTCGTTGTTTTATCATAATAAATTCAGCATCTATATCAAAATCATAATTATTTTTTGTCACTTTATTGCTGGCTAATCTTTTATTGATATCGACTTTGTTAGTGCTTTCTTCGGTTATTACGTAATCCATGATAAACCGCTTCAGTTGATATATTCTTCTAACTCAAAATACTGCAAGATAAATTAACTGACCACTTAATACGATCATCGACGATCCAAATATTAGTGTCAATGATATTTAATCCCTGCGACGAATGAATCGTTATAGCGTATCCTAAAGTCCACGGCGATTTATTCATGTGTAACGCGCTCTCAACAACATCAAGAGCGACTAAAACAATATCATCTAACACAAAGATTTTGTATTCGGACACCTTCAGTGTCTCCACCAGGAATATCAACATCAACATTTTGTTGTCTAGTATCTGTTGCGGGATAACACAGCGGCACAGATAACGCTGGATATTTTTTCTTACGTAACGCAAATAATTTATTTTGCAGTTACCTTAACATAGCACCCCCTTCAGTGAAACGCTCTGCAGATGGTTTTTAAGATCTAATTTTTTTTTTTTTTAAATTTCAACAATTTTATATTCCGGTACCTTCCGATGGTATCAGATGATCAAGCGAGACAACTGAAGCAGGCATATACTTATTAAGTATTGCAGTTGTTTTTATACTAGGAAACCACAAACACACGCACTAATATTACAAAGTATTGAGCTTGTCCAATTATAGTATTTATGTATAGGAAATGTCATTTTGCTAGCACAAATAAGGTATCATTTTTTTATCTGATTCCTGCATCTGCGTTTGACGAATTACACTAATATATAATTATATAGGAAAATCGCACTTTCGGCATAACACATAATATTGCTTGTGCTGACATGATAACTTTCTAAACCTGATAACAATAATGTTTGAGCCTGCCAGCGGCCTTCATAATTCTTCGATGGAGAATCGCCATATATACATATACACATATACATATATATATATACACATACACACACACATATACACACACATATACACACACATATACACACACATATACACACAGACATACACACACAGACATATACACACAGACATACACACACAGACACAGACACAGACATAGATATATATATATATATATATATATATATATATATATATATATATATATATATATATATATATATATATATATATATATATATATATATATATATATATATATATATATATATAGTATAAATAATACTGTATACAGTTTGTTTATATAATATCCCAACATGTATAGATTTCATGTGCATTTCACCATGATAATTTGCTGGGTTTTTTTCATATTGTGTTCGAATACCAAGTCTAAGAAAATTCAAGTGATGTCTGTTAATCAAGAATAATTACGTCATTGTGGGATTATGCACGGTCAATGGTATATGAATTTGCCCTGACTTTAGTGAAGTTATTTTTAAACACATTCATCAATCGATTAAATCTCCATGGCAACGGTTGATCTTGAAAGCTGGTACAAAGATATATGTTATGTGTTTCGCTTTATTATACACAAATCTCAAAAATCATGCATTTTATAGTGTGCTGCTGGAAAAAAATACATTTTGGCACAGTAACTATAATCAATGTTAAGAAAATCGACTACTTTGTTTTATTCTGTATATAATAAATATTCATCATGTACACGTAATGCTTGTTAAGCATATTGATAATGCATGATCTATCAACGATTGCTAATACCCATGAAGATATATATATATCTATCTCTATATATCTATCTCTATCTATCTATCTCTATATCTATCTATCTCTATATCTATCTATCTCTCTCTCTCTCTCTCTCTCTCTCTCTCTCTCTCTCTCTCTCTATATATATATATATATATATATATATATATATATATATATATATATATATATATATATATATATATATATATATAGATCTATATAGACCAGAAATTATCATATTCATAAGGCGTTGAAATGTATTTTGAAAAAATCTTTTATCACAAAATAAAAACACCACTTTGAATTGGTAGAGTCCATCTGGAGTCACAAATGTCAATTTCTTTTCTCTTCCTTTACAGGAATTTTCAAAACTTCAGGAGGTCGAATTTAGTGACGTATTTGGCATTTCCAATTTTGTCGATACAATAATAGATTCTTGGCAGTGGAAACGAGTCTGTTTTGGTCACAATTCACTTTCCTATAATCAGTACACATTTCGGAAATTTATACTGTTTAAGAACTCCACTCTTACTGGGCTCTATATATTTATCCAGTAATACTGAATCTTTTTTTTAAACTTGTAAAATTTAGTTTGTTTTTGTAGGCACATCTGGAAACATGTTTATATTCGGACAACAAATTATTGAAGTTCAGTTTTTTCTTGCAAATTAAAACAGTTTCTGGTCTAGATTTTTACAACTTCCGAATTCTGTAGACTTGTTCCAATATTAGTAGTATGCAGTTGAAATCCTTCATGTGAATATACATTTGGTGGGACAGGTACAACTAAATTATTACATTATAAGGCTATTTCTGTAAAAACAATAGTACTCCATTAATTTACTTAGACTTCAGTACAATGTTATAATTTAATTCAATTTTCTTCTTTACTTTGTAAGGGCCATAGAATCTTAATTGCAGAAAATTGTGCAGAATTTTCAAGTGAGAATGGACTTTATTACCCGACTCAAAAATTCTCTCTAGTACGTATTGGTGAAAACAGATTTACTGTCAACTTGATTTGCTGAATACCACATTCAAGTGCAATAAGCTGGAGCATACCAGACTTTAACTTTGACCTTTGACCAAACTGATCAAATCTGAGACGGCCAAATTGAGCAAAATTCCTTAAAGGAATTACTTCTAAAATACTTGTTGACATATGCTTGATTGTCAACAAATTTTGGTTACATGGCATGGTCTTTGGTAAGATATATATATATATATATATATATATATATATATATATATATATATATATATATATATACACACACACACACACAGAATCTGTTTTTACTTTCATTCAGGGGGGAGAGCAACCTGTCAACGCTTTGGAGTCAAGTGAAGTTATTTTAAGAATCCGCTATAAATAAATCGATCTCATTGGTAACGACTGATCTCATTGACTCAACATCATTCGTGTTATACAGAATTATATATTTCTTTAATAATACTTGGAAACTGGAAAAAAGTCACAATTTACACAGAAGCTATGGTTTTTGTAAAGAAAATATACAGTTATGGATCTGTTTCGAAATCAGTTATTGTGATTCTACATAATAAATATTTTATCATATATGTATGTATGTATGTATGTATGTATGTATGTATGTATGTATGTATGTATGTATGTATGTATGTATGTATGTATGTATGTATGTATGTATGTATGTATGTATGTATGTATGTATGTATGTATGTATGTATGTATGCATGCATATATAACAAGCTTCGATAGCTCATTGCATGCGTGTTGAAACTTTAGTATATAAGGTCTTTGGTTCAAATCTCGTAAAAGGCAAATTGTCTGCGGGGGCGATTTTAAGTTAAGGTTTATGAATTATTGGGGGCCTTGGCCAGCACAAGTCTATTTGTGAATATAAATTAGTATACCTACCCACTATGTCAACACGTAGTAGGTGTCAGTTTTGCACCCATACTTATTTGATATTTGGGTGTGGGTGTGCTAGTTTCTATTCACAGGTAGAGAAAAGGCCATCATCATCATTATCATCATCTTCATTGTATATATCATAATTACCTTCATTGTATATAGTCATATAACCATCTTCATTGTATATATCATACTCACCTTCATTGTATATAACCATTATCTTCATTGTATATAATCATATATAACGATCTTCACGGTATATATCATAATCACCTTCATTGTATGTAACCATTGTCTTCATTCTATATAATCATAAGTTGTCCAAATTAAGTTTATATGTGATCTATTAACTTGCTCGGATGTCAAAAGACAACCTGGGAGTTCACAGAGGTCAAAATGTGCTATCCCTAATTAAGTTTATGTTATCTCTGAACTTGATCGGATGTCCAAAGGCAACCTGGGAGTTCACAAAGGTCAAAATGTGATGTGTAATTCAAAATGCTCCTGAACTTGCTAGTATATTATATAACAAACTAGAAGTTCATAAGGAGTTGTGCTGTTATATGTTTTGTAAAGACATAATTAAAAAATATTTTTTTTATATTAAGCAAACAATTATTATATAATGAATTTTGAAAATATCAATGTTATTGTTTCTGCGATTAAAAAATTACAACATAAAAGTATCAATGTACCTGAAAATCTTAATACTGAAGAAATTCCGTGACTTTGACTCACTACAACAACGCAAAAACAAGAACAGATTTACGCTATCAGCTGATTATGATTTCATGAAATTTATCCAACAGGGAATGTTAACGTCGCTGGTAACATTAAAATTGTTTGTGCCTCTCTCAAACGCTATTGATAAAATTAAGTTTATGAACTTTCGTATTAGACAGTTAAGGTAACATTCAAAATTAAAGTGAAAATGAAAACGATAATGAGTGTTTAGAACCAGTAACTGTGTTAATAGCTAAACAGTATCCTTGGGAAAACTGATACCATTTATATACTGCCTAGTAATATATATATATATATATATATATATATATATATATATATATATATATATATATATATATATATATATATATATATATATATATATATATATATATATATTAATACAGACAATACTATCATGCAGGTTAGAGAAATTAAATTCGTACTCTACCGAGTTTCGAAGCCAGGTCTGCGAGCAAATGGTACCCATCGCCTTGCCTGCACGCACCAGCCAATATGCCGTCACGACTAAGCACGCATACCAAAAAATGATGGCATTGAATCGGTGTTATATAAGCTCGTGCGTAGCAGACACACTCGCATGACAACCTAGTAAATAATTGTCATATATATATATATATATATATATATATATATATATATATATATATATATATATATATATATATATATATATATATATATATATATATATATATATACATATACATATATATATATATATATATATATATATATATATATATATATATATATATATATATATATATATATATATATATATATATATACATATATATATACATATATATATACATATATATATATATATATATATATATATATATATATATATATATATATATATATATATATATATATATATATATATATATATATATATATATATACACAGTCGTTCCAGATTCCTATTAAAGAAATCAAGGTATATAGAATTTTTGTATTACAAATAATTAAATATATATATATATATATATATATATATATATATATATATATATATATATATATATATATATATATATATATATACACAGTCGTTCCAGATTCCTATTAAAGAAATCAAGGTATATAGGATTTTTGCATTACAAATAATTATAAATATATACCATACAGAACAGAATGCGTTGGTGGGGCCATTTTTTCTCCATGATTCAATTACTCCCGGATAATATTTCTTAATAAAATCACGTAATGATTTCTTCATTTCAAAGTTATTTAAATCTAGTATAATGAGTGTTTATAAGTCTTTTTCTGTTATTTTGTAATGATTAAGAAATAACTGCTTATTTTCTGGAGATGTGTAAGGACTATTAAGTGTTGTCGCAACATTTATAATAATTCGATTAGCGATGTATAAATCGAATAAGATACCATTTAAGTGTTTTATTGACTTGATTATTTGCTGCTTTACACCATCATCATAATGCTGTGATAATGAAATAAGTAAATTTCTTATATCATTAAACTTATTATCGTATTCATGCTTAAGAGCATCTTAAAAAATCTTTAAAAAGTATTTCATCAACAATATCTCTAATACGCTGCGTCTTGTCGTCTTCGATGGAATCAAATGCTGATCTAAATATTTTGGCGATCCTTTTACCGTCAAAATCGGAAAGTAATATATATATATATATCGTTGTTTGGAAATCCAAATATTATATAACTTCATGGATGTTTTCCTCGATATTTTGGATTTTTAATGAATTTTTCTTCACTTGTTTTAAATTCATTTTAGTTGGTTTTGAAATTCCATTATAAACCAGTGCAACTTCAGGCCATCCTAACACTTATCTGATTGAACTTTGATAAATATCTACAACATAATCAGGAGTATTTATTTCAATCGCCGCTGATAGTGTTGGTTCGTAAACAGTGATCCATATTTTAGATTCTTTTCCTATGATAGATTTAATTCAGCGTTGGAACTTATCATTAACCTGATCTATTTCATAACTGCCCGTTGAAATTCCAACAACTTGCCAATCAGGTTTTCCATTATGTTTATTCTTATTCTCAAACACCAGTGAACTATTTGCTGGTAATCCACCGGATGGTTTCGACCTGATATTTGGCGAAATATGATAATTGCGCAATTACGCTAATGAAATTTCGCTCGCTGGAATTGCAGTTGCAAAATTAACGCTAAATTCAGGATTGGTCGAACTTACTGATATCAAGATAGTTTTTGATGGCGTTGGATTAGTGACGATCTGTTGCAATTGTTCTCTTGACGCTGTCAAGGACTAAGACATTATTCTTATCGTTATTATTTAATTCTCATTTTTTTCGCTTTGGTTATTTTCATTATCGTTGCAAACTCCATATCTGATATTTTACCATCACTGAGATACAAGGAAATATATGAAGCTAATTAAGTGTAGGCGGCTGTTGCTGTGTGTAAAATCATCATGTACTCGCGTAATTTATCACTCACGCATGTAGATATTTTCTTAGCGATAATACTAAAAATAACAACGTATGTTATTGTTGTAGAAACTATAATTGTCACAACTGCAGGAGCCATCATCGTTAACGTTGATAATAATAATCCGGTTCCAGCAACAACAGCAGACTATGTCAATAACAACCATGCGTCTGCGTTATTTATTTTTTTTTTTACTTTCACAGTGTAATCGTTAATGATATTTTTAGTTCAGTTTGACACTTACACGCCTGATGTATCTGTGACGTCGAACGTCAATAAAAGACAGAGTCGACGAATACTTTATACTTAATGACGTCGTCTAATTAGGTAATTAATTGAGGAGCTTTGGTTACAAATTCCAGACACCACCAGTAATTAGCCGAGACCATACTTCTATCCGATGATTCCAGAGTAAATGTTTCTTCAGAATCTTTATCCAACGTTACAAATATGTTTTTTTTTTTTAAATAAAAAAATATTAGTTAATGGAGATGTGGTAAGTATGCTAAATTCTACACCACTAAACAGAGACAACCTAAAAAAAACCCGGCGACTTCTTCAGTATGTTTGATTGTTTTATTTCGTTGTGTCCATGTAGCTGACTCTGATGAAACGACGTACACAATGTTGATGATCTGCTTGTGAGGAATTTTAATGAGATTCTTTTTTTCAATGATATCAGAAATTCTACTAATGATGTCGTTTAGTTTCGTGTTGATGTCAACGAATTTTATGTCAACAGTTGGTGGAGTTCCAAAAATTCATTAATGGACCTGTTTAAATTTCTACGAAAATTTAGAAATGTTTGTATATGATTATTATAATCAGTTTTGAATGCATTAATTCCATTGTTGATCGTTGTTATTTCTGACACTTGATCACTAGCAATCTTAATAGTGTTATCATTGACGTATTTTTTTTGTTGGTGCATCCGTATCTGCGGTTGGGTTTCCACGATATGTAATTGTTTCCCCCAGACATTATTATGTCACCATTAAATTGATCGCCGGTTTCTTAATATAATCGTTAACCGACTTACCAGAATCCTGTATTTTACCTTGATCAGCAAAAGTAACGATATAATTAATAACCGCGGTGAGAATTCGTACAAGTATATCTGGTAGTTGTATGCTGCTCGTTTTTAATCGTCCTTGTTTATCTTGACGACGACTTCATTTTGATCCATGCTAATGATATTTAACAAATCACCGATTTCATTTCTGAGCTGATCAAGAGTTGCGTATTTAGATAGGTCAACTTTCTGATCTTTCTTCAACCGAGAAGATCTTCCATAAATATCTACCATTATATTTACTAGTGTCTGTTTAAATACGACATTGTAGTATACTCAAGTACGACTTTATGAGTTGGCGCTGTTGATTTAGATACATCAATTACATTAAGTACTTCTCGAACACATATTAGGTGGTCCGTTATGTTTTGTGCTGGTAGCATTGAATACCAGATCGGAGCAATTTTATTACTGACATAATGAAGAAACTCCTTTGGTGGCACCAACCCATACGAATCGGAATAAACAATTCCAAGTGGATCAATTGCATATCCCACCCAATGGGTGCTTGGTCCAGAGTTTTTATCAAGATTAATAATGTCAATATTTGCATTGTTGGGTTATTTTGGTAATTGATCACGCATAAAAACTCTACTGAAGTTTTTTATATTTAGTTGTTTAGCTGCATCAAGTAAATCAAAATTCGATAGTGGTACATTTGTAGGAAGAATCATCACACTGTCCCTAGTCTTAGACCTTTTTCGTACCACGAAGGCTGGGTCCCTGGAAGTCTTAGAACTTTCCCCCTTTTTTGGAGGTTTTTATTCCCTGTCCGGTTTCCGGTTGCTTTCTTTAACGCTATTCCAGCAGCGGTTCCAACAGCACCTAACGCCGCTGATTTTACAACAGCCGGGGCTTTAGTGACTATTAATGTTGGTATAGCTGCGAGAAGTGGAAACATACCACCCGTTTTAGCGATGTCTTTGATGGCACCCGAAAAAATATTAAAACGTAACCTAGTCTTTTATCGCTTGGCTTCATTGAATTTATTATACTGACGTTCGGTCAACGACAGCTTATTCGGATCACCTGCAATATTTTTCTCGCCGCAGTGATATTTTTAACGCACAACATTTTTTATGATGAATGTAGTTCTTTAATTTGACCAGGAGTCAGACTGACACTAACATGATATGACAATATATACTTTTATGAGCGATCTAATTACATGTTTATTTGCATATTTTCTAAAGGGGCACCAGTGACTCTCATTCTTCCACCAGCACCTTCGAGTAGCATTGATTTATCGCTGAGTATAACTGCGATTGCTCTATAATTAGGAATAGCTCCAGCATCTCTATTAAAACGAGCTCGAAAATGTATATCAACTAACGATTGTCTGGTTGAATCTAGATGTTCTAGTGAAAAGTAATAAATCGGATACAGCGTTGTAAAATCTAGCTGATATATTTGTAAACCAGTATTTCAGTTTTATTCACGCCCCATGAACGACATAAGATATGCACGTGCTAAATGATTTTGACTTGTATCCTGAATCTGTAGTTCGATTCGTCCACGCTAATTTGGCTGTCTTGGGTCGTAAGAATAATACTGATAATCACGCACAGACTCATTTTTGAGAACTGGTGCATCCATGTTAAACGCGGGGTCAGATATACGCTTGAACATCTGTATTATTATCATCTTCGTCTAACACGAAGACCACTTCGAGAAGTGAGATCACTTCCTGCTATCAGACTAGCAGTTATATTTTTTTCTTTTTCCGACATTGGTACATCAGCCAACTCCGCTAGTTTTTGAATAGTGGCTTGATTTATTATTTTACTTACACTTGCGGGCATCGCTTCAGCGCTGGCCAATTTCACAGGTTGAGGTAGGACGGCTTGCGGTCTGCGTATTAATCTTGCTATTCTATCTTTGATTGCTGAAAATGCATGCAGGTAATATTACCAACAGCGCACATACCTTTTTCACGAACAACATCAATAGCTTTCATTCCTAGCTGCTTTCCAATCGGTGTAGCTTTTGGGGCTATTCTTCTAAACAGACCCTGAACAACATCACTTAGTCCATCTCCGTAGGTTGTTTTGTATACTGGTAATCGAGAGTTTATTACCCTGGCCATGGTAGGTCCACTTTGAGTACCATGCACGATCATTTTATTATTAAGTGACTTTATCACTAATTGTATCTAATCACTGTAGTAGTCATCGACGATTTCATACTAGGGGACCGATATAAATTAATAATCATGATACCGCCTGTAAATAATCGTTTGCAAATATTATATGCTTAATTAATGATTTCTGATTAATTATTAGCAGCTCGTTTTTCTCCAATGAGAATTTCTAGTCGATCGACATCAGCAAGAACATTATTCGGACAAGTAATAAGGCCACTTCCTAGACTACTTCAAGTTGTGTCGGGAACGTCTTGAAATTCTTCTTCTTCCTCTTCACTTGGTTTCGATGGTGTGTTTTTTTTTTTTTACTTGGTTTAGGAGATAGAATTGGTATTCGTGATTTTGGTGATCCTGGATAATCACGAAGTGATTGCTCAAGTGTTTTTGGTGTCTTTTGTTTTGGAGGGTTTTTTTACCTTGCTTTTATCCTCTTTTCTTAATTGGATGAAATCTTCAATTTTCCTAAGATATCTCTGATATAACGGATCATCAGATTTAACTCGTTCAACATTCATGCGTATGCGATATAATACTTTTCTCCACTGATTACTATCTTTAATATCTTTTGCGTATTCAGGTTTCATTAAATTTTCTCTTTAACTAAAACCATCCAAAGAAAACTCAGCTAATAAATCTAGGTCTCTACGGTTATTAATTGCCTTAACAACATTTTCATGAAATTTATTCATCAATTCAGCAGTATTTATTGCTGGATTTGTTTGTTTAGGGGGTGGTGCTTCAGCGCGTTCAGGCTGAGCAGCAGCTGGTTGAATCTCTTGAATAATGTCAGTAATATCAACAGGCTATGTTGGAAAAGCTTTTTGTGTCACCTTCGGTTGCTGTAACGATTTTCTTCGTTGGTTCGACAATCAATTGTTCTGTACTTTCTGTAAATCCCACCTGAGACTCCTGACGAGATTGTAGTTGTTGCTTAACAGAATTACGGATGAGTAGATAATTTTTAATTGCCTCTAGTCGCTCTCGAGCTAATCTAGCTGAAAGAGGTTCTCCAATACTCACTATTGATAATATTTATACTGGCTATTTAATTTGCAGCAGCAGAGAAGGTGAACGACATACACAGGGGACCATGACGTGAAAATAAAATGGTCGAAAAATAATCTGACCCAATTAGAGAAGTTTTTAGCTTAACACAAAAAAAACATCGTTTTCCGGCCTTCGTGGGAATTTTAAGTTTTCAAAAATAAGGTCTCTAAAAAATTGTAGGGTTCACCCTCTCTGCTGCTCGTTCTCTCTGGATTCAGTCTGATTTGTTGGTTGTTGTACATTTAACCGCCAGTGTAATTACGGATTTATCGATCTAATTAAATACATCAATAGCTATTTCATCCTGGGGAAAAGGATACTACGTCTTTTTCCAGTGACACAATAACGCGGTCAACCCAGACTGGTTCGTTATATCGAAACCGCTATACTTGGACTACAGGTCAGAATGGTTCATTAAGAGGGTTCACAGGTCCAATACATGACAATTACAATTACTGTGTGTGTGTGTGTGTGTGTGTGTGTGTGTGTTGTTTGTTTTTTGCTTTTTTATTCGTTTGGTGGCTTTTAGAATTATATGAACAAGTAACTTAATGTTTGTAGTCATAACAGAAGGGCAGTCAGGCGTAGGGGGTCGGGTCTGATTTACCTGGTCCGATACCGGAAGTGGGAGAGAATATTTCATATGAAAAGATAGTTATACTACTACTACTATTACTACTACTACTACTACTACTACTACTACTACTGATAATAATAATAATAATAATAATAATAATAATAATAATAATAATAATAATAATAATAATAATAATAATATTATTATTATTATTATTATTATTATTATTATTATTATTATTATTTTTATACATAACATGTAGTACTATTTTCAATGTTTCATTTTGGTTAGTGGAAAAGATGGGAGACCAAGTTTATATCGGAGATTCGTTTTAAGAAGTTTAGGGGCCCTAGGCACAAATTCTATTCTTAAAAGTAGCCAGACTTGCGCCTCAATCTCTCAGTCACAGATACATATTTTTGCATTGCATTTCCATGTGCATGTGTCATTTTCTTAATTTTATTAATACAGTACTAAATTACTAATACAATCAACACCGAAATTTTGTTTTTTTGCCGCCACAGGATTCCATGCTGCGCAGGGCCCTAGGCACTTGCCTCGCGTTCCTATGCCTTAAAACGGCTCTGCCAGCCCCACTTTTTGTATACTTATACAACGTCCATGGGACATGATTTCCAACATACCATTGGACGATCTTTCAGCTTCATTTGCTGGACAAGGAAAGATTAACGAAACCCTTCCTACGATCCCTCCTTTACAAAGAACTTCAGGAATAAATAGCAACCTGAGTGTACCACAACCCAAACAGCCATGATAAATTCAAGCAGCCTAGATATTCTAAACCCATCCCCATACACGAAAAAACCCATCCAAATTGTTTTTTAGTACAATGCAATGGCATCCATAGAAGGGGTTGTTCCAGAACTTATCACTTCTCCCTTGTTGGACATTAGGATAGCATCTCCAGCAAGCAAGGATAAACGAGTTCCAAACCCAGATGAAAACCAAATCATACCACCCTGATCTTCTCACTCATCCGAATCACTCACCCATTATCCATCGCTTGAGCCACTCTTATATTCATATTCAATCCAATCCCCCAATCCCATACCCACTCCAGTGCATATCCCCATTACCCGCTTCACCAACATCCCCAATCATTCATTTACCCATATGACCATCCCAACAAATAAATACAGTGGCAGACGATCCAAGTCTAACCACTACTGGAACCACCCGTGGCAAGGAGAACAAGGCAAAACAAGAGGCTTCCTTACCATAAAAATCACAAACTGGAATCCCCAATAAATCAAATAAAAATTCCAAGGCAAATAACAAAAATAAAAACCTAGGCAAATACATTAATAAAGGTAATACACCTTAGTCAAACGCCAGGACTATTAAAGGAAACTAGAACCAAAGACTTATTTGAAACTGAAGCGGAAGAAAGTAGCTTTCTCATTCGTAAACTATCTCCTCGTAGAAAAGAAATATCCAAGGGAATAAAAAGCATATCAAGGCAATGGTAAAACACCAGCAAATGGAACATCGAAATTCAAAAAGACCAATATAGAAGATAACAAGAAACCAAAACGAAAGATGTACGTTGCTACACAGGAACGACTGACATATAAAACTCAAGAAATTAAATCGGGATAGAAACTCTCATAATACTCCAATTAAGGACTCTAGAAATAAGTCCACAGAGTCCCAAACAAGAGAAAACACCACAGTAAAGAGCATACACTCTTCATCACCTGTGGCAATTCCAAATTCCACCAACCTAAGTACCAGAAGTATTGCATTGACCTTGACTAACACCCATTCAGCTGCCTTTGAAATCATAAGGCTTACAACGCACTATATTATAGTGAAATGCACCACACTTAAACAGATAGCAAAATATATGGAGATTTAACACTGGACAAGCTAGAATACATATAACAGAACTGGTATCCCGAAGGAAAAAAAATACTGCAAAAAGCAACAAAGATTTAGGATGAACAAACCATGACCAACCAAACATAATGTTGCCTTTAAAAAAAAGTCTTGAAGCTCAATGTTGAGTATGACTCTTAAGCAACGCGGAGATCGCCCATAATCTGATAACCCAAGGAGCTGACATCTCCAGTGCATACAGACTGCGGATCAACCGTGCTCGTATGTCTTAGGCGATTTTGCAACAGTTCAACACACACACACACACACACACACACACACACACACACACACTCACACTCTCTCTCTCTCTACTGGTCTTCTTTGATGGCTACTCATACCCTTTTTGAGGAGTACATCAACAAGCCACACTTTTTAAGCAATTACCAATCATGGAGACACTATGCCAACAAGTGCAAATTTAGGCAAAGATGTGACGCTTAAGGTTGTAGCCACAGTAATAAGTGCACATTCCAGGACCTAAAATGTGCCCATTATCACTAATCCCACCACCCGATCTCCGACGACTGCCCATATACCAAGAGGAAAAAGGAAATAATTCGGCTTATGACGGAACAAAACCTAACTAAATTATAATTAATCGGTCAGAAAGGTCCAGAACACTATCAAAACCGCCATGTGCGAGAGCACTCTAATGTGCAGACGATATGAGGTATTTATATAGCGACACCTGGCGCCGACTGTCATCAGTAGTAATAGGGGACGATTTGGCGACAATGGGAGTTATCATTAAAATATGGCCTGGGACGATATAGCGACAAGATTTTTGGCGACAAATGGCACAGCGTGGGGTAATATAGCGACAAGGGGAATTTTGTATTAGCACACCCTGGGACTGTATAGCGACAAGAGAAATGGCCCAGGTGGCATGACGTCACGTTACTGGACACTTGTCAACAGTGTAGCAATGTGTAAGTACTGTGACGTAAAGCATTCGTCAAGTACGGTGACATCAAGCGTTCGTCGTGTTAGTGAATGTAGTGATATGTATGTTTTATAACTTATACAGGCAATTTGTTATGGAAAAGTATAATCTTTTCGAGGCATGGAAAGTGGCCCTGAAAAGGGCCGTTGTTTATGATGTTAACATCATGCCGTTAACATACAGGACATCGCATTGCTTTTTTCTTTCTCAAAGCTTGTCTTAAACTGCATCTCACTTCTTGTCCGAAGATGAGAGTCCGCTTCAAACAGCCTTGTCTTTCCACATAACATCTTCTTTTCCAAACAGTGGCACCTTTAATCCGGATGACAGACCATTTTGTTTTCGCATACACGGGTAATTCCGGATCAAAAAACAATGACGATAACCAACTAGAGGATTTAGCAGTGATCAACATCTTCTTTGTGTGTGATGAGAACAGGTGAAGGCAATGAAGTGAATTGTGTGTATTTATAGGGAAAGACTGGATCGAAACAGATTGAAATGGTTGACCAATCCCAATACGCGTT